>CM053770.1:619071430-619088144 GCA_028658325.1 Potorous gilbertii | reverse complement strand
CATAGAAGAGGCAAGCAGGAGACTTTTTAGTGGAGGGAAAAAGAGGAGAGCTGAGAAAAAAAAACATGAAGTTTTCTCTCATCACATTCGACTAAAGGAAGGAATAACATGCACACGCATTTTGGTATGAAAAGCTATCTTACAATACAGGAAAGTGGGGGAGAAGGGGATAAGCAGGGTGGGGGGGGATGATGGAAGAGAGGACCATGGGAGGAGGGAGCAATTTGAAGTCAATACTCTTGGGAAGGGACAGAATCAAAAGAGAGAATAGAAGCAATAGGGGGCAGGATAAGATGGAGGGAAATATAGTTAGTCTTACACAACGTGACTGTTATCGTAGTCATTTGCAAAACTACACAGATATGGCCTATATTGAATTGCCTGCCTTCCCAAAGGGAATGGGTGGGGAGGGAGGGTTGGGGAGAAGTTGGAACTCAAAGGTTTAGGAACAACTGTCGAGTATTGTTCTTGCTGCTAGGAAATAAGAAATACAGGTAATGTGGAATAGAGAGTTATCCGGCCCTACAGGACATAAGAGCAGATGGGGATAAGGGAAGGGAGGGATGATACAAGAGAGGCCAGAGTGGTGATAGGGGACATTAGAATGCTGGGTGTATTGGGGTGGGGGAGGGGACAAATGGGGAAAAAATTTTGGAACCCAAAATTTTGTGAAAATGAATGTAAAAAGTTAAATCAATAAATTTATTTTAAAAAAAAAGTCAGAAGGCTCTCATTTAGGACTATTCCTAAACTAAAAAACAGCCTGGATATGGGAACTACAGAAAAAAATTAAGATTAACAGGAGAGCTCAGAAAAATAGCTGTGAAGTGTAGAAGATTCTCAATTATAGAAAGCTGCAGAGAAGTAATTATGAACAAGAATTTAATAGTCTTATTCTCAGTTCTAGGCACTAAGTTAAGGTTTAGCAGAACAAAGGGAAACAAAGAAAAATAAAGAAATTACAGAAATGGCCCCTAGTCTCATAAAGCTGTCAATCTAATAGAAGAGGCTATTTGAAAGCAACTATGTACAAACAAGATATATGCAGTATAAAGAGCGTAAGAGTAGCCTTAAGGGAGTATGTGGTGGGGGAAGGGTATTGCAATTTATAGAAGAAGAGATTTTTAAATAAAACTTATAGGAATATCAAATGGTATTCAGAATATTGAGGAAGTGCAATAAAAGAAGGAGGCCATTCCAAGCTTGGGAGAGAGTCAGTGAAGATATACTGCCAGCACATAGAGTGTCTTACATAAGGAACAAAAAAGAGGGCATCTGAGTGATTACTCACTGGTCAGGGAGATAATTGTATTGGCCAAGAGTTTCAATGACAACTCCAGAGACAGATATTGCCTAAAGTTGGACAGAAGTGAAGCCGTAAAAGATTTTGACTCTCTTGCCACATCTGGCTTGAAAAGAAAAAACAAATACACACACACACACACACACAGATCATTGCAGAAACTTTGGTATTTTAAGGAGCTGGATTAAAAAGTCAGCTTTAGATGTTTTTCTTGTAAGCTCCACTGTGATTGCTTGGCTCATCCAGGTGAATGAATAACTGGATAGGCATTCTGTATAACCCAGAGGTAGTTTAAATTGTTGCCCAGTTCTCTAGATTAAAGGAAATTGCTACTCATATTAAGAGCTATAATCATTTAAATAATCATTTAAAGGTGATAATTACAGATTAGCAAAGTTGATTTTCCTAGTTGAAGAGGCATGAGGATAAAAAGTTTAGCAGTAAGCAGAGAAACAGTTTAAGTGGTAGAGATACATGTTATGGAATAGATCAATAACTGAAATCTACATTCTAGAATTATGGGATGCCATAAAGACATGTATCACTCCCTCATGTACTTTCCTTTGAGTTTCCTGTAAATATATATTTTGTTTTCATCACAGATATTTAGTCTATTGATCTGAAAGTGTGATAAGAGTTTTCAGTCTGTCTGTAAACTATCATTTTATTAATCATCTGCTGTGTGTTAGACATTGTGCTAAGTGCTATGGATCTAAAGAAAAGCCAAAAAAACAAAGCAAAACAAAAAATGAGCCTTCCCAGAGCTCACACTCTACTGGAGGAAACACAGATAAAACTAATGTGGTAACAATACATGTAGGATAAATTGGGAAATTATCTTGGAGCATAGGCACAAAAATCAAGGGGAATTGTGAAAGTCTTCCTGAAATGAGATTTTAGCTGGATTTTGTAAGAAGCCAGAGATGCTAGGAGGCAGAGATAAGGGGAGTGGGGGCATTCTAATCATGGGGACAACAGATGCAAGAAAACTGGAGAAGTATGAAGGTTCCAGTTTACAAAAGGCTTTCAAATTTGATTCTAGAGACAAGAATTAATCACTTCAGTTTATTGTTGAGATAGAGGGAATTAAGTAGATCTTCATTATAGGAATATCATATTTACAGTTGAGTGGAGAATGAACTGGTATAGGCAGAAACTTGTGGCAAGGACACCAACCAACAGGTTATTACAACAGACCAATCATGAAGTCATGAAAACCTGCATGGATTGTGGCTTTGTCAGAAGAAAGAAGGATACATATGCAGAAAATATGAAAGCAGAAAAGAAAGGAATTGAAAACTACTTTGATATGGGGACTTAGAGAGAAAGAACTCAAGGATTATGCCTAGGCAATGGGAATGTTCTTGAAAGTAATAGTGAATTTAGGAAGGGAGAAACTTAAAAGGTCTAGGGAAATATTGAATTAAGTTCTGGATATGTTGAGTATCAAATTTTACAAGACATCCAATTTGACATGTCTAATACACATTTGGAAATGTAAGATTGTAGGTCAGGAGAGAGGCTGGGATTAGACAAGTATAATGAAGACTCATCTTCATAGAGATAATCTATAATTATAATGTAATACAACTGTGCTATAAGAAATGATGACTTCAACGATTTTGGAAAAACATGGAAAGGCGTGAAATAATGAGTAGTGAAATAAGCAGAAACAAGAGAATATTGTATACAGTAACAACAATATTGTTTTAAGACTAACTTTGAGTAAAAAAGTCATTTTAACTATTTAAAATACCTAAATTAACAATAAGTGACATAAGAAAAAAGCTATTTGCATCCAGAGAAAGAAATGGTGAATAGAAATAGGTTTAGAAAAATTTTACCTCTAAATATCTATATATTTATGTGTACATATGTGTGTATATATGAGTATGTATATATACATATACACATATATATATGTGTGTATGTGCATGTAGCTGTGTGTCTGTGTGTGTATACTTGTTTATGTCTAATGGTTGTCATCTCTGGGAGGGAGGAAGAAAAAAGGAGGGAAAACTAATGTACATTATAACTTTGTTATATATTTAAAGGGAATCACAAGTTATACATAAGAGCTTTGCAGTTTCATGTGCAGTCTTCAACTTTATTATAATCTGTTACGGAAATGTTAGTTTTATTCCATAAGTTTAAAAAAAAGACCATGAAAGCTGATGATATTATGAAACAAAATAGGCTAGACCAAGAAAAGAAGAGATCTCACAACAGAGTCTTAGGGATTCTCTCTACTAATAAGAATGAAAAGGATGATCTAATAAAGAAGATAAAGATTAGTCAGAAAAGTAGGAAAGCTAAGAAAGAGCAGTTTCATAAAAACCTAGAGAAAAGAGAATAAAAAGAAGAGGGTGGTCTCCAGTGCCAAAGGTTGAAAAGAGATCAGGAAAATGGAGGAATGAGAAATGACTATTGATTTGTCAACCAAAATAATTATTGATAACTTTAGAAAGAGCAGCTTTGGTTGAATGTCAGAATCCAGGCTATAATGAATTAAGAAGTGAGTAGAGTAAAGGAATTGGAGACACCTAAGACATCCTTCTCAAGAGGTCTAATCCTAAAAAGGGAGAAAAAATGAAAACTAGTCAGTATAGGTTCATTGGGTGGGATATATCTGAGCTTCAGGAAGCTGTTGATACATTTTTGGTAACAGGGAAGCCTGCAATAGATAGGAGAGGAAAAAAGTAAGGCAGATGGAGATAAGAGAAAATCTGCTGGATAAGACAGGATGGAGAGAAATCTATTGGTTTGTACAGGGGTTCATTTGCCTTAAAAAGCAGATGTGATCATCATCATAACATATCATAACTTAACATATAACATCATCATAAGAGAGATGAAGGTACTATTAGGAAAGAGTTCATAGAATGGGATTTATATATGTATCCATAATATGAAGATTTATTAGTGTAAGTTGGTGATGGAGTAGTTTGTAGACATTTTGGATGAAAATTCAAGTTAGATTGCTGAAGAGGTGAAATTTACTTCCCCTACACAGAATTACTTGTAAAGAATTTTAAAGCATGTGTTTTATGATGGCAAGTTGGAGTGAACAAGACAAACGGAGAGAGAGAATGGGGTGTCAGCTCAGAGGTGATATTTGTGAGTTTCCTATAAAATATGGGTATTGACTTTATTTGTTACTATAAACATAACAATCATGTCAGCAACAATTAGCATTTATATAACACTTTAAACTTTGCAAAGTGCTTTACAAATACTTTGTCATTTGATTGTTACAAAAGCAGTTAAAATTAAGAGATATTATCAAACCATTTTATAGATAGGAAAACTGAGGCAGGCAGAGATTACATCATTTGCCCAGGATCACAGAGCTAGTAAGCTACTAAGAGAGGAGATGTGAAATCAGGACTTCTCAATCCAGGTGTAGAACTTCATCCACTGAGCTACCTAGATGTGTAAAGCTCACCTGTGTGAATCATACATCTAGTATTACTTAAGATCTTCTGAAATAAAAGCATGAAGATGGGACAAAGAATGTCACACGTGCACAATAATTTAGTCATATTATGAAGTGTTGCAGGAGGAGTAATGTAAAATGGGACTGAAAAAAGAATATTACCCTGTTTATTTCATTGTTGTGAAGGGCTTTAAAAGCTTCGAAAAGAAGGCTTCCCGTTTGATTCATAAAAGCACCAAGAAGTTTTTCAGGTTGACTAAATAGAGGATTGACATAGATCTTTTAGTAAGGAAGATTATTTTGTCAGTTGCTTACAGGGTGAACTAGAGTGGGGCAAGGTTTGATGCAGGGATACCAATTAGAAGGCATTTGCAGTTTTACAGGCCAGTGTTAACGAGGGAGTGAACAAAAATGGTAACTATATGTGATGGTAAGCAAAATAGGATCTATTACTGTTTTTGTTTTAGCATAATCAAGAGTCTCTGATTGAATCTTGCCTTTGTCAATCAGGAGTCTTTACAGAAATGGGATTTTTTAACTACAAACAATATATGTATTTGTATTTTTAATTGTATTTGAATTCTTAATTATTTGAAACATTAAAGATCTTCTCCACCCATTAATGGGCCTGTCTTTTAAGGGAAGTTTGATTAGTGAAAATCTGCAGATAGACCCAACTCTTTTGTTAATGAGGCCCTGGTTCTCACGGGTTGTGATCCCTTCTGGCTATAGAAAAGGTATAAATACTCTGAGTTGAAGTGTTGTTTTGGGGCTTACTGGAAGGAAGTGTTTGGCCAGATAAGGACTCTGGGAAGCTACTAAGGAGCTCCTCCTCCCCTGGCTTTGAAAACCCAGATGTTATTGCTTCCTTTTCTGGTAACTATGGTCAGATGGTTGGACCATCTGTTGATTATCAGGCAGAGGAAGCCATGTCTGTTGAACCTTGATTTCTTTGTATTTTCTTTGAAGTTCAGGGTGCTCACGCCCCTGAAAGAGGGAAATGATATATGTGCTCAGTTAAAGGAATGACATATGTGCTTGATTTAAGTGATTGTTAATGCCTTAAAATCCCTTTCCTTTTATGGATGCAGATCTAAGAACTGTGATAGCAGCCCCCACCTGTATATGTTGGGCTTTCTGTTACACTACTTGAGTTGAGAAAACACCTTGGATACGAGGAAGGATGTGGAGGTAAATTACAAGATTTGATAACTGAATAATTATATGAAAAGAGAATGAGTGAAAAGTCAGTAATAAGCTGAGGTTAAGAACCTAAGACTCTTAAAGAATAGTAATACCTTTGATAGAAATAACAAAAATAAAAATGTATTGAGTCTGGGAAAAAAAATATTTCATTTTTAAACATGTTGAGTTAGATGTTTTCAAGACATCATATTTGAAATGTATGATAGAAAATTGGCTAATGAGACTACAGCACAAGGGAGAGACTGGATATGCAGAGATATGTCATCAGTCTGCATGGTGATGATAGTTAAACCCACTGGGAACAATTGGGATTGCCATTACCCAGAAAGGCAATACAGAAAAAGAAAGGAAAATAAACCTGCAAAAGAGCATTTCAATGTATCCAGCAACAAAATTTGAAGAAATTCTGCATATTTAGCAGGAGATTCTTGTATTACATTCCATTTTCCAATATGCCATTCATTTATAGGTGTTTGTGGGTATTATTTTGCTACTAGCCTCATGTATTTCCTGCTCCTAAAAGAATTACATACACACTGCATACAATTATTTCAAATGGAATTTTCTATAAGTCACATTCAATTTACTTCAAAAGAAATGTATTAGTTCTAAATACTAGAATTATAATAATGGAACAGGAATAAATTAAATTATATTATGTTATCGATAGTAGGCAACATGAAACATTCTGGGCTATAGCCATCAAAGTTATGACAAGAGAAATGAAATCAAAGGGAAGGAAGAAAGTTCATTTCCTTCTTTTGATGGGTGTCCCTCATTTGAACAATGTAATCTAATTTTTTCCATATGTGAAATGTGGATGAGTAATCAATATTGAAGGGTGTCCTTTACTGACCTGCACTATAACTTTTCATATTGTACACATTAAAAAAGCTTACTCAAGGCTTCTTTCATCACTTTTCTATGAGCCACAGGGCTTCAATATGTCACAATGCTAGGATCTGACAAGATTTTTCTCAGTAGCAAGAACATGCTGATGCCTCTTTTTATTTAAGACAGCAGGTTCACTGTGAATCAGTAGAATGTTAATTCTTGCCCAAAAAAAGAATGAACTGGTTTACTGTCAATAGAGAAGGAAAAGTTGAAAAGAAAACATTCAGGATGATTTTCAATGTGACTTGATCACTGACTCAACCAGAATTTCCTGAAAACACTACACTTTAAATCTTGAGAAATTCACTGATAGTATAACTGACCTATGGAGATAGAGGGAGACAAATATAATTGTTCTTTGATTCTCCAGGCTTTATTTTTTTGTTGTTTGGAATTCATTTCACTTCATCTTGTAGTTCTTTAGGAATTATTAAAATATAACTTTTGTTGCACACAGGTTATAATTATGATAGACTAAATTGCTGCAGATACTGTGTGAATTGCTGCAATTCAAAAATGAGATGCAAGTGCATTAACACAGAGGAAGCAAATTTCCACTTCCAAAAAATCAAATCAGCAATATTTATAGAAAGGTTAACTCTCAAAGACCTCCCAGGTCCAAGTTACCTGTGAACCCTTGAGAGGTTATAACCTGAATGAATAAAAAGAAACATTAACATAAAATATCAACTCAACCCTGTAAACTTGATTGTCCCACAACTAATTGAAGGTTAATTATACTTGTGTCTCTGGAAGGTCAAGTGATGTACTCCATTCTGCTTTTCTGTATTCTGCAAAGATATAAATTCTTTCTAGTTATTAGAGAAAAAAGTATTACTAAGTATCAGTTTTGATAGCTACTAAGCTATTCTTGCAACAATTTCTAGACCAGTTGCTTTCTTCATATGAGTTCTAACAGCCATCAAAGGATTCTATGCATACTTTATATGCAGTAGGTCATCACAGTTAGAGACCACAGTTTATGTACTAAGAACCAGTACCTATAACTGAACAATATTGTTTTGCTACTATAAGTTCAAAGTTAATGCAAAAATCCAAAATGTGGGAGTTGCTAAACAGAAATAAATGTGTCAGTATAAAGAAAAACATGCTTCTCAGACATGTAAAGGGCTGCATCAGGATATATTTAGTTCCTCATCACTAAATGTATTTATGTGGAAGCTAGAAATGTTTGGGTTGTTATGGAGGGGATTGTGTTTGACTTCTAAGGTTCTGTGAAGTGCTAGTATTTTAAGGTTCTCTGAATTATTTAGACTCATCAAGTAGGTGAAAGAAGGCAGCTTCACTAATTCACGTAGTAATTGACCTACCATTTTTTCACTACAAAATTCTAGTTCAGTGCTCCAGTTTGAAAAATTTTTTAAAAATGAAGAAAAAGTAAGATTATCAAACCATGGGGTATTAACCATATTGGACAGGAAGAAAAATTATAGCTGCAATTTATATAGCACTAACATTTTACGAAATATTTTACAGGTAGTTAGTTTCCACATCAACTGCATCCAGAGCCATCTTAAGTCTTCTTCTCTATCTCACCACTTGTCCCAAATATTTTTGCAGAAGAAAATGAGTCTGGTGATTTTTCACAACCTTTCCACACTTAAATCCAGTTCACTTATATGTCATAGCATTGCCTCCTTGATTGCCTCATGGTGCTCTTCATGAACAGAGGACAAACAAGAAATTATTTACTCTACATTATAGGTGGGTAAATAAATTCAGAATAGCGAATGGATTTGCCTGTAGTCCACACAGTTAACCATTGTTAGTGGTTGGATTTGAACCAGAGAATATCAATAATCAGTAAATATTTTAAGTACCTACTATGCATCAAGCACTATAGTAACAGTTATGACTAGAAAGGCAAGAGATAGCTCCTGCCCTGCAAGAGTTTGAATCTAATTAAGATGAGTGCACATTATTTCCTAAGACAAAGTTTACTCCTCATTTCACTGTGCCATCCTCTCAAAAATGTGTTCTTTGCATAAAGCATAGTTATGTTTAATATCTGTGGATCTCAATGGAATTTCACCCAGGTGAAACTGTATTATTATTTTTACATTATACATTAACTGTATTGCATTTTGGCAAGCATGTGTCAAAGAATTCTGGAGAAGAAGGGTGGCAGACAGTTTTCTTATGTATATTCAAAATAAGTCATTCAAAACATAAAATGACATAGAGATCTGACTCCAAGAATTAGCAGATGGTAATGACAGAAGATACATGGAGCATCACACTTTTGTAGCTAATGTGAACATGGCATCATCAGAGTAATCATACATGAAATTATAATGTAGATAGTTTTTGAATTTTCTACCACATGGCTCCCCATTAACTTTTCTTACAATTAATTTTTATACAAAAGAGATTGAGATTAATAGAATATCAACATTTAAAACCTGAAATATAAAATTTAATTTCATATCTTCATCACTAAAGAAGATATTAGGTTTGATGATCAGTCTAAAGTCTGAGTAAATTAGGCATTTTGAACATATTGATTTGATGTACAAACAAGGCAGAGAACTGCAAACTATTCTGTATCTGAATGTTTTTTCACCATGATCTCAGAGCAGCCTCTAAATGCTTATGTTCATCTGCAGTGTGCACGATAGCTATGCGATTTCATGCCATAGAGAATTAGAGAACTGTAGAGATGCAAAAAAAAAAATAGTGCTTATCTTGTCAACCCTTCTTTCATCATTTTACAGATGGTGAAATTCAGGTCTATGAAAGTAGATGACTTGTCCAACATCATGCAGGTAGTAACAGGTAGAGTTGGAATTATGTGTATGTACGTGTGATTATTAACTTTTTATCTCAGTTGGCTATACTTTGGTGTATCATGCCAACATACCCAAGATATGTAAGATCTGCTTGATGATCTTTAAGCAAAGATGATCTCTCGTTGTGTTCTTTTGAGAATTCTTAAAGTACAGAGCATATATATGTACACAAATATACACACATATCTGTATGTATACAAGCATATACATGCACACACCTATATTATTATTCACTGTATATAAACAAAAGAGAAAAAATGCTTTATTGGTGGATATTGTTAATTGGTAAATTTACCACAGTTGTACACTTGGGAATATTTTTCAGCAAAACAAGTGTGTTATTGGAAGACACCACTCAAATAAAGCATCATAATTCATTTTGCTTCATGGAATGCACAATTAAGTCATTTCTTACACTCTTCTGGAATCTCTTTGTTCACAACACATCCTATATTATAATTATTTGTGAATTTTATAGTTCAATATTGAATGATACATGTTCCAGAACTTCTATTTTTTCACTGGGGAAAAGATGGTATAAACCTTATTAAAGAAATTGCCAAGAGAACATAATCATAAAAAAATGGAACCAATAAAATATCTAAACACAAGTGGATACACAAGGGAAAAAATGTGTTGATTATTCCTTATTACAACATATATTTTTTTTCAAAAATATGCGATTTGTTTCAATGAGGGAAAACCTTATTTATGACAGGCATTAAACTATAGTGAAATAAGAGCTCTCTTAGAAGCTTTATGAATTTTTATATACTGCTTTATGTATTAAAGTTTTACTTAAGTTTTTCAAGAGTATACATTCAAATGTATTTGCATATTTAAATTCCATTTTGTTATTTAAACTTTATTGTTTAATTGTGTTATTTCTTTTAATTTCAAAATAATGAAGATATAAATTGGTTATTTTACTTTAGAAGAAATATAAATAATATTTCTTTTGAAATACGATGAGGTCATTTGAAATGACTTGTGGCTTTTTATTTTAACAAATACTATTTTTAGTTATTAGCACAAGATAATTGATATGTCAATCACTCAGTATCTTGAGCTGCCTTCAAAAGAAATTTTTAAAAATTACTCTTGTCATTTTTGTACTCATCTGTATATCAAAAAAGCACATTTTGATACATAAAATGAATTTTATTTAAATATGCAAAAAAGAAAATGAAATAAATCTAATTATTCTTTAATCTATACATTCTCTACTTCCACAAAGTACCCTAATATTTGGAATGTTTCTAAGAGTTTGGTCTTTCAGATAATAGATAACCCATACTGTTGAAGGAAATTAATCTCTCTAAACTCCCAGATCAAAAGACTCCTTTCTTATCATTGTACTTTTAATTGAATTATTGAAGCACATAGGTGCTTTACATTCTTCTCTGAGAAATATATGTTTTATTCTGAATCTAGGCTATTGAATAGGTCCTTTATATTGACAGCATGAATGAAAAATTAACTAATCTTAAATGCATTTATAAGTCCTCCAAATTCTTAATTATAATTAAACATGGAGGAAAAATTGTGTCCTCTTATTTAATCATTTGACCAATGTTTATTTTTAGTACCTAATAGCAAGTATAATTGTACTATCACTATTTCATTTTCCATATGTAATTATTAAATGGATTGTCCTTCATATATCAGGATGATGCTATTTACTCACATTAGTAGCACATTAATTTTAAGTAGTAACAATCTATCATTTATGGATGTGGTCATATTTCCTTGCAGGATTCTCTTTATAGCATCTGTCCAGCATTAAGGGCACAGGTGGTAACCATGAAACATATCAGAAGTAATTGGTCATTCAATTAAACTTTGATCTCATTAACACCATATTCTAATAATCTGAATATATGTCCATGAATTTTCAAATGAATTTTGCATTTTGAGATGGAAATATTTCCATCATTGCCCTATGAGAACTCACCTTAATGATAACCAAGAAGGTGTCTTTCTATGTGCACCTGCCACACCTAGGTTGTTTGACTTGGTTTACAATTATGTTGCCAAGCCAGAGTCAGTAATATTTTCTGAGTAACTAATGATTTTGAAGGAAAGGACAATTGACAGTGTAATTTTTCAAAAAAAAATTCCAATTAAAATAATCAAGCAACCAAGGATTTGCTGGTACGTATTCAACAACCAGTTCTCTGAAAAAACAAAATAAAATAAAACAAACAAAAGAAAGGTCTATGAAAATCTACTATTAACAACCTCCTATTCTTTTCAAAAGTACAACAAAATAATCATGGATGTTTCATTTTCTCCTTTCTTGTTCCCCCTGCATTAGAGAGGGCAACCATTAGACACAAATGTGTGTGTGTGTGTGTGTGTGTGTGTGTGTGTGTGTGTGTGAGTGAGTGAAATTCTATACATATTTCTATTAGTTATTTCTTCGGGTTCAAATAGTGTCTTTCTTCATATGTCCTTTATCATTAATTTGAATAAATCTAAGAGACAAAATTGTGAGTGTGTTCATCTGTTGTTCCTGAAGAAGATCATACCATCAGAGAAATAATGACATGACTTGCACTTGACTTTATTTTTGGGTGAGGGAGGGCTGTGCAGTTCACCAGCCTCATTTCTCCTTCAGAGACATCTGAATCCAGTGACCAGATATTCATCAGGATGACTGGAGATGACGCAGGATGAGGCAACTAGGGTTAAGTGATTTGCCCAAGGTCACACAGCTATTGAGTGTCAAATGTCTGAGGTGAGATTTGAACTCAGGTCCTTCTGACTCCTACACTGGTGCTCTGTCCATTGCAACACCTTGCTGCCCTTTTGTACCACCTAGCTGCCACTTAAGAGACAAAATTACATATTTGTCCAAAGATATTATTAAAACAATATTGATGTTACTGTACATAATATTATCTTGGTTCTGCTCATTTTACTCTTCAATATTTCAAGTAAATCTTTCCATGTTTTCCTAAAGTCATTGAACTCATCATTTCTTATAGAACAATAGCATTCCATCACAATAATGTATCACAACTTGTTCAGTCGTTCTCCAATTCATGGATGTATCTGTAATTTCCAGTTCTTTGCCACCACAAAGAGAGCTGCTATAAACATTTAAGAATTTATAGTTTTCTTTTCTTTTTCTTTTTTCATAAACATTTTAGAAAATAGATCAAATAGTCATATTGCTGGGTCAAAGAAAATATAATAATAACTCTCTGGGCATAATCCTAGGTTGCTCTCCAAATTGACTGGGTGAATTCACATTTCTCCTTACCATGAATTAGTGTTCTTATTTTTTGGAAATCCTCTAAAACATTTGTCACTTTTCCTTTCTATCATTTTAGCCAATTGGGTATCTCCCTCCAGCTACTGAAATAATGGAAAAGGTCTCATGAGTTACAAGTATCAGTTATTCATGTAGGAAGGTAAACAGTTCAACTTTAATAAGTCCCTTTTGATTTCTTTTTACTTTTTACCTTTTCATGCATCTCTTGAGTCGTGTATTTGAAAGTCAGTTTTTCTATTTAGTTCTGGATTCTCAAAAATGCATTCCTATGCGTTGAATATCAGTTTTTTCCATTTTTCCATTCCATATGCCATTGAATATCAGTTTTTTCCCCTTTTTGATTATACTCAATTTTGCTGAATGGGTGATTCTTTGTTTTAATTCTAGTTTTTTGACTTGCAGAATATCATATTCTAACCTTCTGGTCCCTTAATATAAAAGCTGGTAATTGTGTGTTATCTTGTCACTGGATCCAGATGACCCAGGGGGGAAAGTGAGGCTGGTGACCTTACACAGCCTTTCCTCACTCAAAACAAAGTCGAGTGCAAGTCATGTGACCATTTCTCTGATGGTATTATTTTCTTCAACAATGAAGGATGAACCACAGACAGACAGAATTGTGTGTTATCCTAACTGTAGTTCCACCATACTGGAATTGTGTCATTCTGGCTCCTTGAAATATTTTCTCCTTGACCTGGGAACTCTGGAATTTGGCTATAATATTTCTGGGAGTTTTCCTTTTGACAACTCTTTCAGGAGGTGATTGGTGGATTCTTTCAATTTCTGTTTTACACTCTAGTTCCAGAATATCAGGGCAATTTTTCTTGGGAAATTCTTGAAAGGTGATGTCTAGGTTCTGTTTTCATCACAGCTTTCAGATAGTCCCATAATTTTTAAATTATCTCTCCTGGATCTATTTTCCAGGTCATTTGTTTTTTCCAATGAGATATTTTCCAATATCTTCTACTTTATTTTATTCCTTTGGTTTTGTTTTTAATTTTTTTGATTTCTAAAGCAGTCATTAGCTTCTGTTAGCTCCATTCTAATTTTTAAGGGATTATTTTCTTCAGTGACTTTTTGGACCTCCTTTTTCCAATTGGCCAATTCTACTTTTTAAGGCAATTTTCTTCTTGTTGGCTTTTTGAACGTCTGCTGCCATTTGGGTTACACTATTTTTAAGATGTTGTTTTCTTCAGTATTTTTAAAGTCTCATTTAGCAAACTATTGGCTTGTTTTTCATGATTTTCTTATATCACTCAATTCTGTTTCCAATAGTTTTTCTACTTCTCCTATTTGATTATTAAAATCCATTTTGAGCTTTTCCATGAACTGAGACCACTTCATATTCTTTTTCTTGGAGGCTTTGGATGTAGCAGCTTTGACAACTTCTGAGTGTATGTTTTGATCTTCCTTGTTACCAAGGTAAGATTCTATGGTCTGTGTTTTTTTCCCACTGTTTGCTCATTTTACCAGTCACTTACTTGACTTTTAAATCTTTGTTAAAGTAAGGCTCTATTTCTAGTGTCAAGGGCATACTGTTCCAAGCTTCAAGAGTTTTGTGCAGGTGTTTTTAGAGATACTTCTATGGATCTGTAAGTTTTCAGTTCTTCTAAGTTGGCATGATCTAAGGAGAGATATTTACTTCTCTCCTGGCCTGTGTTCTGGTTAGTGAGTGACCTCAGGTCCTCTTTTCTGCTCTGGAAATGTAAGGAGAATTCCTTCTCCAGTGCTGCCACAAGCTCTGCTATGCCATTGTTCCTCCTCACCCCAGGATGGTCACCCAGGATTACAACCCTGATTCAAGTATGGGCAAACAAACAGAACCTGTCTCAGTAGATTCCTGTAATCTCCTAATCAATTGTTCAAGCCTCTTGCAAACCCCTATGGGCTCAGAGCTCTGGAAGCCATCACTGCCCCTGCTGCCACCACTGCTGCAATCATAGCTGCTGTCACCACAGAAGCCCTGGAGATGTGCTTGGGCTGAGGCTGGTCTCTGCTACTCTCTTACCCAGGTTTGAAAGACCTTCTAAGTTGTCTTTGGAATTTGTAGCTTGAGAAATCTAGAAAATATCTCATCTGCCAGTGAGTCAGTCTCTGGTGGCCTGCTCCAGTTTTCTGGGGCAGAGTCTGTGCTGGTGCTCCTCTCCCAGTCCAGCACCACAGACTTTTCCTGTCAACCATTCAAGTTGTCTTGGGCTGGAAATTTGCTTCACTGTCTTTTTGTGGGTACTGCTGTTACAGAATTTGTTTAGAGTCATTTTATAAGAATTTGGAAGAGTTTGGGGAAGAGATAAAGGGAGTCCCTGCTTTTATTCAGTCATCTTGGTTCCACCTATTAGAGTTATTTTAAATGGGGATTTGTTTACTCTCTTTTCTTGCAGAATTTTGTTTATGATATATAAGGATATTGAAGATTTATATGGATTTACTTTATATCCTACTACTTTGCTAAAATTATTGTTTCAAATAAATTTTTAGTTGAGTCTTTGGAATTTTCCAAGAATATCACCAGATAATCTGCAATAAAAGAGAGTTTTGCTACTTCATTTCCTATTCTGATTTCTTTAATTTTCTCATCTTATTGCTATTGCTAGAATTTCTAATACAATATTGAATTATACTGGTGACGGTGAACATGTTTATTTCGTTCTTGATCTTACTGAAGATTATTCTAGTTTATCTCCATTACAGATAATGTTGTTGATTGTTTAAGATAAATGCATTTTATCAGATTAAAGAAAAACATTTATGACAACATTTCAAGTGTTTTTAATGAAGTTTAATGTTGAATTTTATCAAAAGACTCTCTACATCTAATGATATAATTACATAATCTGTTTTTCTTTACTACTGATATAATCAATCATTTTAAAGGTTTTCCTCATGTTATATCATTCACGCAATCCTGAAACATATCCAACTTGATCATAATGTGTAATCTTTGTAATATATTGCTGCAATTTTTTAGCTAATATTTTATTTCAAATTCTTGCATGCATATTCATAAATGAAATTGGTCTATAATTTTCTTTTTCTGTTCTTACTTTTTACGGTTTAGGTATTAGTATCATATTTGTTTCATAAAAAGCATTTGGGGGGGCGGAGCCAAAATGGCGGAGTAGAAAGACTCACCTATGCTAGCTCCGAATCCATAGCCCATAGATTTCCTGTAAAAAGAACTCCTGACAAATTCTGGAACAGTGGAAGCCGCGCAGCAACCAGTGAAGGAGATTTCCGTTGCAGAGAGCCCTGAAAAACCGACAGCAAAGGTACCCTGGACGGGAGCGGAGCCCTGCCCTGCAGAGCGCTCCCTTCCCCCTACCCCAGTCGCGGAGCCATGCCCAGCCAGGCGGCACTGAGAGGAGCCAGCAGACTCAAGCAGGCTTCAGAGACCTGAATCTCCGGGCGGCCGCGAAGGTCCCTCCACCCACAGACACACAGGTCAGTGAGAGAGAAGGGCTGAGAGGGGCGTGGGGTATCTCCGGGACTCGGACACCCTCGGGAGGCTGCGACCGCAGCAGAGGCAGCTTGGCCAGAGGCTTGCAGAGCAGGCAGGAGCTCCACTCCAGCTCCATTACAAAAGATCTCCCTGAGGGAACTGAGCCTGAGAGGCAGCCCTGCCCCCACCTGAGAACCAGCAGATAAGCTCCCATTGAAGACCAGTCAGGCCTGCTGCCAAAAGCCCAGAGGCTGGGGAGCAGCATTTGAATCTCAGACCCCAAGCACTAGCTGGGCGGATCTAAGCCAGGGGGTGGAGAGGACTCTCAGAAGTCAAGTAACTGGCT
>CM053770.1:619045427-619070930 GCA_028658325.1 Potorous gilbertii | reverse complement strand
CTTTTCCCAGTTTTTCCTCCACCTGTCTAACTCGATTTTCAAAATCCTTTTTGAGCTCTTCCATGGCCTGAGCCCATTGGATATCTATTTCAGATGTTTGGGTACAGAGGCCTTGACTCTTATGTCTTTACCTGATGATAAGCATTGTTCTTCCTCATCAGAGATGAAGGACAGAATCATCTGATCACCAAGAAAGTAACTTCCTATGGTCTTACTTTTTTTCCCTTTTCTGGGCATTTTCCTAGCCAGTTACTTGACTTCTGAGATTCCTCTCCACCTCACCTTGCCTCCAGATCCACCCAGCTAGTGCTTGGGGTCTGACATTTAAATGGTTCTCTCCAGCCTCAGGACTTTTGGCGGCAGGCCTGGTTGCTATTCAAAGTAAGCTTAAGTTCTGGTGCTCAGGTGGGGGCAGGGCCACCTCCTAGGCTCAGTTCCCTCAGGGGGTTTATGAGCAGACCTTCCGTAATGGAGCTCCTTCTGAGCCCCTGCCTGTTCCAGGAGCCTCTGGCCTCCTGCTGACTCTGCTGCTGCCTCCCAAGGGGGCCCGAGTCATGGATACACCCCGCTCCTCTCTCAGCCTGTCCAGACATCTCTCTCACTGACCTGTGTATCTGTGGTTGCAGAGACCTTTGTGGCCACTGGAGATTCTGTCCCTGAAGCCTCCTCGGATGTGCTCGCTCCTCTCAGTGCCACATGGCCAGGGCAAGGCTGGGCTCTCCTCCTGTCTGGTGCGCGACGAACCTTTGGGATTGGTTTTTCAGGGCTCTCTGGAACAGAAATCTCCTTCACCCTGTTACTGCACGGCTTATACTGTTCCAGAATTTGTTGGGAGTTCTTTTTATAGGTAATTATGGGCTGTGGGTTCAGAGCTAGCATATATGAGTCTTTCTGATCGCCATCTTGGCTCTGCCCCCCCTCAGAAATCAAGAAATTATAAAACAGAACCAAAAGAATGAAAAAAATAGCAGATAATGTAGAATATCTCATTGCAAAAACTACTGACCTGGAAAGTAGATCCAGGAGAAGTCATTTAGAAATTATTTTTCTACCTGAAAGTCATCATCAAAAAAAGATACTAGACATCATTTTTCAAGAAATTATCTAGGAAAACTGCCCTGATATTTTAGAATCAGAAGATAAAATAGAAATTGAAAGAATCCACCAAATTGCCTGTAGACAGACGTCCTAAAAGGAAAATTCCTAGGGATATTGTAACCACATTCCAGAGTTCTTAGGTCAAGGAGAAAATAGTGTAAGCAGCCTGAAAGAAACAATTTGAGTATTGTTGAACTTCTATTAGTATAACACAACGTCTAGCAGCTTCCACATTAAGGGATCGAAGGGCTTGGAATATGATATTCTGGAGGTCAGAGGAGCTAAGATTAAAACCAAGAATTACCTCCTCAGAGAAACTGAGTATAATACTTCAGGGAAAAAATAGTCATTCAGTGAAATAATGGATTTTGAAGCCTTCTAGATGAAAAGGCCAGAGCTGAATAGAAAATTGGACTTTCAAATACAAGAATAAAGAGATCATGAAAAGGTAAAAAGGAAAGAGAAATCATAAGTGACCTATTAAAGTTGAATTATTTACATTCCTCCATGGATAAATGATATTTGTTACTCATAAGACCTTTCTCAGTATTAGGGTAGTTGGAGAAAATATAGATGGATAGATAGGTAGGTAGATAGATAGATAGATATATGGCACAGGGAGAGTTGATAGGGATGATAACTAAAAAATAAAATTAACAGGTGAGAAAGGAATATTGGTAAAGGAGAAAGGGAGGGGTAGAATGGAGTAAATGATCTCTCATAAAAGAGGAAAGAAAAAAGTTTTACAATGGCAGGGGGGAAGGGGGAGGTAAGAAGGAGTAAGTGAACCTTACTTTCATCAGATCTGGCTAAAGGAGAGAATAATATACACACTCAATTGGGTATCTTGCCCTCCAGTAAAGATGGGCATGGGGGAATAAAAGGATGATGATAGAAGGGCGAGTAGATGGGGGAGGGGGTAATCAGAAGCAAACAATTTTGAAAAGGGACAGGGTCAAAGGAAATAATAGAATAATTGGGGGGGTAAGATGGAGGGAAATGTAGTGTTTCACAACATGACTATTATGGAGGTGTTTAGCATAACTGCATATATATAACCTATATTCACTTATGTGCCTTTTCAATGGGTGTGTGTGGGGATGGAAGATGAGAGAGAATTTGGTACTCCAAATTTTAAAAATAAATGCTAAAAATTTCAACTGGGAAGCAAAATATATGGGAATGGGGTACAGAAATCTATCTTGCTCTTTAAGAATGTAAAGGGGAAGAAGATAAGGGGTAATGATAAAAGGGAGGGCAGACTAGGGAAAGGAGTCATCAGGATGTGTACCATCTTGGAGTGGTGGGGAGGGAGAAGATGGGGAGAAAATATGGAACTCAAAATCTTGTGAAAATGAATGTTGAACATTCTCTCATCCTCTCCTCTCCTTTCCTTTCTCTCTGTCATGCTATTTAACTATCCCTAAAAAGGTCTTCCTTTCAAATTGACACACCATCTAGCTACAACATGACCCTGTTCTCTTTCCTTATTCATAGATATTTTGGAAGTGCAGGAGGGAAAGGGTGAGATACAAGAATGTTTATCAGAGCTCTTCATTTCTTCAATAACCACTTTCTCTTTAACACTTTCCAATCTGCCTTCTCCCCTACTCACTCTTCCATTCTACTGAAACTGCTTTCTCAAGAACAGAAATGAAAAATCTAGCTTGAAATCCAGTGACCTTTTTTTCATAAAATCCTCATCCTCTTTGACTTCCTTGTATCAGTTAGCATTCTTGTATATAACCTCTTACAGTATCTCATAGATGCTGAATTCAGCATGTCCAAAAGCGAACTCACTTTTCCCCCAAAGCTTCCTTTCTTCCTAACTTCCCTATTACTGTCAAGTATACCAACATGCAGTAGTTGTTTTAACTTATAAGTTAGGTGTCATCCTCACTCCAGGCCTCATATCCAATCATCTGTTAATGCCTGTTTTTTTTTTTTCAACGTTCATAATATCTCTTATATACCCCTTTCCCTTTACCACCCTTGCTTCCACCTGGATTCAACTCTCTATCATTTATATCTGGATAATTGCAATAAACTTATGGCTGGACTTATTTTTGCTTCAACTCTCACCTTACTTCCTCCATTTAGTAAGGGTTATAAGATATATTAAAGTTTTTTCTTACGCACTTAGTATAAGATTTAAAATATAAATGCCCTTAGGAGGAGTGACATGACAAATGAACACAAAGGAATAGTACTCATTTATGTAGACTTTAGTGTTTACAACCTACTTTCCTCACAAATATGTCAGTTTTATATTAAAAGTATTATTGCCTTAATTTTTAAATTTGAGCAAGCCAGGGCTCACAGAAAGCTAGGGACTTGATTAAGGTTACAAAGCCATTAGATGTCAGTGTCATTTTTCATAACTGGATGTCCTCTTTCCCAGGCTTACTTCTGTGTTATTATATTTTGCTACTTCACTGACTACTATCAGGACTTTTTATGAGAGCGTATTGGATGGGGGCAGTCAGAGGTCATTTGAAAATGTGTGAAGAAGGAATTACAAATGACTGAAATTTCACATAAAAAACTTTGGAGATATAGAAGCATGGAAAAAAAGCATGGTTTACTTCACAATTTTTCCCAGGTGATTTTCTTATTTACACAATGTCATTCCATCCCTTAAAAAATGAAAAGTGAAGTCAACAAGCCATTTTGAATTATACATTGTCAAATAAGTAATTTGTTTATTGAATGGGCAAGTTGTTTTATTTGATTCACCTAATTAATCAGTTGTTTTGATGTTATATTTGCAATGCTTCCACTGACTTTTCTTTGCTCTCTCATCAAGAAAAGAAAAAGATAAGCTATTTCCATATACAAAGCAGTTAACAAATATGCCACGGTTCTTTTCACAGTTCTTTAAAACTGGACAACTTTTTAATGAGAAGCTTGTATTTGGTAGTTGTGGGGTCTATGCAAACATGATCTAGATATCGACCTGTAAGGAATGGTTATGCCACAGATTATCAGATTTCAGCTTTGTTTTGTGTTAAATTGCCCTCCTCCACTCTCATGGGAAATCCTTGCTTTAATACAATGAGTATTCAGAATGAAACTGTTTTGTAGCATAGGAAGAATCCTTTATAAATATAAGTTGTGATATAAATGAGTTATTATTATTAAGTAGAACCTTTTGGAGACTCCTAGCATCTCTTCAAAGAAGAATAATGTGAAAAGCATGAACAGAGAGAGAGAGACCATCTGTTCTTATGAAAGTGCAAATGGAATTGTGGGAGATGATAGAACAAAATTATTCAGAATTCTCTGTGGTGAAGGGAGAAGATGCTTTTGGGGGTGTTTATAGCAGTGGAAAGTCTAGGGCACACGTATTAAAAAAGGACATATGGTTGTTTATTTACCCCTGTGGAATTATTTCTGGACAACTCTTCTTGCTTTCTTTAACTGAATTCAATGTTTGAAATGATTCCCTTTTTCTCTAATTTTTTCAGTTAGATTTAAAAATCCTAAAAATGTTTCTTCATTTTTAGCCTGAATGT
Organism: Potorous gilbertii; assembly: GCA_028658325.1. NCBI lineage: Eukaryota > Metazoa > Chordata > Mammalia > Diprotodontia > Potoroidae > Potorous > Potorous gilbertii. The sequence continues at coordinate 619,066,317 of CM053770.1, read as the reverse complement.
TTACTCTTTTTACATTCTCTCCCCACCCCTTACTGTTATGAAATGTACAATGTACATAAAATGTATAATGTAATGCACAATCTTACTTAAATATTTTAAGAGATTTGTGATTTCATGGGATGGTATTTTCCCCTTCCTAACTGAGTAGATACTTTTCATGAGTTCGTATGAATAAAAGAAACAAGAATAATTTAGTGGCCAATCTGCTGGTTATAAGACTTTCCAAACGTATTGAGACTAATTCTTGATCCGTTTTTCATGCTTTTCTTGATCTCTCTCATTTCTCTTCCCAGTTTTTCCTCCACTTGTCTAACTTGATTTGCAAAATCCTTTTTGAGCTGTTCCATGGCCTGATCCCACTGAATATTTATTTCAGATGTTTGGGATACAGAAGCCTTGACTTCTATGTCTTTCCCTGATGGTAAGCATTGTTCTTCCTCATCAGAAAGGAAAGGAGGAAATATCTGTTCTTTGGCCTTATTGTTTTTTCTTTTTCTGGGCATTTTTCCAGCCAGTTACTTGACTTCTGAGATTCCTTTCCACACTCACATCACCTCCAGATCTGCCCAGCTAGTGCTTGGGGTCTGAGATTCAAATGCTGCTTCCCAGCCTCAGGACTTTCAGCAGGGGCAGGGCTGCTATTCAGTGTGAGATTAAGTTCAGCTGCCCAGGTGGGGGCAGGGTCCCCATCAGGGGCTCAGTTCCCTCAGGGGGGTTATGATGAGACTTTCAACAGTGGGTCCAAGCCCCTGCTTGCTTTGGGAGCCCCTGTTCTCTGTTGCCTCTGCTGCTGCCTCCTGAGGGGACCTGAGTTATGCTTCCCTCTTGGTGAGCCAAACAGGCTCTCTCACTAATTTTTGGTGTATGTAGGTGGATGAACCTGCATGGCCCCTGGAGATTCTGTCCGTGAAGCTTGCTCAGATCTGCTCCTCTCAGTGCCACGTGGCCAAGGCAGGTCTGGGCTCTGCTCTGGGTCCAGTGTGTGATAGACCTTTGATGTCTGTTTTTCAGGGCTCTCTGGAACAGAAATTTCCTCCACTCCATTGTTGTGTGACTTCCACTGCTCCAGAATTTGTTGGGAGTTCTTCTTTATGGTATTTTATGGGCTGTGGGTTCAGAGGTAGCATATGTGAATCTTTCTACTCCACCATCTTGGCTCCTCCCCTATTGAGACTAATTCTTGAAGAAAATCTGGCTCCATGCTCAAACTTGGAGAACTTCTCAACTTTAAGAGTTTTGCCAAAATTAATGCTTTACTGACTTAGCTTTCAAGAATCTAGCATCATCCTTGTATCACAATGATAAATTGATTTAAAATTTTAGTGGGCATTCTATCATCGTTAAAATTCATTTTTAGTTTAATGTATATTACATTATCAATTAACCATGTTGATTATCCTTACTGAAGAGAAAGACTGAATATTTATACAAGTTTGTTGATTATTAATATAATCAAATGGATACACTACTAGTCAAGGTATGCTTATATGAAGAGAGAGAATCAATGTCATATATTCATGAATACAATATTTAAATTAAATATTCTAGTTTTATTTTAAAAAATTTTAGAATTTCTTTGATATTGTTTTCTTATTTTTTATTTCAGATAAATCCAAATAATAATAAAATGAGTTGTTAACCATTTTTAAGTTCATCTAGTCCAAACTGGAACCTAATATGTACATCCCACATATAGCTTTTCATTGAATAGATTTATAAATTAAAATACTCATAGTTTAATTAAAAATAACTGCATTCTATTTTTTTAGGTAGAATCTAAAATAACATCTGGCCCATATAAAGTACTTAAAAATTCACATTAGTTTGACTTGGAATGTTGAATTGGTGAGGTTATTACTGTTTATTTCATTTTGTGGTCACTATTGGGAATAAATGGTTTAAGTAATTCAAGTATTTCTTTTACCAGGAAATATTTAGATTTATTATATTTCAGAGACATCATAATATTTGATATTTATTAAATATGTTTTTTCTGTGACATTGTGATAGCAATTGTGGTGAGATACAAAGATAAATGAGCCTAACCACATAAAAATCACAGCTCAAATTCTAGCATTTGCTTAGCTAGTATTATTGCTATATGAGAATTATTTAAAGTTATCTTTTGATCCTCCCAACAACTATCAAAGGTATGGGTTATTTTAGTTTCCATTGAAGAGTTTAAGTGACTTACTCATCATCTCATAGTAAAAATAACTGAGGCAGGATTTAAACTCAAGGTTTCCTCAGTTTGAGTCCAGAATTCTATTTTCTGGTCCACCAGATGATTTACATATGGAAGAGATAATTTTATACTACACAGTAATGTATGTGCAGACATGTAGGTATATGTATTTAAATACATGTAATATAAGTTGTAATGATGATAACACATTCATATAGTGCTTTGTGTTTTTGAAAAGCATATTACATATATTATCTTGAATATGGCAAGTAAATAAGATGGATTTCCTTTCCTAATTAGATAAGATGAGAGGAAAGATCAGTTCATAAGTGCCCATACTGTACAAGGCACTGGGCAAAATTTAGAGCATAAGGAGATTAAAAAAGTAACAATCCCTGACCTCAAAAAGGCTAAGGTCTATTAGAGGGAACAAGACAAAAATACAGATAAGTATGATATGGTATAGAATATGATGCGGGCAAAAGAGAGATCCAGAAAAAGGAGGGAGATATCTAAGTACTTGCATTACAAGGGAACAGTGCATAAAGGAGGTAAAAGGTGAAGTGAATGAAGAGAAAGTTTTCAATAGTCTGTATAGAAAAAGCATAATCTATATATGTACATTATTTGCACCGACACATGATAATTGAAGATGTGGGGTTATAAGGTGTGTTCAAGGATGAGGATATAAAGAAAGAAAGAAAATATCTGGTTTTGCAACTGCAAGAAACTAGTCTAACCCCTGTCCTGAAGCCCCTTGGGGTGGGACTCTGTTCTTATTGGTTGTAGATGAAGACTCAGCCCTATGTGCAGGGTGGGACTGAGCTGTAGAGAGGTTGGAGTTTCAGTTCTCAACAAGTTCCTACTTTGGGGCTCTCCAAGCAAGCCTATCACCTTGTATCTTCTGGAGAGAAGATGGAAGAGGGCAATGCTCCTTCATATGTGATTAACATGAGAGGAACAGATAATCTACCCTAGGGACTGTGGAGAATTTTACCTTAGAGAGATCCAGGAATCTTTCTCTCGATTGAGCTGAGTTATATCACTCCAAATGGGAGAGCTTCTTCATTGTTTGGCATATAATCTCCTCTTTATACTTTTTTCCTGATTTCAGTTTTTTCTGCAAATTGAATAAATGAGCTTTTATTTTGCTCTTCTTTATGTGTGTCCATTTTGTAGCTGGTATTTATTGGAAAAGAAGTCAAGCTCTGGATATGGAGCCTGGGGTCCCTCTTTCCCCAAGAAATGACAAAGAAATCAAAAGTTAGATAGACCCTAATCATGTTCCCCTAGACTAACAATAAATAATGGGAGCAGATAGATATTCTTATAGCTGTGTTCTCCTTCTCTCAGGAGAGCAGAGAGATGATCTCTAGCTTCAACTTCCTGCTTTGCCTCCTAGAAGGAATAGACATCTCCTTTGGAAAAGGGTTGCAGGTGAAGACACTAGCAATGTCTTTTCTGACTTCCTTTGGGTCACATATTCACTTTGACAGTGAGTCCTGCCACAAGTGGAACCTCAACTTACATGTGAGACCCAATTGTCTTTCTATTGGCGTACATGTGTGCTGCAATAGAAGTCTGTCAGTCAATAATAATGTATTAAATACTTGCTATATGCAAGGTTCTAAGCTAAGTGTTATCGATTAAAGAAATGGCAAACCACAATTTACTCCCACAGAGGTAAAAATCTAGTGGGGGAGACAATGTATATATAATTACATACGTACCCTATAGAGACAATGTAAATAGGAGGAAATCTCAAAGGGGAGACATGAGCAGTTGATTCTGCCAATAAGTATCTCTTGTAAAAAGAAAAGAGTTGAGCTTTCTTGAAAAAGGAAGCCAGGAAGACTGAAGGCAGAGATGAGGGAAGAGAGCAGTCTAAGCAAAGAGAGAGTCAATGAAAAACTATTGAGTCATGAGATAGAGTATCATGTTCAAGGAATCACAAGAAGTCCTGTTTCACATGATCATAGCTACGTGGAGTGGAGTCAAGTGTAATAATCTTGGAAGAGAAGAAAGAGACCATGTTGTGAAAGACTGTAAAAACCAAACAGAGCATTCTCTATTTGATCCTTAAGGCAATAGGGAGCCACTGTATTTTAGTAAGTAGAGCTTTAAAATGGTCAGATCTGTGCTTTAAAATAACTTTGAGAGCTTCAGTAAGGGAGAGATTGAATGTGGAGAGATTTGGGACATAGAGATCAACCAGAAGGATTTTACAATAGTACATGTTGAAAGGATGAATACCTGCATTATGGCACTGTCTTATGTTAAGAGATAAAAGTGGATGCAGAAGACGAATATTTTCCAGACTTGATAATAGATTAGTTATATTGCATCAAGGAGACTAAGAAATCAAGGATTACACCAAGATTCTATAATTGGGTGATTGGGGACTGGGATGATGGTAGTGTCCTCCACAATTTTAAGAAATTAAGGATAAATGAAGAGTTTGGGGTGATTTATGTTTTTGTAAGTGAGTTATGTTTGAAACAGATTGATATACTTATAAAATAGCCAAGTTAAGAAGTCTAAAAGACATTTGGAGACTCAAAGAGAGATTAAGGCTAAATATATGGATTTTCATATCAACTTCATGGCAATGCTAATTGAAGTGATCTGCCACAAATGAGATCTTCAAGTGAGAGAATATAGAGGAAGAAGAGAGATTGACTTAGGATGGACACTTGAGGGGCAATCCAGGATGTGTTGGAGACAGCTTATACCAGCCTGAGCTGATAGTTCAATTTTCAGTGTGAGCATTTTTACTTCTGAAATCAGAGAACACCGCAAATTAAAGTTCGACTTATCATTTTTTACTTTATAGGCACCACACTAAATGCTGGAGATACAAATATAAAAAGACAGTTCCTGCCCGCAGGGAGCTGGGTATCTAATGAAAAAAGACAACACACAAAGGAAAGCCAGAAGGGAGGTGGAGGGGAAAACGTAATCAGCATGGAAGGATGATGAGATCCAAAGAGTGCAACAGAGTAGGGAATCAAGAGATTATTGGTCTTGGTGCCCTGCTTTAATAGAGTGTGGGAAGAAGCACTCCCTTTACCCTCCAATTAAAGGAATAGAGGGTGAGGTGTGATGAGATATAATTTTTTTTCCCTCTATGATGTGATGGAAATGGCATTAGACCTGTAGTCAGGAGAAAGTTGAGTCTAAATTATAGTCCTTGCATTGACTAGATGCATGACATTTGGAAAGTTATTAAAGCTCTTTGAATCTCATTTTGATATCTGTAAAATAGTGATAAAACATCTTTGATAAATATCTCAAATAATAAAAGTTAATTATTATTGCTATTAGAGACTTGCTTTAAAGTCATATTACTCAAATCTTCCCTTCAATTAACCAAAATTTAAGACTTGAGTAGAGTTGATTGTGTGCATGTTTATTAATGCATTTGATAGCTAACATAGATGTGGTTGAACATTGTTTCCATCCTAATCCCTACCTGTACTTGAGTATTCTGAGTGTTCTTGCTCCCAAGGACCAAAAGTGTTTGAAAGGATAGAACAGAGGTGACCAAGAGCTTCATAGCAGTCAGCTGATTAGTTTCCAGTTTCCTGTCATATTCTGGGATAACTAATAAATATGATAAACCTTTCTAATCTTTTTCAATAACTTTTTCTGTACTGTTGTACTCATATAATTTGTAAGTATAATTTATTTACTCTCTACCAATACTCTTGCCTGAAAGGAAACATCCAGAGTATTCATTAGAGTCAAAGATAACCAAGCTCTCTAAAGGTATGACAATGGGAAGCAGATTTCCCATGTAAGTTACAGAGATAGATTCTTTTTCTAGCAAACAAAGGCTGACATAGGAAAATTAAGTTGAGTGTGACTACAATATGTGTCCAGGGATGTCTATAAAAAGCAGTCTGAGGAGAAGTACCTCAAACAAGAAGGATGGTAATTACTTACCCAATTGGAGAGCCTGAAATGTTTCCACATGAGCTGAACTAAAGAATTCCTTCTTCCCACTATTTAAAACAACAAAGCCTTATTCTGACATGTTCAGAAGCCTCTTTGTAAAAAAAAATTCGAAGTTAGAATTTTTTGTTGTACCTAAATATATGTGTGTGTATATATATATATATATATATATATATATATATATATATATGTATATATGTATATATATATGTATATATACATATATACATATATATATATATATACTTTATAGTGCTGGAAATTTTTTCAGAACTAGTATATAGTATACAAAGTTATACATTATGGGAATAATAGTAATAAAATATAATCGTTTCTCTCAACCTTGAAGGAGAGTCAAGATGTTACTACAAGGTAGTAAAAGAATATTCATTTTCAATAACCTATTACTCTATTTCAACAAAAAATACTTTCTGAAATATCAAACATATTTGAAAAGGCAACATTAAAAGTAGGTAGCTCAATCATTTTTGATTAGGGCTCAAAAAGATCAACTTTGTAAGTACAAGAGAGCAGCTCGTCTTAAAAACAGCTATACAGTTTACTATGCAATAGGCTTAACTTGTCAAAGATATGATAGTAAAGAAAACTGGTATGATGTTAGATAATATATAGTTAGATAATTGTTTTTTATAACAATGTGATATAATATTTATATCAATGTGATATAAAAATTCACACTTAGCAAGTAATTTGTTTTTTTAGATTAAAGTTGAAATTGCCCAGTTTTTCTCTGACATAGACTGTTCTCATTTGCAATACTGTGCTAATATCCTGGCACATTTGAAAAAGGATATTAATGAACTGTAGAACATCCAGGAGTGAAATATAATGGTGGAGACTCTGGAATTCATGCCATATGAGGAGCATCTGAAATAATTTGAAAAGTTTGGAGAAAATAAAGCATAGAGGGAATTATGATGGATGTCTTCAATATTTAAATGGCTAACTTGCTGATGTGATTAGCATGGAGGAGGAAATAATAGGAAACCTGGGTGAGAGTTACAAAGGGAGATATATTTTTAAAGATTAGGATTAACTTCATAATAACTAAAGGTATTCCAAACTAGAACTGGCTAACTCAAGAGTTGCTAACTTCCTCTTCAGTGGACATCTTCAATCGAAGGCTAGGTGATCAATTAATCAATCAATCAATATTTGTTATGTGTCTACTATCAGCTAGGCACTGTGCTGCATGCTGGGGATGTTGTTGCTTGTTCTTAATTTTCTAAGAGGATCATGACATCAGGAAGGTGATACAGCAATTTGCAAGGGGATTGGGTTTTAGCACAAAGTCATCAGCCTCATTTTCTCCTCTGGAGTCATCTGGATCTTGTAGCAAGATATAGATAAGGATGACTGGATATGGTCCCAGATGTAGTGGGAGACCTTGATCTTTTAAGGTAAGGTCTTTCCCAGGTCTCAGTGTGATTGAGGCAAGGCCCATTCAGTAATTATGTAAAGTAAAATAAGTAAAGATGCAAAGAAAGGCTTCTTTTACCTAGTTATAAAAAAAAAAAAAGTCAGTCTGGGATAGGAAGACTCTCAGTGTTTCTGGCCAAAACAGAAACAATTGCTATTTACATTCACTCAGAGCCATCAAGGCCCAAAGAGTGATCAAGGGGGCTTGGACTGGGACTTATTATTGACCAATCAAGGAGAGTCAGAATGAATGAATCGGGTTTATGGCATGGTCCTTAGGGAAGAAATCTAGCCTGTCAACCCCAAGATATTTTCTGAGGTTTTAAGAATTAAAATTTGTATTTTTTTGAGGAGAGCACCCAAAGGTAAGTGTACAATACCCAATGTGGGCAGAAAGCAAGGCAGCATAAGGCAAGGCAAGGAAAGGAAAAGAAGGGAAAGGAATAAGGAGCTTCATTGCCCATCTGTAACTGGCCAGGTGAGTCCACTGGGGATACAAAAAAGAGGCAAAAGACAGTCTCTGCCTCAAGGAGCATACAGTGCAATGGAGGAGAAAACATAAATAAATACATACAAAGAATTTATATTCAGGATAAATGGAAAACAATTAACAGAAGGAAAGCACTAGAATTAAAAAGTGTTGCAGAAGGCTCCTGTAAATGGTGGGATTTTAATTAGGACTGAAAGGAAGCAAGGAAAGTTGCAACTAAAGAAGGGAGAACATTCCAGGCACTGGGGATTTCCAGAGACAATGCCCAGAGCTGAGAGGCAGGATCGTCTTGTTTGTGGAACATCCAGGAGTACAGCATCACTAGATTGAAAAGTATGTGTCTTGGGGAAGATTGTGTCAGAATCCTGGAAAGGTAGGATGAAGCTAGATTATGAAGGGCTTTTAGAGTGCTTTGTATATGATACTGGTGACAACAGAGTAGCACTGAAATTTATGGACTGGGAGGGAAAATAACATGATTGTTCCTGCATTTGGGAAAATCACATTAGCAACTGAAAGAAAGATGGGTTGAAGTGGGGAGATACTTGACAAGCAGACCCACCTATGGGGTATTTTGTAAAAGAGATTCTCTCTCGGTTTAGTTTTGCCTAGATAACCACCAAAATCCTTTGGTCTTCTGAGAGTGTTCTGATTCTGATGAACTCATTGTATGTCTAACATAGTTTAAAAGAAATTTTCATGTTGTAATTTGTTTATTCCTCAAATTTGTCCCTTGCACAAATATATCCTACAATGGACTTAGCATCATTATTTTCCGCATGGATAGGCATTGCTTTTTTCAAAGTGTTTTCTGAAATCTCTGTCTTGATATTTTCCATTTTAAGCACTTCAATTATGCTTCCATGCTTTCTACTGATCACTTGAATGTTAATTAATCAACTGAAGATTAACAGAATAATTAAATGTCCAATGTCTGGAATTAAATGTTTTTTCTATTCAATATATTAAATGCATGACTTGTTTTCTGGTAAGAATTAAGAATAACATAAAACCTTCACTGTCTGCTTAACATTTTGCTTCCTTGATCACTCTCAAAAGTTTTTGGGTTTGGGATCCCCATTTGATATCATATTGTTATTAAATGAAATCTACCAATGCAAAGTGGTGAACCCCTTTGCAAATTTGACATCTTTCTAAGGTGCGCTTCAAATTCCAGTGAAGTAGCAACTATACTGTCTTTTAAATTTTTAAATTGACTGGTTCAATCATCAGTTTCCCTGGTGTTATCACATAGAAGGAAGGCCTATTCTACTCTGTGGAATGAGATTTATTTTTTTTTCTGTTTGAATTTTATGAAACATTTGTCTCCCATTGGGAAGAATGACTATGTAGTCTGATTTTATATTTTAAAACAGCTGGTGATTTATTTACTTCTGTTGATTTGGGGGAAAAAGTAAGAAAATGTAATCTAATCAGATTTTCATTTTTACAAAAATGTCATTGTATGACATTATTAGATTTCAGTATGATCTTGGGCTCTTCCTCATAGAAAAGAGATATCATCAAGAAGAAAAAACTTTCAGACTAGGAGAAAACCAGGTCTTACTTTAATACCACAAAATAGTGACACTGAAAGAAGGGGAGATACTTTGGGATTTTCTCCCTCGCTGTCTCAAACTATAATAAATTTTGTTAAAAACTCTGTCTTGGGTGGGGAAGAGTCAAGATGGTGTAGAAAGACACACATATGCTAGCTCCTAACCCACCGCCCATAAAATACTTGTAAAGAAGAACTCCCAACAAATTCTGGAGCAGCAGAAGCCACAGAACTACGGAGTGGAGGAGATTTCTGTTCCAGAGAGACCTAAAAAACTGATAGAGCAGAGCCCAGCCCTGCCTTGGCCACATGGCACTGAGAGGAGCAGATCCAACCAGGCTTCAGGGATGGAATCTTCAGCAGCTGAGCAGGTCCCTCCACCCACAGGTGCCAAAGGTCAGTGAGAGGGTCTTTTCTGCTTGCTGAGAAGGGAGCGGGGTGTCTCCATAACCCAGGCCCCCTCAGGAGGCAGCATCGGAGGTGGCAGCAGACAGGGGCTCTAAAAGCAGGCAGGTGCCTGGATTGTTGAAGGTCTCCGTGTAAATCCCCTGAGGGAACTGAGCCCCATGTGGTGGCCCTGACCCCGCCCCCAGGGAACTGCTCGGAAGCAGTGCCCACCCCAGCACCTGAATTTAATCTCACACTGAGTAGCAGCCCCACCACCTCCAAAAGCCCTGAGACTGGGAAGCAGCACTTGAATCTCAGCCCATAAGCACTGACTGGGCAGATCTGGAGGAGAGGTAGGTGTGGAGAGGAAATTCAGAAGTTAAGTAACTGGCTGGGAAAATGCCTAGAAAAGGGGGGAAAAATAAGACCATAGAAGGTTACTTTCTTGGGGAACAAGTGTCTCCCCCAATCCCTTCAGATGAGGAAGAACAAGGCATACTGCCAGAGGAAGTCAAAGGCCCTCCCTCTAAATGGGACTTAAACTTGACTCAGGAAATAGAAGACCTTAAAAAACAAGTTAGCAGCTTACTAAAGGAGAAACAAAAAAATGCTGAAGAAAATAGCAGCTTTAAAAGGAGGTTAACTCAATTGGAAAAAGAGGTCCAAAAAGCCAACGAGGAGGAGGGTTTAAAAAGCAGAATTAGCCAAATGGAGGAGAAGGTTCAAAAGCTCACTGAACAAAATAATTCATTGAAAAGAGAATGGAGTCCAGGGAAAAGAATGACTATGATTTAAACCAAGAATTATTGGGCTACCTGAAAGCCATGATCAAAAAATGAGCCTAGACACGATCTTACATGAAATTATCAAGGAAAACTGCCCTGATGTTAGAGAATCAGAGGGCAAAATAAATATTGAAAAAATTCATCATTCTCCCCTTGAAAGAAACCCAATCACAGAAACTCCTAGGAATATTGCAGCCAAATTTCAGATTTCCCAGATGAAGGAGAAAATACTACAAGCAGCTAGAAAGAAACAATTTGAGTACTGTGGAAATACAATCAGGATAACACAGGATCTGGCAACTTCAACATCAAAGGATCAAAGGACTTGGAGTAAGATACTTCAGAAGTCAAAGGAACTGGGACTGAAGCCAAGAATCACCTCCCCAGCATATCTAGGTATAATACTTCAAGGGAAAAAAATGGGCATTCAGTGATAGAGACAAATTTGAAGATTTCATGTTGAGCAAAAGACCGGATATTTAGAATTTTGAGTTCCCAAGACAAGAATCAAGAGAAGCATGGAAAAGTAAAGGGGGGGAAAAATCATAAAAGAATCTCTAAAGCTGAACTGTTTACATTACTACATGGAAATAAAATATTTTTAACTCTTGAATCTTTTCTCAGTATTTGGGTAGTTGGAGACACACATATACATAGACAGTACAGGGTGTGTTATATCAGAAGAGATGATATCCACATACATACACACACGTTCAAATAAAATTAAACAAAAATTAAGGGGGGAAGGAGGGAAATTCCAGGAAGAGAAAGGGAGGAATGGAATGGGGTAGGCTATAACTCGTAAAAAGAGATAAGAAAAATCTTATTCAATGGAGGAGACAAGGGAGAAAGGGAGGAGGGGGGAATAAAGCTACTCTCCCCACATGTGGCTGAAGGAAGGAATAACATGCTCACTAAATTTGATAGGAAAATTTATATCACACTACAGGAAAATAGGAGAGGAGCAACAAGTGGAGTGAAGGGAATGTTAGAAGGGAGGGCAAATGGGAGAAGGGTGTCACTAGAAATAAACACTTTTGAGAAGAGACAAGGTCAATTGTAGGGGGGAAATAAGGGGATAGGGTGGGTCAAAGGGCAATATAATTAGTAGGACACAACATGATTACTATGGAAGTCTTTTGCAAAACAACACGTTTAGTCTGTATTGAATTGCTTCCCTTCTTAGTGGGGCTGGGGAGAGGGAGGGAGGGAGAGAAGTTGAAATTCAATGTAGTATAAACGAATGTTGAGAATTTTTACTGCTTATAATCAGGAAATAAGAATTACAGGGATAGGGGTATGGAAATTCATCTTGCCCTGCAAGAAAAGAAGGAAGATGGGGATAGGACAGGGGTGGGGGTGTGATGGAGGGGAGGGTACATTGAGGGAAGGAGCAACCAGAATGCAAGGTATTAGGAAGTGTGGGGAAGGGGGTGATGGGGAGAAAAATTGGTCATGTTACAAAGTGAAGTAAAAGCAATTAGTATTAAAACAATAGACTGAATTAATTACTGAGAATAAATAAATGACATCTTAAGTTTGGAGAAAAGAATTTCAGTCTAACTTTCCAAATAAAATTTGGCATTGATGAAAATGTCAAGGTTTTAATGGTAAATTTGATTTTGTGATTTCCATTTCATCAGGAACTAGAACATATATAGAAAGTCATGTAAGCCACTTAAGACTTGCCTAAAAGATGTTCCTTAGTCAAAGTGAAACTATAATCGTATTTTAAACCTGGTTATAGGAACTTGCTATTTTTAGATGATTTGGGACTACTAAGTGACTGTTCTTCTGAGTCTAACTCCAGGTATGGGAATCAAGAAAGGCTATCCGAGCCTCCATTACATGATGCCAGTATGCTTATGAGATACTGGTATGAACTGTATAGGTGATCTCAAGGGAAGAGTGAGAGAGCAACTGTTCAACATGGGCTGAGGGGGGATTCTCCTGACTCAATTTCCCCAATGACACTTGGCAGACTTTAAGCCTGAATGAATACAAGTGGATAATCTACTCCTGCCTGGAATAGGCATGAAGTTGGGGAGATATTGTTTCCCTGAAATGTCCCTACTTCTGGTTGCAATTCCCTATAGTCAAAAGGTATCTAAGCTCAATACTGGATCTATTCAATAATAGATTATGGGTAGAGGAACATCCGAGGCTGCCTAAAATTGAGCTATTAGGCATAGAACTTTAGACAAACAACATTAAGTTAGGGTCTTTTTATTCTTAGTAATACTGAGGAGACAATTAGATCAAGAGATTGTGAAGTTAGCAACATAAATATTATCTGTGTCTCAGTTGGCTTAAGTTTAAAAAAAAATTTTGTGGTCCACATTGTAAATTATTTAAAAAGATTTATCACCTGAGCAAAAGTTTAAATTGCTTTATCTGTTATAAATTGTGTCAAAAATAAAAAAATACTCTAAATAAAAAAAATCCTCTGTCTTGTAGGATATTTGTTTTCTTGTTAAAATAAATTAATGTACAAAGAACATTGAGTCAAGTTATAATCCAGTTGTCTTACTGATTCTTATTGATATGTTGATTCTTTTTGTTGTGTCTGACTTATTGAAGTCCCATGTCCCATAGCACACCAGGTCCTTATAACCTCCACTGTCTCTTGAAGTCTATGCAAGTTCACATTCATTGTTTCCACGACACCATCTATCCATCTCAAGCTCTGCCATTCCAGTTCCTTTTGCCATCAATTTTTCCCAGCATCAGATTTCTTTTTTGCAATGTGTCCCATCTTTTCATTATGTGGTCAAAGTATTCAAGTTTCAGTTTCAGTATCTGACCTTTCAGTGAAGAGGCTGAAATAGTTTAAGTATTGACTGATTTTACCTTTTTGTCATCTAAGGGACTCTCAAAACTGTTCTCCATTATAAAAATTTGAAAGCATCACATCTATAGCACTCTGTTTTCCCACTCTCATAGTCGCAAACTGCTACTGGAAAAATCATAGTTCTTTGTTGGCTAAGGGATGTCTCTGCTTTTTAGTATGCTATCCATATTTGGCATAGCTTTCCTTCCAAGGAGCAAGGGTCTCTTAATTTCATGGCTGCAATTTCTATCTGTAGTGATCTCTCAGACCAAGACTATAAAATCTGACACCTGCTTTCATTTCTTCTCCCTCTGTTTGTTAGAAACTGATAAGATTATTTGTCAAAACATTATTTTTTATGTTAAGCTCAAAACCAGCATCACACTTTCCTCTTTTATCCTTATCAAGAGACTTAATCCTTTTCCCTTTCTGCCTGAGTCAGTGATATTGTCTTGATATGGGAGATTGTTGACATTTTTCCCAGCAAACTTAATTCCAGATTGTGATTTCTTCACCCTGGTATTTTGCATGATCTATCCTACATATAAGTAGTTTTACTCCTTTTTCTAATCTTAAAACAATCAATTGTTCCATGTTTAATTCTGACTATTGCTTTTTGACCCATATACTGGTTACTCAGTAGACAAGTAAGATTATCTAGTACTTTTGTCTCTTTAAAGACTTGCCACATTTTGTTGCAACCCACATAAAGGCTTTAGAAAAATTAATGAAGAGGGCTTTGTTTTTTTTCTGACACTTGCTTTCCCATAATGCAGCAAATGTTGGAATTTTGGTCTCTAGTTCTGCCTCTTTCAAAACCAGCCTGCTTTGGTGGTCATTTTTGATTCACATCGTGCTAAAACAGCTTGCAGAAGCTTATGCATAACCTTGCTTGTGTGAAATGGGCAAAATTGTTCAGTGACCTCTTTTCCAATTCCAGTGGCCACTGTTGATTTTTTCAAAATCGATGGCACACTCAGTCCAGCACTTTACCAGTATCAGCTTTTAGGATTTTAAACAACTGAGCTGGAATTCCATCACTTCTCTGACCCTTGTTGTTAGCAATCCTTCCTAAATCCCACTTGACTTCATTATCCAGGATGCTTGGCTTTATGTTAGTAAGGATACTATTGTGGTTATCAATGGTTTTTAAGTTCTTTCTTGTATAGTTACTTTGTGTATTCTTGCCACTCTTTCTTCTGCTTCTATTAAGTCCCTACAATCTTTGTCTTTTATCATATTCATTTTTATATGAAATATTTCCTTAATATCTCTAATTTTCTTGAAGAGGTCTCATCTTTTCCATTCTATTTGATATATCAAATGTTAAATGTCTTTTAAAAATTCAATTATGTAAGAATCTCAATGGCTTTAAAATATAAAATCCACTTAAGATGAAGCTTTAAAATATTACAGCTACTCTAGTAAGGGAAATTATTCTTGACCTTCACTCTGAAAGAAGATAGGAAATGTAAGAAAAGGAATTCAGAAGGGATTGAAACCCAGTTATAGGAGAAAGACAATGAAAATACATGCAGATGAGAGATGGATAGTACTTGTATAAAGAATAGCAGGTGTGTGTCAATTTTGACTGTACAGAGTGTGAAAGAATGGAAAGTCATTTATGCCTCATTTCTTTTTCTGCCCTTGCAACACCATACACTCTATTTCCACCTAGATCTCCAGTTCAAAGACTTATGTAGGGTGGTCAAGAGCCTAGCATCTTTGTTCTTTTTTCCTTTCTATATACAGACCTAGGAGACTGGGCATTACAATTGACCTTTCCCTCTCTACTACTTCTGTCTGTCAGACTATAACTAGTGATTACTTGCCTATTCCTCTATAAATGAACAAGGAGAAAGTGGGTGGCACAGTGGATAGAGTTCAAGACCTAAAGTCAGGAAGCCTTGAGTTCAAATCCAACCTCAACTACTTACCAATAGCAAGATCCTGGACAAATCACATACATTTGTTTGTCTCAGTTTCCTTACCTATAAAATAGAAAAATAGTAGAATTTACTTCCCAGAGTTAGTTTTATTGATCAAATGAAATAATATGTGTAAAGCACTTAAATTATTTCCTGGCACATGGTAGATCCTATATAAATGTTAGATGATGGTGATGATGAAGAAGATGATGATGATGATGACGATGACAATGATGTAGGAGTAAGTTTGTTTCATTCAGTCCTACCCTGCTTCACTCCAGCTCTAACTTAGCGACCCCTTGAATTCCTGTTTGTATGCAATGTTTGTAAGAATGTGAAGAAGATGTTTCTTCACCCTGGACTTCTTCCTACATTTAATTTATTTCATTGAGGATTGGATTTCTCCAGAACATATTGTAACTGGTTATCCTCTTCAGGAATAGTTAGACCTTTTTTCACCATCCCTACTATGCTTACACATACAGTAGACATGGAGATCATTGGACTATACTCTGCACCCTGCTGCCCTTTCTAGAATCTCCTGTTGCTGGCATGACTCAGCATCCTTTCCTGCTTTGAACTTCAAGATTCAAGATGAAGGCTGTTTTCTACAAAGCTCCAGATATCTTCACTCAGTACCTTCATGTCTCTTCAATTCCTGAAATTATACTAGGAAACATCAATATCCTTTTTTGATACTCTCATAAACACTAGCTTCATATTGTTTCAGTTTGTTGCTGTTCTTTTCTTCAAAATCTCACAATCTATACTTCCATTCCACCTCAGCTATACATAAGACAGATCTGTGAACTTCACTATTATCCACAAGTGTCCTACATTCCGGTTCAAAAAAAGCAATGACATTTTTGCCCATAACCCCATAGGAGCTAATGATATTACCTTGTAAGTATAGAGAGAAAAGAGAAGAGAGCCCCTGAGGAGAACCAATAAATCAATGTTTGTTATATTTAATACCCTAGTGTGAAGCAGAAGTACTGAATCTAATCCTTCTGTTAGAGTGAGAGAATACAGTATCAGGAGTCAAGAATGCTGGATTCTAATCTCAGCTCTGTCAATAACCAGTTAAGCCATTTCAGTCAGTTTGGTAAACCTCTTACTCAGTTTCCACCTTAACAGTTTCAACTATTAACAAATTCCCTGGGTCATACCCTTCCTATCTCAGTGATTCTGAAACCCCTGTCATCACTTAAAACCCTTTCACCACCACCACCTAATTCCTTGTTTTCTTTTGATCAACTTGACCATATTCCACTAACTATTCAATTTTAAAACTACTCCTTCTAAAACTAAACAAATTCTGAAACTATATAATTCTTAGATTATTGATTTTTAAAAATATTTCAAAATTTTACCAATCAAAATGAATCAATTGGAGTTCTACCTACAAATTTAGTGAAGATTACTTGTACATCCAGTTTTGTTAACAAGAAAGGAAATGTCATCTTATTTTTTTCCCTCTCGTACTCCTACCACCTTGTGCTTCACACTGAGACCTGGCTCCCTCTTGATAAAATAGCCTCCTTGGCTTTTCTCCGTGAAACTGGCTGCACTTTCACTCATTCCCTCTGATTTGTGCAGTGGGTGTGGGAGCTGGACTATTCCTTATTGCTTATTGAACTTCCGAGTTCTTCCTGAACCACTTTCACTGAGTAATCTCCCCTCCTTTGAGATTTGGTTAACACTGGCCTGCACAATATATGGCCTGCAGCATGCAAAAGAATTTCAGATAGTCCATGGAAAATATAAAGAGAATGGAGTGGAGAATATAAAAAATTTAATAAGTGATTTGTCTGTGCCCTGCTTAATCCACCATCCACTAGTCACTATTATGCCCATCATATAACTTGGTGAGTTGGTTGCCACTGTGAACTCTCTTTCATTTGTCATGTGACCTGAGGCACCAACCATTGTCAGCATGTCTCTAGGCTGAGAGGAACTAGTGTCATAACTTTTCACTGTGTTTTCTGTCATTACTGATGTTGAACAGAGGCAGAGAGAGTGCAGCCACACACAAATGCAGCTGACACCCTCTATGCAATATGCGTCAACAATACAAGGTCTTCTTTCCCTTCTTGCTCCATGGCTGCCCTCCAAGTTACATGAGGGTCTGGCGACTCTCTGCAAAGGCTGACACCCAGCTCAGTATTTCTTTGTAAGTGAGCAATTACCATGGAGAATGTTTGGTTTTAACATTAAATTTTCAAGGGTTACTTTGTAAAATGGGTGATAAAAAACAAAACAAAACAAAAAACACAGAAGATAGAATCAGAACGTAGAGTGTTTAATCCTGACTGGACAAATAGATACTTGTTTACTTATATGACAGACAAAATATTGTGCCTCATTTGCCGAGAAGTAATAGCCATTCCTGAAGGAACACAATCTTCATCACCATTTCAAATGAAAACTTCTGACAAGCAAATTAGACAACAATGATAAGCAAATTAAAGCAACAAAATTGTTGAAAAATCTCAGTGGGGAACAGTGGTTTTTCAAGAATGTAAACCCACAAAATGAGATGGGTGATAAGGTTAGTTTTCAGATTTCTAAAGAAATGAATTTCAAGCATGATTCTAGAGTATGATAAACTGATGACAAGAACTGTAATATATCCCATTAACTAAATGTAAACAGTAAGAAAACCTGAAAAAAAGTATTAAAATTTGTACTGCTTAATGAAGTTTTTTTTTACATTAATGTGATTTCATAATAAAAATCTTGTCTTAAAATTAAAATTAATTAAAATTAAATTAAAAATCTTAATTGATGTTAGTTGAAATTTCCCTTTTTAAAAATACTGTTTATTTTCATGATTTAAATCACTAATGACACGTTTACTTGGAAAGTGAGCCACTAAAAGTCTACCTATGGCCCAAAGAAGTTTAGCCTATTTTAATTTTGGCCCCAACTCATGCCAAGTGGTATAGTTCTGACTTGATATGTACCTATCACCCAGTAGGAATTCGGTTATTTAACTTAGAAATATAAAACTCATTGCCCTAGGGCTCCAATAAAACCACATTAAAATTTAATTGGAAAATGTTTAACAAAATAAATGACTATAGTACAACATAGATATTTTTTATTTGTGCAGCAGGGATATAGGGATACATTTCTTTTTTAGTTTTAATGTCACTAGTTTAATTGACCCTCAGGACATCACTCTTCTTTCCTCAGCAAGCTTAGTGTCTGGCTCACAATCTTTCTCCTCTTCAGTTCCTACTATTATATTACATAACTTCAACATATTACTACTACCTCAAATACCCTAAACTCAGTTCTTCAACTTTATAATATCTTATGACCTATTTGTTCAATCTACCTAAACCATACACAAAAATGATCATATGATTTTGTCAGCCTTCAAATGCTCCATATCCTTTTTTATGAACTTTGAATTTCCTTTATTTGCTCATTATCTATTGTCATTCCATTTCTCTCTCTGACGTGCAACCTCACCTAACACTCTATTATCCCTCCTCCCCTCAATGCTTTCCCAGGAAGTCCACTTGGTACGCTCCTCTCTTCACCATCTTGAACCTTTGGAAAACAAGTTTAACTCTACATTGTCTTCTCTTGACTCTTTCGTACCACTATCATATTGATTATCTATCCCTTCAGCCTTGGACAACTCCCATCATCTGCTCTACTATTACTCATGTCTTATTAAACAAAAGTAGAAAAAAATGATACTGCTTCTTGGATTTACTACAAATTTATGTCACCTAACCCCCAGTGGGTCTTCATTGCTGCAAGACAATACTTCAATACTTTTCTAATTAACTCATTATCCCATTCGCCATAATAACTCTTTCAAACCTTTTTGTCATCCACCAATCTTCTATAGAAATCCTCCTTCCTCTACTCTATTAGCTGAGTATTGTATTATATTTCATTAAAAAATGATGCTTTTTTCCAAGAGCTCCCTCTTTTCCCCTTCTCTTCTTTTTACACCACTCGGATGCCTTCTGCCACAATCTCATCCTGCACGAATGTCTCATATAATGAGGTGGCCCTCCTACTTGGAAAACCCCTCTCCATGCCGAAATTGTCCTATTATATCCCATCTTCTCTAGAAAATTGCCCACTCAGTCATAATCATTCTCTAGCTTATAAGTCTCATCCTAGCCCTACCACCTAAAGACATAGTGATGTCTTCTCTATGCATAAATATAAACTTCTTACTTGATTTATCCATCCATGCCAATTATTACCCCACACCTATCTGCCCTTTTCAGTTAAACTTCTTAAGAATGTCATTTACAATAGGTGTATCCACTTCCTTTCCTCCTGAGCTCTTCCTAAATATTTGCATTGCCTTCTGACTTCATCATTCACCTAAAACTGCTTTCTCCAAAGGTAGTAAAGGAATTTTAGTCATAAAATCTCATAGTATTTTCTCATCCTTCTTGATTCCTTGGCACCCTTTGACAGTTCTGGTCAATCACTTCTTCCTATTCTCTCCTCTTTTGCTTTTCAAAAGTATTTTCTCCTGTGTCTCTTCCTACTTGTTGGATAACTTCTAAGTCTCTTTGGTTGGATCTTCATCCATATCATGCTAGCTAGCCACAGATATACTACAGGGTTTTTTTCTAGGCCCTCTTTTTTTTCTCCTTCAATACTATTTCACTCAGTGATCTCATCAACTTCTCTGGAATCATTTATTTTTCATCTTGAAGTAACTTTTTTCCTTTGCACTTGAGTATTTTATTTTTCCCCAATCACATGTAAAGATAATTTTCAACATTCCTTTTTGAAAAATTTTGAATTCCAGATTTTTCTCCTTTCCTCCCTATCCCCAAGACAGTAAGCAATTTGAAATAGATTATACATGTACAATTAGGTTAAATATATTTCCATATTAGTTATGTTGTAAAAATAAAAATCAGAACCAAAGGAGAAAACCACAAGAAAGAAAACATATTAAAAAAGCATAAATGGTATGCTTTGATCTGTACTCAAACTCCATAGTTCTTTCTCTGAATGTGGATAGCATTTTCTATTATGAGGCTTTTGGAATTGTCTTCGATCATTGTACTACTAAGAACAACTTCATCTATCACAGTTGATCATCATACAGTGTTGCTGTTACTGTATATAATGTTCTCCTGGTTCTGCTCACATCACTCTACAACAATTTGTCCAAGTCTTTCCAGGTTTTTTCTGGTTTTAGTCCTAGTTCCTTTGACTTCTGGAATATCCTATTCCATGCCCTTCAATCCCTTAATGTAGAAGCTGCTAGAGCTTGTGTTATCCTGATTGTATTTCCACAATACTGGAATTGTTTCTTTATAGCTGCTTGCAATATT
>CM053770.1:619013146-619044927 GCA_028658325.1 Potorous gilbertii | reverse complement strand
TCTTTCAATGAAATAGATGACTTTCAAGCATTTTTGATGAAAAGGCCAGAGCTGAAAAGAAAATTTGACTTTCAAACACTAGAATGAGAAGAAGCATGAAAAAGTAAACAGCAAAGAGAAGTCATAAGGAACTTACCAAAGTTGAACTGTTTACAGTCCTATATGGAAAGACAATATTTGTAACTCCTGAAATTTTTCAGTATCTGGGTAGTTGGTGGGGTTACACACACACACACACACACACACACACTCACACACATGTACACATGTGTGCACACACACATACACACATGCATGCACACACAGAGACAGAGAGCACAGAGTGAACTGAATAGGATGGGATCATATCTTAAAAGAAATCAAGGTACATTGTGAGAGAGAAATGGAGTGGGAGGAGAGAGGGTGAAATGGAATGGGGAAAATTATCTTTCATGGAAGATGCAAGCAGGACACTTTTTAGTGGAGGGAAAAAGAGGAGATCTGAGAAAAAAACCATGAAATTTACTCTCATCACATTCGACTAAAGGAAGGAATAAAATGCACACTTATTGTGGTATGAAAACCTATCTTACAATACAGGAAAGTGGGGGAGAACGAGATAAGTAGGGTGGGGGGACCCTGATGGAAGGGAGAGTAATGGGAGGAGGGAGCAATTTGAAGTCAACCCTCGGGTAGGGACAGGATCAAAAGAGAGAATAGCAACAATGCAAGGTAGGATAGGATGGAGGGAAATATAGTTAGTCTTACACAACACGACTATTATGGAAGTCATTTGCAAAACTACACAGATATGGCCTATATTGAATTGCCTGTCTTCCTAACGGGAATGGGTGGGGAGCGAGGAATGGGAAGAAGTTGGAACTCAAAGTTTTAGGAACAACTGTTGAGTATTGTTCTTGCTACTATGAAATAAGAAATACAGGTAATGGGGAATAGAAAGTTATCTGGCCCTAGAGGTCAAAAGAGAAGATGGGGACAAGAGAAGGGAAGGATGATAGAAGAGAGGGCAGATTGGTGATATGGGTAATTAGAATGCTCAGTGTACTGGGGTAGGGGAGGGGATAAATGGGGAGAAAATTTTGGAGCCCAAAATTTTGTGAAAATGAATGTAAAAGTTAAATAAATAAATTTATATTATTAAAAAAATAATAATTTCTTGATTTCTGATAAAGTCATTAGCTTCCATTTGCTCCATTCTAATTTTGAAGGAATTATTTTCTTCAGTGAATTTTTGGACCTTCTTTTCCATTTGACCCTTCTTGTTTTTAAGCCATGTATCAGCAAGGACCCCAAGATACTCAAGAGGGCCTTGTGTACAGGTTCTTATATCTGCTTTTCTAAGAGAAAAGAAACTTTTGAGGGGTCAGCAATCTACTTTAATCAGCACACATATCATTCACTTAATTCAGGGGGAAATCTCAGCACACTGAATTTCAGAGAAAATACACACAAAGAAATAAAGACCAATAGACAAGGCTTCCAACTGTCTGATCTTAAGCAATGCATACATGACTAAACAATCTGCTCATTATATAGATATATAGTTTAAAGAGAGAAAAGTACAAACATCTGAGTTTTCAAAGTGGTTGGAGGAAATCCCTTGCAGCTCCCCAGAGTCTTGTCTGGCCAAACAAACACTTCCAAAGGCTAAGCCCCAAAGTAAAACCTCACCTCAATGTATTTATATACCTTTCATAGCCTGAGGGCATTACCCTCTGACCCAGTGCTGCAATAGAAATTAACAAAAGGTGTGGAGGCTTATAAATTGGCAGGAATGATCTTTAAAACTTCCTCCCACTCATCCATCATTAACCTTACATTAACATCACAAAGTATTCTTCTCCTCATTGGTTATTTGGACTTCTTTTGCCCTTTGGGTTAGTCTGTTGTTTAAGGTGTTATTTTCTTTGCTAAGATTCAACTGTCTGAATTTTTTTTACAATGTTTATTCATCTTCCCAAACTATTGACTTTCTAACTCTTTGTTAAGTAGAACTCTGCTTTCAGTGGGGGTATGTGGTGGGGGTTAGTACGTTGTCCTATCCTTCAGGGATTTTGTATCAGTTGCTCAATTCTCCACAGTCCATGAGCCCAGAACTCCAGAAGCAGCCTCTGCCATGCTCTTTGTCTGTCTTGTGAAATGAGAAATTCAAATCAGATGAACCTTAAAAGAACTTATATCTTTCAATCCTATAAGCATATAAAAATCTACCTCTGTTGCACTGGATAGAAATTCAGAGATGAGGGACCTGCAGCTTCAAAGCCATGTGTGTCCTTCTAGGTCCTTGGGGGTCACATTTTGACTGAGTCCAAGTTACAAAACAAATCCTTTTATGAAGAGGATTTGTTCTATAAGGTTTATATTCACTGAAAGGACAGTACATTAGGAAGCTAGAGGGCCACCTATGACCTCAATGCCTCAAGTTCCCCAAAATAGATCATTGCTTTCCAAAAGAAAAACAAACAAAACTGTATTGACTCCATAAAGTTTCTAAAAGTTCAAAGCCTTCCTTAAGCTAGCTTCCACCTATCTTTCTAGATTTATTCTATATCACTTAAAAAGTCAGATAATTCAAACTATCAAGTCCAACATATCCACTTTTAGATGAGAAAACAGGTATGAAGAGAATGAGTATTCAAGAAGCATTAAGAAGTAAATAATAATGTTGTATTCAAACAAATATCCTTTAACTCACTAACTTTAACTGATTTTTGTTTGTTTGCTACTTTGTTTTTTGTTTTAACAAAGCATACCTTTATCAGTCACATATTTGTTTCTCTAGTTCAAGTGATACATTTTCTATTCTCTAAACGAGACTTTGCTCATCTTTTTCTGTGTGTTAGAATGAGCTTTTTCCTCTTCCTTAAACATGCTTTCATTTCTTTTCTCCTTCTTATAATCCCTACTTTCTTTCAAGATTTAATCACACTAAGTCCTATGCAAAACTTTCCTAAACTGACATAAAGTAATGGAAAGAGTTCTAGACACAGATTCAAGAAGACCAAGTTTCAAATTCTGCCTCAATACTAACTGACTGTGTGGTTCTGAGCAAATCACTTAATCTATTTGTTTCTCCATTGAAAAAATATGGGTGGAGGCGCTAGATTTAATATTCCCTAATGTTTCTATCAGCTTTAAATCTATAATCAAGTGAACCACAGATGCTCATGGTCCTCTCTACTGAAATGACATTACAGTGGTGTATCTATTCACATTGACTCTACCATCAGCTATGCCCAGGACATTATAAACTCCTTGATGGAAGTAATGACTATATTTTTATTTGTTATTATAACCTAGTTATGATGATTTGTCTTTGTACCTATTGAGTTCTTAAGTAAAAGTTTGTTAAATTGAATATTGGACAGTTTTAACACAAATATAGAAAATTATAAAAATGAATATGTAAATTTCAGAAATTTTTCTGGAAATTATATTGATTGAATTGAAGAGTGAGACTAGGTAGGTTTTGCTAAAAAACAATATTCTCTTTAGTTTGGCATGTTCAAAGGCAGGTCATTTGGCTCAAATGGAGAACACCTAAGAGCATAGAAGGAAAAGGAAAGAGTTCTAGAGCTACCCTTTCATCACATAAACTGGGGCCAAAACACCGCCAAACTCCTTCAGTGTAATCTACCAACGGTCTACATTGCAGGCAATTTGCCACCCTCTGACACCTCTAATCAGACAGGAAAGACAGTATCAATATCTGAAGTAGGAGTAGAAAAGGACAAAAAAGGAATATCACCAACCATGATAAGCTAACCTCAGGTGCAGTGGTTATCAAGAGGTGGTGAGAGGGGGTGGATCCAAGATGGTAAAGTAAAAGCTGGGACTTCTAGAATTCTTCCCCCAAAACCCATTCAAATACCATAAAAAATGCCTGTAAACAAAATCTGGAGCTTCAGAACTCACAGAATGATGGAGTGAAGCAAATCTCCAGCCCACGACAGCCTGAAGAATTGAGGGGAGGCATATATTACAGTGTAGTGGGAGCAGAGTACAGTCCAGCATGGGCTTCACTAGCACAGATGGTGCCTTAGCTGGCCTGGGAGGGACCAAAATCTCTGGTACCTGTTGTGGTTTACACACTTCCCAACCCGAAAATGCTAAGAACAAATTGGAAGATCAGTAGCAAAAACTTGTAGGATCTGTGTGAGAGAGTACAGTGGTCTGGCCCCAGACACAGGGTGGCAAAGGGGGTTGAAGATCCTGCAGCAGGGGCAGCAACAGCAGCTATTTCTGGATCTCTAGGCCTAGATATTGTGGGGGTATTGAGCAGTTGACAGTACACCCCACCACAGCTACTGGAAGCAGAAAACTACCTTGACAAAAGAGCTCAAAAATGAAGTAAATAACTGGGGAAATGAGCAAAAACTGGGAAAAAAATCAGACTATAGAATCTTACATTGGTGACAAGTAAGACAAAAATATACAAACAGAAGATAACAAAGTCAAAGCTCCTACATCAAAGTCCCTAAGAAAAACATGAATTGTTATTAAGAAATAGAAAAACACAAAAAAGGATTTTGAAACTCAAACAGGAGAAAAAGAAGAAAAATTAGGAAGAGAAATCAGAGATATAGCAAAATCATGAAAAGTGAGTCAAATGGAATCATCTGAACTGTGTCCAGCTGTCCCACTCTATCTACAATAAAAAGTTTTCTGGGATTAAAAAAAATAGATAAATCCAAATGGCAAAGGAGATTCAAAAAGCCAATGAGGAGAAGAATGCCATAAAAAGCAAAATTTGTCAGACAGAAAAAGAAGTTCAAAAGCTCAATGAAAAAAATAATTCCTTAAAAATTAGAATGGAGCAGATGGAAGCTAATGACTTTATGAAAAATCAAGAAATTATAAAGCAAAAACAAAGGAATGAAAAAATAGCAATGTGAAATATTTCATTGGGCAAAAAAAACTGACCTGGAAAATACGTCCAGGAGAGACAATTTTAAAAAATATTGGGCTACCTGAAAGCCATGATCAAATAAAGAGCCTAGATATCATTTTTCAAGAAATTGTCAAGGAAAACTGCCCTGATGTTCTAGAACCAGAGAGTAAAGTAGATATTGAAAGAATCCACTGATTGCCTTTTGAAAGAGATCTCCAAATGAAAATTCCTAGGAATATTGTACCCAAATTCCAGAGTTCCCAAGACAAGGAAAAAAATATTACAATTAGCAAAAACAAACAATTTGAGTATTATGGAAACACAAGATCTAGCTGTTTCTACTTTAAGTGATCAAAGGGCTTGGAATATGATATTCCAGAGGTCAAAGGAATTAGGATTAAAACCAAGAATTACCTACCCAGAAAAATTGAGTATAATACTTAATGAGAAAAATTGTTCATTCAATGAAATGGAGGATTTTCAAGCATTCTTGATAAAAAGACCAGAGCTGAATAAAAAAAAAATGATTTTCAAACAATCAGGAGAAGCATGAAAAGGTAAATAGGAAAAATAAATCATAAGGTATTTACTAAAGCTGAAGAATTTATATTCCTACATGTAAAGATAATATTTGTAACAGTTGAGACTTTTCTCAGCATTAGGCTTGTTGGAGAGATCATATATATGGATAGAGGACACAGGATGAGTTGAATATGAAGCAATGATATCTAAAAAATATAAAATTAAAAGGCGAGAGAGGAATACATTGAGAGAAGGAGAAATGGAGAAATAGAATGGGGAAATTTTCTCACATAAAAGCAAGAAAAAGCCATCTCAATGGAGGAGAAGAGGGGAGAGATAAGAAGGAAAGAGTGAATGTTACTCTCATTGGATTTGGCTTAAGGAAGGAATCATATGCACACTCAATCTGCTATGAAAATCTATCCAACATTACAAGAAAGCAGAGGGAAAGGAATTAATGGGGGATTATAGAAGGAAGGGCAAATGGGAGGAGAAGGTAATTAGGAGTAAGCATTTTTGAGGAACAACAGGGTCAAAAGAAAGAACAGAATAAATGGGGGACAGGATAGGATTGAGGGAAATATAGTTAGTCTTTCACAACATGACTGTTATGGAACTGTTTTTCATGACTGTACCTGTGCAACCTATGCTGAATAACTTGCCTTCTCAATGAGGATGGGTGGGGAGAGGGGAAGGAAGAGAAGTTGGAGCTCAAACTTTTTGCAACTGGGAAAGGAAATATACAGGCCATGAGGCATAGAAATTTATCTTGTCCTACAAGAAAATAAAAAAGAAACAGAAAAGAGAAGGGAGGGGTGTGATAGAAGGGAGGGCAGATTGGGGGAAGAGGTAATCACAATGCATGCTGTCTTGGGGTAGAGAGAGAGGAAAGATAGGGAGAAAGTTTGGAATTCAAGATCTTGCGGAAGTGAATGTAGAAAACTAAAAATTAATTAAATAATTATTTTTTTTTTAAAAGAAGTGGTGAGAGAAGGGTTGTCCATATTGTTCTTGCAAGGGGCTACTACCAAAAATTGGCAGATAACTGCACTAAGTTCCATTTGGACTTCTTAAATCCATACTCCTAGACAATTATAGGAGCTCTTAAGGTCAGGGTAGTTCTAAGATTAAGGACACTATAGGTAATTTAGGGAAAAGAGGCGTGCTATTCAGGCAGTCAAGTATGATTCGATATCTGTTCTTGAGATCACAGACCATCAGCGGTTAAACAGAAAACCAGGAGGTTCTTGCCTGTAATAGAAATTTTCAAATAGTAGATATTCAGAGAGTAAGGAGTACAGAAGAGATGAAGTACTATTAAGGAAGAGGGTTTATAGCTTGTCTATAACTCATGATATGGAGAAAAACCAGGCTTAAAAATAATGATAGGTTTTCTTGACTGCACCAGGAAAATAATCCAGAATGATCTTTAAAAACATACCTTCCTAAATATTCTGGTGTCTAGCTTACTAATGATGTCATCATCTAGAAATAGACACTCATCAGCATTTTGATGGCACTTCATTTTGATGGAACATTCTAAATATCTGCCATTCAAGCCATAGTCATATAATTCCCAGGAAATGCACATATCTCTGCATTTTCCCTTTAATACTGAATTTCATTTCATAACCAAATTCCATAGGCAATGCATTTCAGTGTAATTATGGTTGCTTTAATAGTTTATTCATGTAAAGAACTCATAATTATAGCTAGATGTAACAGCCTATAAACACAAGGCCAATCAGGCATTTTTGCTTAAGTATAAATCACAGTAGTGCACAATGCACTACATAATTATCTGGTTTCATATATTGGAGAGCACAGACTTGTCAAACACTTCAGTATCCATCTACATTCACTTATTTATGTGAATAGAAAACCTTCTTGTGGTAAGCATTTTAGTTAAAAAATTAAAACACTGTTAATTTCACCTTGCTTTTTTTTCCAACATTGTCTGAGTAGTTAATCTGCAGTTGTATCCTTCAACAGCAGGACTTTCAAGATGCCTTCATTGGGAACTAAAAATAAAGTGTACTGAAGCAATTTCATCCTCAAATTATGAATGAAAGGATAACCTCAGAGAATAAAGATGGAGAGTGATGACAGAATGCAAATGATGTCAGGAGAATTTCTTTAACCTAAGGTTGTTTTCCTTTTCACCTTTTCAGACCTACTCCTTTCAAACTCCACTTCATGAATTTTCTTGTGAAATTTTGTATGTATTCTTTATAAAATTATATATATATTTTTCCTTGATTTTCTTTATATCTCTAAAGGTTAGCATAGCCCTGACTTATAGTTTCCCTTGATAAAATACAATACCACTCAGAAGTCAGAACTATTTTATTTCTGTCTTTTTTTATACTAGCCTCTAGAATAGTACCTGGTATATATTGTGCAAAATAATTGCTTTTTTACTAATTTTTTTTAAATATTAGTCACATTTGTGTAAAATCCACAAAGTAATGCAGGTACTATATAAAAAGCATAGAATCTTAAAAATGTTAAAAAAAAAACTAAACACTAATCTTTTTGAAGTTTTAGCACCGTATTAGGATGCTGCTCAATATGTTCCCAATAGATATTGTGGAATCAATTTCACAGTCATTATCAGTAACAGTGTTACTGATTAGTTTTTATCAGTAATAGTTATCATTAATAGTTATTGTCTATTCCTACGCATTTTAATGTTGGTAAGCAAAAGGGATTACATGAGAATACTGGGAAACTCATCTAAGCATGCTCTGGATCCCTCTCCCAGAACCAGATGAGCTACATTTCCCTTCAGGGTCTAGGGAGTAATTAAAGAAAGTTCAGTGTCTTATAATTATTACAATCAATGTGAATCAATAGAAGTTGTTTCCCCCCCTCATGTTTAGGTGTCTCTGACTAGAATTCTGATTTTATTTAACAAATTAACAAGTTAAGTTTTAGAAAGTGATATATATATATATATATATATATATATACACACACATACATACACACATGCACATAGACATGCACATAATGCATATATGCACACATACATATATGCATACACATACACATATGTAACTGCCTTTAAACACAAGGTCAATAAAGTATTTTTGCTTAAATATAAATCACAGAAATGTATAGTATACATAATACACACATACACAATACAGATATATGTATGTGTGTGTATACACACACACACACACACACACACACACACACATATATATATATATATATATATATATACACACAAATATTTAAGTGTGTCTATATATGGTAAAAAAAATGTGAACATTTTCCATACCTAGGTCCTAAGGGGACCTACTTTATGTTATCCTTCTTTAGTGCTTTGTAGGATCAAGACTTTGTTTCTATATTTATATAGCCATGATAACACCAAGCTCACATGAAAAGATGGCTTTTCAGTTACATGAGCCCTAGTCTTAGCTTCTTCTGGGGTGGTTCCTTAAGATTCTAGCCAAATATTAGTCCTTGTTCT
The DNA here is from genome assembly GCA_028658325.1 of Potorous gilbertii. Taxonomy (NCBI): domain Eukaryota; kingdom Metazoa; phylum Chordata; class Mammalia; order Diprotodontia; family Potoroidae; genus Potorous; species Potorous gilbertii. The sequence continues at coordinate 619,036,030 of CM053770.1, read as the reverse complement.
TCAAAAAATTCAGGTATTTGTCATTATTCCTCTTTCTGTGGCTGAATGGGACCAGTGCAAGACCAGAAATATTCCAGAAAGCACCAGTGGACCAGTAGAAGACTTGAGCCCCAGGGGGTGGAAACAGTAAGCATCAACCCAGGCAAGCCTAAGAACAGCCAGGAAAATATGACAGACACCAGCACAGATGGGGTACACCGACTTCTGAGACTGCTGGTGTTCTAGCACAGACCTAAGGAAGGAGGAGCCCTCCCATGGTCAGACCACTCCTTCCCCACACTTCATGCCATTAACTTCATTATAACCCTGGGGAAATTAAGAAAGATTTCACCAGGCCTCAGCCTTAGCATAAACCAGCCACCTCAGTACCAGGTAAGCTGCAGCATTAAATAGCTTCTAATTGAAAGAAGCAGAGGTCACAACAAGCAAAGCAAGAAACAAGGTCCCAAACTCCCAACATAAGAAATGTGGGACATAGCCTCCTGTGCCCCAGAAGCAGAGATATACTTTAAAAGTCAGGAAAAAGGCAATCACCATGAGCAAGAAACAAAACAGCAAAGCAAAGATCATATAATCTTAATACAGGGAAGGGAAAATCAAAATGGGGATTCAGAGGAGGATATCATTGACAATATATCCACGTCTGAAACCTCAAAAGGAAATATGAATGGGTCTCAAGTCCAAAAAGCATTCTCGGAAGAACTCAAGAAGGATTTTTAAAGCCAAATTAGAGAGATAGGGGGAAAAAAATTTCCAATGATTTTAAAAATACAAATAAAAAATGAAAAAAAAATAATTCAGTGAAGAGAACAACTCCTTAAAAAGTAAAACTCACCAAATAGATAAGGAGATACAAAACTTAACTGAGAAAATTAGACAAATGGAAAAGAAAGTATAAAAGCTAACTGAAGAAAAGGAGAGGTAGAGGAGAGGAGAGGAGAGGGCAGGGGAGGGGAGGGGAGGAGAGGAAAGGAGAAGAGGAGCTGCAACTCACTCATAGGTTGTGTTTGTCCTTCATTTCTGAAGAGGATCAGGATATCAAGATGATGACATGACTTGCAGTTGACTTTGATTTGATGAGGATAGGGCTGTGCAAGGTCGCCAGTCTCACTTTCTTCCCCCGTGCTATTTGGGTCCAGTGGCCTGATATTCATCAGGATGACAGACAGACAGTTAGATAGATAGATAGATAGATAGATAGATAGATAGATAGATAGATAATAGATAGCACAGGGTAAGTTGAATAAAAAGAAGTGATATCTAAAAAAGTAAAATTAAGGAGTGAAAAAGAAATATATTGGGAGGAGGAGAAAGGGGGAAATGAAATGAAGTAAATTATCTCATGTAAAAAAGCAAGAAAAAAGTTTCACATTGGAGGGGAAGAGGGGAGAGGTGAGAAGAAATGAATTAACTTTACTGTCATCAGATCTGGCTTATGGAGGGGATAGCATACACACTCAATTGGGTGTCTTACTCTACAGGAAAGTAAGGGAGAAGGGGATGGAGGAGGAAAGATAGCAGGGAGGGCAGATTGGTGAAGGGATATTCAGAAGCAAACACTTTTGAAAAGAGACAGGGGCAAAGGAGAAAATAGATAAGTGAGAGGTGGGATAGGATGGAGGGAAATAGTCTTTCACAACATGATTATTACAGAAGTATTTTGCATAACTACACATGTATAACCTATGTTAAATTGCTCACCTTCTCAATGAGAGTGAGTGGGGAGGGAAGAAGGGAGAGAATTTTGAACTCAAAGTTTTAAAAATAAGGTTAAAAAGTTGTTTTTACCTACAACTGAAAAATAAGATATACAGGCAATGGGACATAGAAATCTATTATGCCCAAAAGAAAGTAAAGGGGAAAGGGATGGGGATGGTGATAGAAGGGAGGGCAGACTAGGGGAAGGGGCAATCAGAATGTGTGCCATCTTGGGGGGAGCATAGATATGGGGAGAAAATTTGGAACTCAAAATCTTGTAGAAATGAATGTTGAAAACTAAAAATTAATTAATTAATTAATAATTTAAAAAAAATCTATTTCTACACAAATTTTGTTGATCTGAAGGCTACATTCCTTTTAGTAATCAATATCTTCCCTATTGATCTGCTTCCTTGTACTTAATGTCTTTAAAGGAGTTTCCTTCCTCCTGGACCTATGCTAATTTTGGTCTCTCCCTCCTCCCCCCTGCCCCCGTCTTACATTCCCCTATTGCTCACTTTCTGTGATTCCTTTCCCTTTGAGTATTGTTACTCTGGGATTTGGTTCTGACAGTTTTATTTCTCCCATTCTCCCATTTTTTCTTCTCCCATTCTGAAGCATTTTTTTTTGCTCCCACCAACCTTTGTCTCTGCCCTAAGTTACTCCTTAAGCAAACATAATTGACTCTATTAAGATACTGGTCACCTTTGTTATAGGCCCGATGAACCAACATATACAATGGTATTCTGCCCCAGTTATTTTTATTCCTTAGTTCCTACATTACCTCTGTTGTTGCACAGAATGTTGCTGTCCATAAATTCCCAGTGAATCAGGGCAGAGTGGACAGGATGTAGGGTTGGGTCTACAGCAAACCCATAGGTCAACTTATGCAGATCTTCCAGAATGTGGTTCTCTTTTGGGGAAGGGAGTACTAAGTGATAGTACTTATATTTTCAAATGTAAGCCGTGATTACCTAGAGGACCTTGTGTCTTATACCAGGGAAACAACTGGCATTGCTTTATCTCTTGAGCATTGTTCCTATTCTTGAGAGGTTTTAGAAGAAGCAGTGTTTAGAAAAGGTCTTTTGTCTTCCATTTTGTTGTTATTTACTGCAAAAGTTATTAACTGCAAAAGCTATAAAAAGAACAAACTGAAAGTGCCCAAGTAAATACCAAATCAGAAATACTGAAAATCAAAGGAGAGATTAATAAAATTGAAATTAAGAAAAATATTGAACTAATAAATAAAACTAAGAGATAGTTTTATAAAAGAAACAATAAAATTGATAAAACTTCAACCAATTTGATTAAAAAAAGAAAGACAAATTACTAGTGTCAAAAATGAAAAGGGTGAACTCATCTCCAATGAAAGGTAAATTAAAACAATGTTTAGAAATTGTTTTGTCCAAATGTATCCCAATAAATTTCACAATCATAGTGAAATAGAGGAATATTTGCAAAAATCTAAACTGCACAGATTAACAGAATAGGAAGTAGATTACTTAAACAGCCTCATCTCAGAAAAAGAAATTGAAGAAGCCATTAATGAACTCCCTGGAAAATAATCTCCAGGGCCAGATGGACTTACAAGTGAATTCTATCAAACATTTAAAGAGCAGTTAATTACATTAGTATATAGATTATTTGGGAAAATTGGGGAAGAAGGAGTCCTCCTAAATTCTTTTTGGGATACAAATGTGGTTTTGATATCTAAACCAGGAAGAGGTAGAACAGAGAAAGAAAAATATAGACCAGTTTCCCTAATGCATATAGATGCAAAAATTTTAAATAAGACATTAGGCAAAAAGATTAAAGCAACTTATCAAGAGAATAATGCACTTTGATCACATCAGATTTCTACTAGGAATACAGTGCTGGTTTAATGTTAGGAAAACTATCAGCATAATTGATAATATCAACAACAAAGCAAACAAATCCTATGATTATCTCAATAAATGTAGAGAAAGCTTTTGACAAAATACAACTCTCATTTCTATTGAAAACATTGGAGAGTATAGGAATAAATGGTACCTTCCTCAAAATAGCAAGTACTATCTCCCTAAAACCATCAGCAAGCATTATATGTAATGGGGATAAGCTAGATACATTTCCAATAAGATCAAGGGTGAAACAAGGATGTCCGCTATCACCACTGTGATTCAGTATGGTACTAGAAATGTTAGCGTTAACAATAATTGATTATCTTTTTGTAAAATGGGCATGATAAAGCATCAGCCTCACATGATTATTATAAGAATCAGACTAAATAATATATGTAAATTGTTTGTAAACTTTAGATATGGAAATGTGAAGTGAAGAGGATGAGGTTTAGTACATCGACTCTCAAAATTGTGTCCACGTACCTTTGGGCATCCCTGAGACCTCTTCGGAGAGTCTCAAAGGTAAAAATTATCTTCGTAATACTACACATTCATTTTAACGTTTAAAACATTAAATTTCAGTAGTTGTAACCCACATAAAATTGTTTGGGGGAGTCCTCAGTAAATGTGATGAATCTAACGGAGTCCTGAGACCAAAATTATGAGAATCCCTGGCATAGTATATAAAATACTGAACTTTGTGTTAGGAATATTTTTATTTCTATCCCTCTTCTTCCTGACCCTGGATAAGTCAATTAATTTCCCTCAGTTTCAGTTTCTTCGTCTGTAAAATGCAGATAACGTCTCACAGGTTTATCACATAACTAAAATAAGGTGACATCTAGGAAGCAATTTACCAACATTCAAATACTCTATAAATTGTAGTTATCATTAGTAGTAACAATGATACTTTTTACGTCACTTGTCAGTTATTCTTATGTGACATCAACAGAGGTGAAGAACGAAGAGGGGAACTCAGACGTAAAATGTTATTAGTATTGTGGTTTTGATAATGATTTAAATTATTTTATAAAATTACATATTGCTCATATTATCGGTAATATTTGAAATGTTAACATTGATATCAAATTGTTATATAATGAGTTTATATGTATTAGGGGCAATGACTTTTGTTTTGGGTGAGGGAGGGTCTGTGCAGGGCACAAGCCTCACTTCTCCTCCAGAGTCATCTGAATCCAGTTACCAGATATTTATCAGGATGACAGTCGAGAGAGCACCAGTGCAGGAGTCAGGAGGACCTGAGTTCAAATCTCACCTCAGACACTTGACACTCCCTAGCTGTGTGACCTTGGGCAAGTCACTTAACCCCAGGTGCCTCATCCTGGACCATCTCCAGTGATCCTGATGAATATCTGGTCACTGAATTCAGATGGCTCTGAAGGAGAAGTGAGGCTGGTGACCTGCATAGCCCTTCTTCACTCAAAACAAAGTCAAGTGCAAGTCATGTCGTTATTTCTCTGATGGCGTGGTCTTCTTCAGCAACGAAGGACAAACACAGATAACACAGACTAGTAATAGTGACATTAATGATAACAATATTCTAAGCTGGTGTTCCTCTGTTTATTCTTGGTTCTAGCTAGATCATATCGGAACAACCGACAGATTCAGTAAGGAAAAGAAATAAAACATTTTGCTTAGATTTACTTTTTTTTTCTGTGGTGTGGATCTGTGGTTTTACATGTTCAGGGAATTACTGACAAGCAATCTCCTTCTGTAAATGCACTTTGAAACAGACTTAGTGATCTGCCTGCACACTGAAAAGTTAAGTGACTTTCTCACTGTCACATAGTTAAAACTGAGTCATGGATTTAGGTTTACCAGGTTCTGAGGCAAGCTCTCTAACCACTGCCTTAATCTAGTTCAGTCTAATCTAATCTATTGTGGTTATGTCTGTATATGTGTAAAGGGGAGAGGGACTCAATCCATGTCCATTAGGGTAAACAAAGAAGGTCAGAGGAGATAGTCACAGCATCAGTCAATGAAGGGAATCTGATTGTGTTTTAATCTGTAAATAAGACCATCTGTGACTTGATTTCACTATCAGTACAGTACTCCAATCCAAAAGCAGTAGATTTTAAGGAATTTCTCAATAAGAATACGAGGTGTTAACAAACTTTTAGTTGAATTCAGAAGAATATAGTGTTTTGGCCAATGGATGAAAGGCAGTTGACAGCAAAAAGTTCTCTGGGCCTATGCATAAAACCAGCTCACGTCCATTGGTGGAGAAATTTGACTTCAGGAGTTTATGAGTTCAGGAGAGATAGAGGCAAATCCTTTCTCCTCTAATATAACCAGAGATAAAAGATCTATGGGAAACAAAGAATGCTATCGGAATATAGACACATGACAATCAAAGTTAAGGAAAGTTATTTGCCTGAGGGAGAAAGTAGTATGATACTTTTGCTACAGAAGAACGCTGCCGATGGACTCAAGAAAGTGTTCTCAAACAGTAGGGTTACGAGTTAATGCTTTGCTACTCTTATGCCTCACAATCCATGTAGTCTTGTTTAAACCATTTTTTTCCCATGTAAACAGCTTATTTGAATGCAGCTCAGAATTAAAGGGGAATATTTTATACCAACTCTACTTAGTTTACAAGTTTAGTTAAATGCTAGTTAAAGTTATTGACTAATTAATCGGTATGACAGAAATGGGATAGGGAGATGGGCGATGTAGAGACCCTCAAGGGTTACCTCTCGAACCCAGTTAGCAGAAAAATCCTCTTCCCCATCCAAATCCCAAATTGTGATTCCAACTGCAAGTCACCCCATAATGTGTGTTATATACAATCACACATACATCATCATCATACATACAATAAATACACATATGTCAGAAGGAGGCTGTGATTTAAATTATATATAAAGCGACAGAGTAAATTACTTTCCTCACACACTGGTAGGACATATATTGTTCTAAAACTTTCTACATATTCTTCCTCATAAATGGTTTTAGTTTGTCAGTAACAGTGACTCAAAACCTTTTATCACTATGGCACAATCTATCTAATGCAGCAGACACAAAATTGTTTCCTTTATATAATGCACACTTATCTTGTGAAAATATAATGTTGGGTAACAACAGTGAAAGGTTCATAATGGCCTAAAAGTACTTACCCAAGAAAATATACATGGCTTTGAAGAATTACTTGTTCTTTAGAAAACTGAATTGAAATTGTCCACTTTGCTGAAGCAATAGATATGGCAATATTCACTTTGCTGGAAGTATTAACTTTAAGAACAGCTCTGAAATAAGTCAATAATTCACTTCTGAGCACAGCCAACAACATCAGGCCAGTTGTTTTGTCTATCATTAGGCTGGAGGGGGGAAGTCTTATGAAATTATTCCAGAATTTAGCCTGATTTACCAATGTTGACACAACTAACAGATGAATTCCTAAAATCTGATTAACTGTGTTCATAATAAATTTATACTTAGTGAATGTTGGTTCATTTATTAAATATTTATACTGTAATTGGTATTTTGGGAAGTAATTTTAAGATGTTTAATCAAGAAAGCATCTCCCACACATCCAAATGACAAAAAAGGATAAATTAGATATGGCATAGTCTTCATGCTTAGATTTCTGAAGACTGAAGTACATTTAAACTTGGAATATATAAGGACACTACAGGCTACGGATGAGGAAAGAATCTGTTCTGGCAGGAGGATTTCTTTGTATGAAAACTCAGAGGCAGGATGGAAGATATCAAGTTGGCAGCCATGTGGTGTAGAAAATAGAACACTGATCCTACAATCAGAAGGCTGTGAATTCAAAACTGACCTCAGACATTTCCTGACTGTTTAAACTTGGTATCTCTTTTTAATTATCTGTACAACATGGCTTGACATAATATCTACCCATCAGAGTTGTCATGAGAATTAGATACTATTTGTACAAAATGTACAAATGCTCACTATCAACGTCAGGGAAATGACTCAATTTCTAGTTAACCTAGAAGGTAAAACTAATGAAAAGGAATTATGAGATTGTGTCAGGCCTTGGAAATCAAACTGAATTTGTATTTTATTCTCCAGGCAATAGGGAACCACTAAAAGATTTTGTGCAGGGGATTGTTGGGTGTAGGAAAACACATTAGGAATACTTTTGGTGGCTGCAATTTGGGTGAATTGGAGATGGTGAGAGACTGGAATCAGGAATAATAATTAATAGGCTACTGCAGTATCTCAAGTAAAAATTAATGATCAATTAATCTAGATGAAGATAGCATGAATGGAGAAAAGGAAATACATTCAATCCTCTCTAAGAGGTAGGGATGCAAACTCACTTCCTTTTTCCTACTGAACTTCACTGAGATCATGACATAGTCCCTCAGAACCTCACCACATTCATTGGCTCTTAATCCCTTCAGGGCTTCACTTGATTTTTCATACAGAAGGGACCACATATCATTCATGTTTCAGTAATGTTTCAACAGTGCCTCATTGCACAATACAATCTCTTGATTCCCTTACCTATAGCAGCAACCCTGCTTAGCCAAACCATTCATATTATCTCTTGTATATCCTAGAAGGCTAAGTATTGCTATAGAATTCACAAAATGAAAAAGATGGAATTCTCAGCACAATGTGTATTATTTATCATACAGGTTTTCTTGAAATGAAAATTTATTGTTACATATTTTGAATCATCTCTTATGTTCTGCTATGCATAGGACTTGTTTTTATTTTTCTTTCTTACTTTGTATTGAAGCTTATATGTTTTTGTTTCTTTTCTGTATTCTGTATTTGTGTTCCGGCATTTAAGTCTCAAATAAAAAAAAAAGAAATAAATAAGATGTTGAGTGGATAGATAAAGGAGGGATTCTTAGAGATGTGGGTAGATTAAGGAGTGGAAGCATAAAGGGAGAGGATGAAGGGTGTGGATTAGGAAGGTAGTGGTTAGAAGTAAATTAGAAGTGTGAGGAGAGACAGCAAAAAAGGGGGAAGGGGAGAAGGATAATAGAGTGGTAAAACAGGATGGAGGAAAATACATAACTAGTAATTATAACTTTGAATATGAATGGGATGAATTCATTCATAAAATAGAAACATAGCATAATGAAGTAAAAACTCAAAATCTGTCAATATATTATTTAAAAGAAACATTGAAATATGAAATACAGAGTTAAAATAAGGGGCTGGAGTAGAATTTGTTATCCTTTAGCTGAAATTTTTAAGAAAGTAGGAATAGCAATCATGATGTCAAAGTTAAAACTAAAACAGATTTTATTAAAGAGATAAATAAGGAAACTACAATGTGATAAAGTGCCAAAGAAAATGAATGCGCCAAATATGCATCGAATGTTGCAATAGCTAATTTTTAAAGGAGAGGTTCAGTGAATTACAGGTAGAAATAGATAATAGTACTACAATGGTAGAGAACTTGGACTAACCCCTCTCAAAATTAGACAAATCAAACAAAAGTAAATAAGGAATTAAAGAGGTGAATGACATCTTAGATAAGCTAGATGTGATATTCATCTGCAGAAAACTAAATGAGAAGAGAAATAGACTATTTTCTCAGTGATACCTAGTATCTTTACAAAAATTGACCATATTTTAGGGTATAAAGACTTTAACAATGAGAGAAAAAATTCTAAAGACAGTTTCTCAGATAAAGTCTCCTATATCAAACATGTAAAGAATTCTTTTTTCAAATTTATAAGAATGAGTCATTTCCCAATTAATAAATGGTCAAAGGATATGAACAGGCAGTGTTTTATGAAGAATTCAAAACTACATACAGTCACTTGAAAAACTATTTTAAGTCACTATTGATTAGAGAAATACAAATTAAAACAACTTTTACATATCATATTACACCTATGTTGGCTAAAATGGTAGAAGGTGAAAGCAAAAGTGTTGGAGGGGATGTGGAAAAATTAGGATACTAGTTCAATGTGGGTAGAACTGTGAATTCATCCAACCATTTTGAAATAAAATCTAGAATTGTAATCAAATCTTTATAAAATTGCATATACCCTTTGATTCAGCAATAACACTATTAGGTCGATTTCCCAAAGTGATTAGGGAAGAAGAAAAATAACTTATATGTTCTAAAATATTTATAGTAGATCTGTTTTTTGAGGCAAATAATTCAAATTATAGCAATGTCTGTCAATTTGGGAATGGTTGAATGAGCTGTAGTATATGAGGAGCTGAGCTGATTAATTTTTAGAAAAAAGTGGAAATTTTTGAATGAAATAATAAAGGCAAAATTAGTAGAATCAATAGAATGTTGCATGCAGTAACAGTAATATAGTTCTAAGAACAACTTTGAGCAACTAAGTGATTTTGAATATTTATAAATGCTCAAATCAACTACAAAGGTCCTTTGAAGAAAGATGCTATCCATAGCCAGAGAAATAACTGATAAAAAGAAATATGTGTAGTATGGTTTTACATACATACACACATACATATGCATATACATATACATGCATACATATACATATATACATACACATTTTTCTGTCTGCCTTCACTAAGGCAGGGGAGGGAGTCACCAAGAAAAAAACAAAAAGTGCCCATCAGAGAACAAAAGAAAACTTAAAAGGAAGCAGACAAAAGCAGACTAGATTTGAAAATGATGTGTACTATTTCTTACATGGTAAAAAAAAAAGTGTGAAACTGATATTCATGTTTTTTTAATTTAACTCTATATTGTGTTTTGTATGTGGAAATAATTCTTTTTTTTTAATTTAGGCACAAAATGAATAATTAAATATTTGAGCTAAGTTATGAAAGCCTTCATGCAAAGGTAAGGAAAGAAAACCTTCCAGGCCTAGTGAAGAGTCAGTGAAAATGTCATGGATTTGGGGTACTATATATGAGAAACAAACAGAAGGCAAGAGTGACTGAATTAAAGGGAACATGAGTGAGAGAAACAGCTAGGTTGTGAAGGTTTTAAATACCAACAGAAGATTTTATATTTGATCCAAGAGATTAATTACAAAGCAACTTTTCATAACAGGTCCTGCCAGAAAAGGGAAAATTTGAAGATTCTCTTTTGGGGAGGCAGAGATGTTTGGAAGTATTACAAGTTAGCTATTGTGAATAATTATAGAAAATAGAATTTTATCTGACAATTATCTATTTTCCCTATCATTTGAATAATTAAGGATGTAATTTAAAAAAGAAGAAATAAAGTAAATTTCTAGGTTTTCTTTTGATTTTTTAATGTACACAACTTAGAAATGTCACTCAATATTTCTCAGTAAAGGCCATAAGAAATATTCACTCATTTAGGTGAAGAGTTATGTAAAATAGTTGATGATTTTAGTCTTGTCTTTATGGCGTACTGTACCTTAATAAGAAATGTTGAATATATCATGTTACAATACTTGTGTTTATATATTTGGAAACTTGATTTTCTCAGCTCACTGAAGTATGGTCAGACTTTAGGTTATTAATTCTCACTAATGAATTTCTCCATAGAAACTAAAGTAAAACAGAAATTCATTTTTCATTAGGAGGTCTCCTGAATCAAGAAACAATAACAGGTTCAGGGAGGCTATATGTAATCCTTTACCCTTATCACCACATGCCAATAAAAAGAAGACATCACTGCCCAAACTGTACAACTATTACTTAATTTAGGATAAAAGGTCGTCTTAACTTCTCTGAGCCTGGTGAATCTATCATTAAAAAAATAATTTTGACTGTGCTTTAAAAATGTTAATTTGATAATAAGGTAATTTGATTTCTGCTTAATAAGAATGCTGAACCTTTCCAAAAATCACTCTGTGATTTGACACTTTTGTTCCAGCTATGCTATCATTACTCTAAACAGTTTAAAAATGCCATCAGATCCTGTGGAAATTTTTATTTATGAAATCAAATGATTGAAACAGAGAATAAAACTTAATTATTATGTATTGAAATTTAGAGATGTGAAATAAATTGTTCCAGGTCAAAAATAAAGGAATAAATACTAGAAATGACATTTGAATGCAGAACCTCTGACTAGAAATATTTTTTTCTTTTCATTATGCCATCAGTTTTTGGATGCTACCCAGCATGGACCTCATTATCACTTAGCATCCTGTAATTTCTGCTAGATGTTTCATTTCCCTAACACCAAGGTGCTGGACTGCTGTTCTAGTCCTGATGTTCTAGACCTCATGACCCAGCTTGAGCCAGTTCTTCAGCCTGAGAGAGACTGGCTGGCACACTTTTTTCTCTCTCAGCAGGGGTATGATCACATACCTTTACTACCTGGAGGAAAATTCCAGCAGTCAAAAGTATGATGGCTGTCAGCGTTGTAGTGTTTCTGGTAACTAGTGTTTTGTTTGCTTATTCTTATGCCAATTTCTATACTGGATTACAGAAATTAGTATTCTTTAGAAGTCCAGGGAGATGAAGATGTGCGTACAATATTTAATAAACATAACCCATAGTCATAATTGTGTGTGGGTTTGTAATTGCTGTTTATATAATGAGTCCCCAAAAGTTTCTATTCTTCCTACTGAGGGAAATTCTGGGCAATCATCTGTTTTTCTGCTTTAAAAGAAAAAGAGAAATATCCATATTACTTTGGTGAGTCCTCTAGAAGAAACACATAGATAAGATGTGGGATGAAAATATTTTAGTGGACTGCTATCTGTACCAGAGGAAGATAAATTCATACGATTAACATTACAGATCCTTTGAATTGTCATTTGCTTTAATGTATAAAAGCGAAGCTGGAGCCTAGATAGTAATGGCAAGTGATTTAATAGCAATGTCATATTCCACTAGTCATTCAGAAGTCCATGCCACCAAAAATTTTAATTACTTTGCTTTTTGATTGATAGGAATTGTGAAAAGTATTTTATTTATACACATAAACTCAGACTTACATAATCATACAAATATGATCATTTATACACATTTATATATGTGCATCTTGTGTGTATTCTTGCAATTCAAAGATAAGACAACTAAGTACTATTGCAAAATAAAATTATTGCAGGTGGTTGTGAGTATCTAAATAAGCACTAGAATTCTTAAAGCAAAGCCTCTAGGTTTTCCTGGGTTCCAGAAAGAAAAACAAAAGGGAAGAAAAATGAAGCATATGGAATGGCCATTTGGTTATACTCAAAGTCAAGATAAAAATTCAAAAATTCATTCACATATCCATACATGAATGAACACTTATAAGCACATTTTTTCTAAAAGCATAATATAGTCAGCATCATGTACATGAATAATAACGTTAGAGACCTGTTATTTTTAAACATTTTGATAATGCAGAAATGCAGGGTCTACAATCCAGAGGCAGCTAAGTATTACAGCAAAGTCAAAAAGACCTGCATGTAAATCCAGAGTCAGGCACATAGCAACCTTGTGACTCTAGGCAAATCACTTGACATCTCTCTGATTCTGTTTCATCCTTTGTAAAATGATACAAACAATAGCATCTACCTCTCAAGGTTGCTGCGGGAATCAAATGAGTTAATACTTCTGAAGTGCTTTGGACACCTTGAAGTGTAACATACATATTATCAATTACCATCATCGTCACCATCATCATTATTAAGAGTATTAATCAACCCTTTGAAAAAATCATCTGAATGGTACCCGTATTATTGATTTCTAACAAGTTTTCAAGATTTGCTTTAAAATTAGCAATCAATTCCTGAAAGAAAAGTGTTTTTTTGATCAATTATGTTCTTTATTTTATTTGATCTTTTTTTTAAGTGTACAGAATAGAAACTGTAATTTCCTTTACCCATTTTACTTGAATTTACACACCAAATCAAAGAGCACAAACATTTTTAGTATCTTGGCAAAATATTAAACAAACAAATAGTATTTTAAATATATCTATCTAATTTCAAATAATTTGAAGGGTGGGATTTAAAGGATATTTGAGGCAAAATGATTCAGTATCAACATCCAATATAGAATTTTATAACTTTGAAAACAAATGAGATCACATAGTCCTATGGATGAATAAACTCTTTCATGATTTTAGTAATACTCTTAAGCTATTGACAAAGAGGAAATCAAAGAAAGAATTGAATTCAAGAAATTTTAGTCAAGAAGTCAGTTTGAGTAGAAGCAACAAATAATAAATCTGATGCTTGTCATCAAAATTAAAATGAATCTGTTTAATCAAGTGAGAATCAGCGTTAACAATAAGCTCCCTTTCCTCCTGGGAATCCCAAATTCTGGACTTGGTATAAAAACAAAAATTTAGGTGACACAACAAAAGACAATCAGTAGATTAAACAAAAGTTAATATAAGACACAAAGTTTCATCATACAGATCAATATAAAAACTAGCACGTCATATTTGAACAAAGAAAGGATCAAAGTGTTCATATTAAAATTATGTGAAATATTGATATCATAAAGGTATAATTAAAAAAGAAAATAATAGATACATATACTTCTTAATCTCTGTTGTTCTTCCTACCTTACTTAAATATTAGATAGGAAATGTTCTATATCTAATCAATCAATAATCATTTCCTAAGTGTTTAATATATATGAAGCACTGCTATAGGAGCTGAGGACATGAATTAAAAAATGAGAAAGTTTCTGATTTCTGTGGGTTTACTACAAACAATGAATCCAGTATATTAGCTATATTCTGTTAATATCAATGAAACATAAAAATATTGCATGTATGCATGTAGGTATGAATATATGTATGGATATATGTGTGTGTGTGTGCATACTAAAGAAAATTTCAAGATTTCCTTTCCCTCTTTCATTCTCTTTCTTTTATTATTTCCAGAGCAAAGTAATCTATTTTGCTTCCATACAGTGCTAAAAGGATAACAGGAAACCATTCCAAAAAGAAATTAGTGTCATTTCTTCTACAAGAAAAAATACAAAAATGAAAAATGTAAATTATATAATCAAAGTGGTAATTGATGCAACATAATGTAGAAGTATTACCTAAAAACATTAATGATGCTGGTAATTACTAATATTTGTGTTACACTTTAAGGTTTCCAAAGTACTTCAACTCAGCATGTACTGATTTCTACCACATGGTGTATGTCTAAGGAAACTTTTTAAACATTCTCATTTTTTATAAAAACTTATAAAGTTAAGTCAATTTGATGGAAAATAGAAGTAAAAATAAGAAAAAATTTAGAAATCCTATTTATGCATATAAAAAAAGAAATAAATTCAATCATAATCACAAAGTACTCATTCCTATTTCATGAGTGGCTATTTTTTTCTTCCTCCTTTTATTCCTTTACTCTTTTAGTCATGACTGTTTTACTTTAATTGTTCTTCTGTTTTTGTCTCTTATCATCACGCAGATATTCATTTTGGAAAACCAACAGGTCCTGGTCCTGGATGAGAGCTTGACCACAATGACCAACTAAAAATTAAATACCATTCATTGTATATTTGAAGGAGTTTTATCTGAAATTCATTAAGGATGCTTAGAGTAAAGTTACAGTTATTTCCATTAGAACTGCAGGAATGAAGTAAAGATTTCTTTTTTTCTTTTGGGGTGGGGGAGGCAATGTTTCAAGTTATAATTTATTCTCTTCTAGAATTTTGCTGTCCCTACTAGATTATATTGTTTGAATTATCTAAGAGGCAATATCAGATAGTATATGGAGAATCAAACTAGTTATCTGGAGTTGTGTTCCAGACCTAGCTCCCAAGCAAACTGGCCATATTCTGGGACATTTCTTAATCATGAAATACCACAGACTCATGGAAGACAGAACTAATGCATTTATCCAGACACCAGAAAGCCAAATCCATCATAGTAACAAATATCTATACACAGTAACAATGCAAAGAACAGCACCAGCCCCAAGCCTTCCCCCTGCTAGGCTTTCCACAAGCGGGGCTCTTAAATCACAAACAAGCCCTTTCACTCGCCCTAACCAACAGCCTACATCCATCCTAGCTCAGACTGCCCTGACCATATTTCCTCTCAGTTCTGCTTTGGCTCTACCTCTTCCTATTCCACTCATTCAGCAAGCTCCTCCCCTCACAGGGTCCATGTGACTCAGGCTTCCATATGACCCAGGCAGGTCACATGGGCCTACTAAAGAATAGGAAAGGTCTCCCCATTGAAATTTTCATTGTACCCTACAAAGTAATCTTCAATCCAGTTTCACTGGCCTCTGCTATTTAACCAATGACACCTTTCATTTCTCTCTGCTCTGGTTATCATCTCTGTCTCCCAAGCATGAAATATTCTTCTTGTCCCTCCTCCCCCCTTCCTGATTTCTCTGGTTTCTTTTAAATCCCAGATAAAATTCTACATTTTATAGGCAGCCTTTACCCCCGACATTTTAATTCCCATGTCTTCCCTCTGTAGATCATTTCCAATTTATCCCACATATAAATTGTATGTATATATTTGTTTGATTATTGTCTCCCAAATTAGATTGTACAGAATCTGAGGGCAGGGACAGTCTTTTGCTTTTCTGTGATAGCAATTTGAGGTTATTTTTCTTAACTTTAAAATGATTAGATTCTAGTATTTGTTATTCTTTTGCTGACTGCTTCTGAAAGATATGTTTGTTTTGTTTTTCCTTTTGCAAAATAGTTCATCAAGCTTATGCTCCCTGTGATACAAAGGTAATCTTTTTTTATTCAATGATCAATATTTTAAACCATTGTTTCCTAGCTAGCTTTAATGATGTTCCAAAATGCTTAGCTCTAGATACTCTTGTTTCCTATTGATATATGAAAAATATTAAAGTTAAATTTTACATTTTAATATAATTGACTTGAACTGAAACATTTTGAGGTGTTTCAAAAATGTTATTTGACTCTTTGTATGCATGCATACATTTTTTTAAGGTCTAGAGATTTGACTGGGTTGATAATTGAACAAGTTGGGGGCAGAGCCAAGATGGTGGAGTAGAAGGACAGTACATTTTTAAGTGGAGCCTATTTAGAACTGGAGGCATCTCAATTCAACATCAAAAGAACATATTCTATATGATTTATTGCACATCACAACATTAGTTCAGGAAGGACTTACTGTATTAATAATTGGCAATCATGCTCTTCATGCTCTGATCCATTTGGGGCAAACTGGAGAAGAATATTATTTTACCTTCTCACTGACTACTAAAAATACCACTAAATGACAATAACTTTAAGAAATATGGAAATAAATTAGGAGACCTCTCAATAACTCTTCTCATTAATCTTCCTTACTGTTTCAAAATGTTTGCATATCAAGTTCTTTTAAAATAGTGTTATTTTTTGGGGGGAGGTGTAGACACCATTCCCTATAGTATGGAACTTTTGATGAGAAAACCCCCTCCATTAATGAATATTAGCAATTACCCCAAATGTTATGAGTGAAATTCAATAAAGGCAGACTAACACAAGTTTATCTCAGCAAGATAACAGTTTATTAGTAGGGCATGAACATACCAATTCATTGGGTCTATAACTCATTTTCTAAGCTAAAGATCCTGAGTTGAATACTTAATTCATTGTTATAAGATTAGAATAAAGTATCAAGTAGGGTAAGTGTTATCCTGGAGATAAGAACAATATGATTGACTACATAGATGACGCATGGGGAGCAACATGATTAGCTAGCAACAACCCCCTGTTTTTATTTAGAAATAAGAAGTTTTCATTGTTTGAGTCCACCTACAAGGTCAGAGATGGTGAACCAGACTTACTTGAAAGATAACTTGGTTGTATAAAGATAGTAGATGAGATTATCTGGTTTCCCCCCACATTCCATAAAGGATAAGTTTTGCTAAACTTAACTATTGCAAGTCAGTTGAATTTCTGCACTAAGTTCAGAAACAAAGAATAGTGGCTTAGGCAGTTACAGGATAAAAATCAATAAATTTAAAATATGATCAATTAAAATTTTACAGAATCAATTTATTCTTACAAATTCTTAACATTTTAGAATGCTCTTTGGTTACCTGGAGAGGTTAACTTATTTGCCCAATTTGAGGAAGGACTTGAAGCAAGAACATAGTGACTTTCCATTCACTGTCCTATATTTTCTCTCACCAAAGTTTGGGATGTATCAAGTAATAGCTGTCTTTTTGAAAACATACTCATTATTTAATTTTGAATGAATAAGTTCTTACTATATATTAAACAAAGAGTTTTCTTCCTTATTTCCACTCATCAGAAGTTTTTGAACCAGAAATTTCAAATTGATATTGCCCATCCTTTTCTTTGAAATCAATTGCCATTTCTGTCTCTATCACTTTCTTGTCTTTCTATATTGAAGAAAATATGTATAAGAGTGCAGCAGTGTAGCAGAAAGAGAACTGCTTGTGGAATTAGAGAACCAAGCTTTGAACCATGGTTATGGCAGGATTCATTGTGTGACTTTCAGCTAGTCATGTACTGTCTATGGGTCTCAATTTCTTTGTCCATAAAATTACAGGATTTGATTAAATGGCTTCTACAGTCCCTTAGTTCTCAATTTCCATGATCATATAGGGGTTAAAAAAATCCCTTCATGGAAGCAAATATATACTTTTCAGCCCCTGTTTTATAAATGAGCTTGTTAGTATACCCATCACATGTAAATATATCAAGGATCCTGTCATGTTATTGGTGTCAAAATGTCATCCACCGATGAAGACCACAACTACAAATTGTAATTGTGGAGTGTTTCCTGAAGTTGTAAGGCTTAGTGACCTTTGCTCATACAGGTAATAGTATATCATATTTATATTATGTAAATAAACCCAGATGATTTTATTAGATTTTTAGACCTTTAAATGAACTTGTATCTCATGATGCATTTCCATTTATCTTTGTATCTTCACATAAAGAAGATACAGATCTATCTTTTATTTCTCTATCTTATCTCTTTCTTTCTGGAATCTCCTCAGCATCTAGTATAGGGTCTCCCATATGCTTAATAGTGTTTATTATCTTGCAGTTGTTGGTCTTTTTGACATGCCTGATCAACTTTTTAAAACCAATTTACTCAGTCATACAGAACTGGTCTTAGTCACAGACAGGTTAGAAATGTCATTTAAAAATGTGCAATTGAATTAGTTCCATCATGATTATTTTAAATTTATTCAATAGCAGCAGTGCATTGTATAAAATATTGAACTAGACATGGCCACAGTCCATTGAGCTAATAAAAATCACTGTGAGGATTTTAAAAAAATGAGTCTTTTTATTTATTACAAGTCTTTAGGAAATTTATTAATAACTTTTTGTTTCTGTTGTTTTGTTGTGTTTGTCTTAAAAGGGACTCAGGAAAAAGAAATCCAGGGAATTAAAAATAAATACCAAAGAGGAACCTTCTTGAGAGTTATTCAAGACAAACTGTGGAACACAATCAATGGAACATGTATATATTTCTCTTCATTCCTCTGCAGTAAACATTCTGAAAATATAATGGTTGATTAATTTTGTACTGTTCTTTACATTATCCATAAAATGCTTCTAGTGTAGCAGATAGAAAAATGTACTTCTATATGTCACTGAATTGTAAATGTTTGTATTTCACAATAATGAAGATGAAAAATATTCACACACACATATATTCTTCATGTTAAATTTAAGTAGTCTACTGCCCATCCAAGTGATTATAAATATATATTTCTATTGAACTAAATAGGTTTAATGTTATTCAGTTCTCTCTATTTTTGTCTCAAAATACTTTCTTTGAATAATAACATTCCATATGCATGACATTTTAATAACATTCATTCAGATAACCTTTGGCATGTATATTTAAAGGGCAAAACCCTCAAAAATCATGCATTTCTGAAATATCATCTAGAAAGAGAGTCATTAAGGACTGGAAGGGAGCAGAGGCCATCAAGTTAATGTACACACTTATATGTATATATATATGTATACATATTTTACACATACATATATATGTGTGTATAAATAATCAATATTCCTACATGTACATTATCTTAAACAGATACCGTAATTGGATAATGAACTAAATCCTAGGAGCAAATAGGAGGAAGAGAACTAGCAGGATTTCACTTGGAAATCATATAAATCTTTCAATTATCCTGAACTGCATCCTGGGGGGTTGGGGGGAATCCTTTTTAAAACTAACTCAGCAATGTTATATGGGCATGAATCATGTAGCAGCACTCTGTTTTTTGTCTATTTTTGTCATTGTCATTAATTCTAGAAATCAGGCACCGTATCCTGTTCAGCATGGAAACACAAGGTTTACTCATAAGCCCAGTATCACAATTGATCAGTATGGCATCTTTGACCTTTTCCATTTCTAAACTGGGCTGGTTCACCCTTTTTTTAGGCAACTTGGTTATCCCTTCCCTTCCCAATATTTCTCATTTCATTGATGCCACCATTAGTACTAACTCCAAGTCGATGTAATCCATTTAGCTCAGAATTTCTTAGCTTGGTAGTGGGTATAAGGAGGACAAAACACCTCACCAATGATGACTTTTTTGTATATTGGTAAACTAGAGAGGAATCTGAGTTGAGGTACCCAGTTCATGACATGCCATAAGTAATTGAAACAAATGGGGATATTTAGATTGAAGAAAAATAAATTATGGAAAGATACCTGTCTTTAAAGTCTTCCTCTGTGGAAGTGTGATTTGATTTGTCATTTTGAGTCCCAGAGGGTAAAACTAAGAAGAAATAGTACAAATGTCAAAGAGGCAAATTTGGGCTTTCTTTAAGGATTAAATATCTTGACTGTTAGAATTTGACTCCCATCAGCCTGCTACTGGACCTTTCAATTGACATGTTCCACCCAACCTGGCAAGGAAAGCATCTGGTTTAAAGATTTTTAAAACTTTTTGCACACTCTTAGTAAACAGTTTCAAATAAGCCCAGAGCTTTGTGAAATTTTAAAATGTTTACAAAATTACCTATGTTTTTCACTAATATAGTACTAGTTAAAATAAATTTCAATATATAAAACATCATTTTTTTCTTGTAAAACCTATTACTACATGGTTCTCACAGGTGAGCTAAGAGAGAAGGCTGAATAAGTGTGCTAGCACACTCAGGTGTACCTGACTGGGGCTATCAGCTTTCTGGTGACGAATTTGTGGGTTTATTTGTACATATTAAATGGAAGCTTTATTTTTTTGAAAATAATTTTTTTCAAGGGAGAAAACAAACCTTGTAATCAATGATACATAATTCATGTTGAACCATTGTATGAAAATAGAGGTAGATTGTTCCTAAATATTGCTGAATCATTTGTGACCAGTAAGTGTACTTATTATTTTCTCTGTACTCATTAAGGCATCTGAGCAGATGTCTATAATATTCCATTATTATGCATTTATATATATAATATTTGCATACTGATATATTGCATGCATGTATATATTATACACATTGTATAGTATATTTATTTTGTAAAATCTGGTGAGGGTTTATTCAAAGAGGATGATGTACACAAAGGGATAACATATGATATGGATAACATATGATAAGGACAGCCACAGTGTTGAATAGGTAATAACAAAATATTTAAATATTCAGAGGTTGCCCAGTGGGTGGATCTTCTATAGTGAAAGGCCTGGAGGAGAGTCTTGGAGCAAGAGAAAATGGAAATGGTTTGTAGTCCACAAAAGTGGATAGATCAAAGCAATCCAGGATTGCTTTTATAACTTATGGAATGAATTAAAAGAATCACTAGTTTCCTAAAATGTGAGTAATTGCTTTCATTTCACAATGACAGAGAAGATATAAATTCCTAGGAAATGGAAAAGTCACAGTGTACAGAATGTAGCATACAAGAGCCTGGGGATGTCACTGATATACATTTAGAAAAAGTCAGAGATAGAGATACACAGACAGAGATAGGGACAAAGAGACGGAGAGATGGGTATAACACTACTGGTTGAACATCAAATACAGACAGTTCTTGCTTTACATAAATTCACATTAAGCAAATTGAATTCCCTGTTGTGGGAGGTGGGGGAGGCAAGACCCTGGCCAGAGTTCCAGTCTGTCAGGCAACAGCTGTTGAAGTGACAACTCTGGTGCAGCACTGAGCCACACGTCATATGCTCCAGGCACTGAAGATGTTCTGGCTGCAGGTGGTGAAGTCATGGAGAGGGTGGGACCACAGAGAATCCTAGGACAAAAGTGGAGGGCATCCTGTTGAATAGTCCACTTACATTAAGAAAGTTGCTTGAATGAAATAATTCCATCATCGAATGTTTCTTAGAGGACGACTTTGAATTTTTCACTGAAGAGCGTGTTATGCACAGAAATATTTGCTGTAACATTTTTTCAGTGGGTGATCTTGTTGCAAATGAGGTTTTAAAAGATATTCAAAAGGACAAAAAGAATAATTGAAATATTTTCATTAGCATGCCTTTCAATAAATAAAAGACGTATTATCCCCTACTCTAAAGAAGGAGTGAGAGCTGTTATAAACTCTAGAAGAAATTATTTTCATTTTCTTCACTCAGAGGGAGGGAACTATGAGGAATCTCTTCAGGGGGAATTTGTTCTAATTAATAAAATCACTTGTATTAGATAAACATGAAAAATCAAAAAGTAATTAAGTCTTAGTGAACTGATTAAAAAATTATCTGCCCTACCTCTTCCATGGTGCCTAGAATTCTTGAACTATGCCATTTATAATAGTTAACAAGATAT
The DNA here is from genome assembly GCA_028658325.1 of Potorous gilbertii. Taxonomy (NCBI): domain Eukaryota; kingdom Metazoa; phylum Chordata; class Mammalia; order Diprotodontia; family Potoroidae; genus Potorous; species Potorous gilbertii. The sequence goes on along the minus strand of CM053770.1, from coordinate 619,013,882 downwards.
TATGAGAATACTGTAGTCTAATTAATAGTTTGACATGCTCTAGATATGGTTAAAGTGATTTCTAAGCTAAAATGGAAAATGAGGATTGACCACACAATTCACGCTAGCAGCACTGTCACTGCCTGTAGCTCTGATGGTTTCAACTGAAGGAAAGAGTAGCGCACACTTTTTCTTTACTCAGAGTGGATGTTCCTGTCTTAAGTTCAACAGGTTCAAAGCAGAAAGCAAATTATCTTTACCTTCAAACCCTCTCCTTTTACTAACGTGCCTGTTACTTTCAAGAGTAACAATACCTTTTCAGTCAGCCAAGCTTGCAATGTAGGCTTTAAACTCAGCTTGTCACTCAGTCATACCCCATGTCCAATTCATTGCCAAGACTTACTTTACAATCAACAAAGACAAAAATGAAAACAGTCCTGCTCTCATATACAGAAAAGGTGTTGTAACAAAAGTCTGTTAAATTAAATTGTTGCATATACTACATACTGCTGATCCAGAAGGAAAATATGGATGATGCTTTCCTATAATTAATTATAAAACCAGTAAAATGAAGTATTAAATAATGACTAGGAACTCCAGGTGTTTGGCTACCTCTTTTTTTTTTTAAATAAATTTATTTAACTTTTTACATTCATTTTCACAAGATTTTGGGTTCCAAAATTTTCTCCCCATTTGTGCCCTCCCCCCTCCCCAATACACTGGACAATCTAATTACCCATATCACCAATCTGCCCTC
>CM053770.1:618966135-619012646 GCA_028658325.1 Potorous gilbertii | reverse complement strand
CTCTCTGCAACGGAAATCTCCTTCACTGTGTTTCTGTGCGGCTTCCACTGTTCCAGAATTTGTCAGGAGTTCTTTTTAGAGGGAATCTATGGGCTGTGTGTTGGGAGCTAGCAAATGTGAGTCTTTCTACTCCGCCATCTTGGCTCCGCCCCCCTGTTTGGCTACCTCTTACATCTCATTATGTGACAGGCAAAGATTTGACCTACTTTTCTGAAGATTTTTTCTCTCAGAAGGTTGATGAAGAAATAAATACTCTGAATACTAATGAAGAGAAAATGGATAATGAAATGGAAGTAAAAGGGATCTTGGGAGAAAATTACTATGCCATGTTGGAGTAAAATAACAAGGCTGTCAGCAATAGCAAATCAGAGCACAGGTTTTAGCTAGAGTGATTCCCAAATTTTCACAGGACCTATGAATTTTAGTATAGTGACATCCTTCCCATAATCATTCACCCTGCTATCCTTTTATACTGCCACCAGGTGCGGGCACTCACCATCTCCACCTGGATGATGACAGTAACCTGCTCATTGGATTTCCTGCCACAAGTCTCTCCCTAATTTAGATAATCCTTAACTGTCAAAGTGACTTTCCTAAAGCAGAATCTGACCATATCATCTCTTTAATCAATAAATTACAGTGATTTCCTATCACCTCTAGGATCAAATATAAAATTTTAGTTAGTATTCAAAGCCCTATGTAAACTATACTCTGCCCTGCTCATGTGTCAAGTGTTCTTACATCTGACACCCCTCCATATAGTCTTTAATCCTAGTGATACTGGCTTCCATGTTCCACCTGATTCGGAATATTTTCATAGACTATACTCCACATCTGGAATAATATTTAGTGGTCCCTCTTGGCTTCTCTGGCTTGGTTCAATTCCCAGCAAAAATTCCACCATTTACAGGAAACTTTCCCCAATCTCCCTTAAATCTAATGCCTTCCCCTTTTGATTATTTCCAGCTTGTTTGTACATAATAGCTGCATTTTATCTTCCCCATTAATCTTGTTATTTAGTTAGTTCCTTGAAAGCATGGGTTTGTGTTTTTGTTTGTTTGGTATTTTTGGCTTGTTGGTCTATTTTGTCCTTCTTTGTAGTTCCAGAAAATAGTGTGGTAATCTGTCATATAGTAGATACTTATTAAGGACAGCTAAGTGGTGCACTGGATAGAGTAGGAGTCAGGAAGACCTGAGTTCAAATCTTGCCTCAGACTCTTGACACTCACTAGCTGTGTGACGTTGGGCAAGTCACTTAACCCCAATTGCCTCATCCTGGGTCGTCTTCAATCGTCCTGATGAATGTCTGGTCATTGGATTTAGATGGCTCTGGAGGAGAAGTGAGATTGGTGACCTGCACAGCCCTCCCTCACTCAAAACAAAGTCATGTCATTATTTCTCTGATGGTATGGTCTTCCTCAACAAAAGATGAACACATACACTTAGTAAATGTTTTTGGACTGACATATTAATTCTGCCATGTAGAACCTTGATTCAAGTCTTACTTTGCTACTTCATTTACATATGGATGTGACCCTGAGTTAATGAAGGCTTCCTCAGGAGATCAAAGTTTCAGTAGGAAACTGAGGAAAACTAAGTTAAGAGACTTACCAAGCATTACACAGCTAAGTGTCTAAAGTTGGAAATAAATTCAGATCTTCCTGAAATCAAGTCTCATTCTCTATCCATTGTGACACTTAGCTGACCAACACTGGTCGTTTACTACTAAGAGAAGTAATCAATTGGTAAAATATTTGTATCAGACATCTCCGAAAAATGTTTGACATTGAAAATATAAAGGCAACTAGCAGAAATATATGATCCCCAAATCCTTCCCTAATAGATGAGTATTCCAAGGCTATGAATGAATATTTTTCAAAAGAAAGATGTCAGACTATCAATAGCCATATAAAAAACATTCTCTAAACCACTAATATGAAACAGTTGCAAATAAAAATCTTCAAGATTTTACCTGTCACACAACAAATTACCAGAAATGACAAAAGATTAGGAATGTCAATTCTGGAGAAATTGTGGAAAGATGGATGCAATAATGTATCACTGGATTAGCTGTGGAATGGACCAACTATTCTGGAAAATAATTGGAAATTATGCTAAGAACATAATTAAATTGTGCGTACCCTTTAAGTCAGAGATTCCTTTGCCAGTGGTAAAGCCAAAGGGGATAAGTAACAAAAGGAAATATTCTGTGTACATACAAATATTTATAGCAATAGTTTTTGAAGGAAAAAAAGACCTGGAAACAATTGGTATTAAACAGATTATGGTTTATGAAAAATGAAATGGAAATGGAAATGGAATGGAAAATTACCATTCTGAAGAAAAAATAAATAAATTTAGTAAATACAGAAAAGCATGGAAAAGGTCATATTAACTTATATTAAAAACAGTAAACAGAACAAGAAAAAATAATATACTAACCTCTAACTAAAACTAAACTAAAAAAACTAAAGGCTACAGCATTATAAAGATGAATTTTGCTTAGAAAGAACAGCTAGAGGTGAGGAACATCTTCCTAACCAGACTTCCCCACCTCATTTAAGACTAAATATTAAGAAGTTACTTGTTGCCAATCTGCCAAATTTCTTTCATCAGGACCTGCCCAACAGAGGAGGTAAGAAAAACTCTATGAACTGTTCCTCTTCTAAATGGGCCCTCGTCCTGGATCACTACCTCCAACACCTGTCACTCAGCTGATGCTATGAAATAATGCTGTGAGTGCCTCCTTATGAAACCTTTTGATCATTTGATTAATAAGTGTTACCAGTCATTGTTATTTATAGCAAAAGTATCAAATAGACCAGCTCTGGGGTTGGGAGGACCTAAGTCCAGATCTGGTCTCGGATACTTTACTACACTTAACTTGGGGACAGCTAGGTGGTGCAATGGATACAGCACCAGTGCAGGAGTCAGGAGAGCTGAGTTCAAATATCACCTCACACACTTGACACTCACTAGCTGTGTGGCCTTGGGCAAGTCACCTAACCCCAATTGCTTCATACTGGGTCATCTCCAGTCATCCTGATGAATGAATGTTCACTGGATTCAGATGACTTTGGAGGAGAAGTGAGGCTGGTGACCTGCACAGCCCTCCCTCACTCAAAACAAAGTCAAGTGCAAGTCATGTCATCATTTCTCTGATGGCATGGTCTTCTTTGGCAGCAAAGGATGGGGCACACACACACACACACATATACACCAGCTCTGAACTACATGGGGAACAGCTGTGATATAACCCTGAGAATTAGACTTGATGCTTTTCTGGGCTATCCTCTCTGCAACATAACACAAGATTACTTCTAGCTTTCAATATATTAGGGGCCTACCCCAGGGCAATGAGGTGAACTTCACTGCCACTTAAGACAAAAAGCTATCCTACCCCCTGAACTCCAGGACAGGCAAAACACCTTTTCTTTCACTAAATGCTCCCCCCACCCCTTTTTTGTGACTGTAACCAACTCACCCATACTGAAAGGTCAGCAACCATTTATGGTCGATGTCTATACTGATCAATATAGAAACTTTAACCTGCTCTATTTTTATGACCTTGGATGATTTGCCCTTCCATAGACATTCCAGTGGCTCACTGCTCCTGAGGATACACCATGATGTCATCTGACTTAACATACACTTTATTGCCTTCTTCTCTACTGTAGCTAAAAACTCCCATGTGCAACGGACCTGTCAAACTCAGAACCCAACAGTAGCAGGGATTATAGGTAGATAGATGGTGTCTGGTGTATCTTTACTTCTTGACCAAGTTCTCAAACCTCTTCCTGAACCCATGTGTTGTCAGATTAGATTTCTAGGATCTCACAGGTCACATTACGATATGCTGGGATATTTAAATACCCTCTGATCCCATGGCTCCCTCAGAAAACCTCTTTCTCACCAATGATACTCCGCCTAGAATCTGTTAAATTGTCAGCAAATTCTGATCTGCCTTTAATTATCTTCTTCCAATGATTCTGAACCCCTGCTCAGTGAGGTACAAACTCTGGTCCCTATCCTCAACTTGCTGTTTCTTCACATCTACCAAACTTAACTCTACCATCCATTGTACCATTGAAGATCTGCCCAGCATTTCCTCCATGACCTTTAGAATGTATAATCCATAAATTACATGGCTTTTTTGTCTTAATCTTCTTTATACTTATTCTATCTTTTGGCCATTGCCAACATATGGCTCTCTCCAGATGACATTGTTACCTTTGTCATTATTTCCAGTATTTCCCACGTTTTCTTTCTTCACCCTTGTTCACTTTCTGACTTAATCGTCATGGTGATTTAAGTCAGAATATTTCTTGATCCCCACTGACAATTCTAGAGTCTATCTCTACAATCTTTGGTAAGCAACCTTTCCTCCTTTGAGATAAGCACTCTCCATCCAGATTTAATTAACTAGTCCATATCCTGGTAGCTGTTATCCATCAACCCCTAGTCATCCTCCTTATTTCTACAATGAGTTCAATGCCTGAATCCTAGATATTCTCTCTTTATAAGGTCATGTTTGGCCTTCATACCAGAAAATTCATCAAACATATTGATACCCCTTGAAATAACTCATTGTTCCTTCATCTGTTCAGATCACATAACCTAATCTCTCTATTCTAACTCAGTCACACATAGAGAGATGTTTTGCTGTGTCTTACAACATGATAATTTTATCTTGCTATCATCTGTAAGTGTTCAATGTCTTCTATCCCAAAGTCTGAAATGCCTTTATATTAGTATGATCATGATACATTATTCCATCACTTCTTATGCTTTGATTTCTAACCTTCTTCAGTCTTCTTTCCTTCCACAATTCAGTTCTTTTTCATCAACTCTGCACTCACTTCTCTTCTCTCCTTTCTCTATTTCAAGACCTTTAAACTCAATAGTACTTTATCCATGACACTTATATCCCTTGGTCACTTGTTCTGTTGCTGATTACACCTTGTCACACCTCAGTTACTCCCTCCATCAGTTTCTTTTCCATTTCCTCAGGTGCTGGCCTTAAAACAATGACAGCTGAGTCTACTAAAAACTTATTCATATAATTTTAATTGGGTGTCTCACAGGTCATATATTCTGTTCCTTCCAAACTAAGTCAATATTCTATTCCTCTGTCCACACAGTGTTGGTTCCAAACCTTCCAGCTGCTCTGCAACTCTTGAAATAATGCAAACCTGTTCACTCATCCCATGAATTGAGAACCTTGCTTCATGCTTCACCTAATGTGATAGTTTAGAAAAAAGTTGCCCTTTTCCCCTTCTTCATTTCATTTAATTCAGATATATTTCATCTATTGTCTTCTTCGCTCCAGTGTCAGAAAATGTGGCCTTTCCTCTTGCCAAGCCTAACCCTTCTATATCTAATTTATTCTTGTCTTCTTTCAACTTATCCATCAAATTGTCTCCACTATATACCCAATTGTCACTCTAAATTTTCATCCTTTTCTTTTGCATACAAATTTGTTGATGGTACTATATATCTCCTCCCCTTCATGGATAAACTCTTCAAGAAATTCATCTATTTTCATGCCTTTGCTTCCTCTCTTCTCTCTCCCAAATCTTCCTCAATTTGGCCTTTGACCACAACAAAAATTGACCTTTCCAAATTTACTACTAATTCTTAACTGCCAAATTCAGTGTCCTGTTCTCAATACTTATGCATCTTGGTCTTTCTGTATATTTGCCATTGTTGGTTACCACCTCCTGGATACTCTCTCTTCTCTAGGTTTGCATTAGTTTGCCTTAGTTATGTTTCTTACTTTCCAACCAGTCCTTCTCAATTTCCTTTACTGCTTCTTCATTTATTTTCTGCTAACTATTGATGGATATACCTCAAGGACATATTCTGGAGTCTCTTTTCTCCTTTATCTTAATTGGTACTATAATCATTTACCATGTGTCTAATTATCATATTAGGCATATGATTCTCAGATTTTTGTATGTAGCCCTATTTTCTCTCTTGAACTCTATCTTCAATACCATATTAGATTTATCAATAGTTTATTAGATTTATCAAAATTATTTTCCTGCAATGGTCTCAAACTTGACATATCCAAAACTGAGTTCAATATTTCCCACCCAAAATATGCATCACTTGAGAAAATTCATATTTTTTCTAAATAGAATCACTTTCTGGGCATGAAGGTCTATAACCTTGAAATTTTCATTGACTTCTCACTGCTCACTCTTACTCATTCCCTATAGCTAATCAGTTGTCCATGCTCATCTTTCTATTTTCACAAGATGCCCCAAATTCATTCCTTTGTCTCTATCAATTATTTCAAAATCCTCATTATCTGTGACTTGGAATTTTATAATACCCTTCTAACTGATTTCCCTGCATCAAGTCCTTCCCTATTTCAATCTGCTCTCCACTCAGATGCCAAAATGTTTTGTTTTTTTTTAATAGAAGTCTGAACCTGTGACACCACTGCTCACTTGAGGTCTGGCAGCTCTTTATTACCTCTGGATCAAGTGTAAATAACTCTTAGTCATTTAAGGCCCGTCATTACCTAGATTCTTTCTTATTCTACCCTTCTTACCTTTTACTCTCCTACACACACCTTAAAATCTAGCTACACTTTCCTACTTGCAATCCCTAAGGGAAAAAAACACTCTATCTCTTGTCTTTGTACTTGTGGAGTAGCTCTCTGCCATGCATGAAAATTTCTGGGACCTCTCCTATGCCTCTTATTTTCATTTCATTACTGTTTTCCTGTGGAACTCAGTTCATATCTCTTCCTCAGGAAACCTATACTAGTCCCTTCATGTGCTAATGCTTTCCTTTTCAGACTATCTTCCATCTATTTTGTATAGAATTTGCATGTACCTAATTTTTTGCTTGTTGTCTCTTCAGTTAAAATGTATGTTCTTGAGAATATAGGTTTAAAAAATTTCTTTTTATATCCCCAATGCTTAACCATGTATCTGACAAATAGTAAGTACTTAATAATTGCCCATTGCCTGTCTCACTTATATTGTATGTTATGTTAGATATGCCATTAGTTTTTTTCTGAACTACATATTGTTTTCCCTTTTAAAATTATTTTTCTATAAGGTATAACATGAATGAGGTTTTAAGAAAGGGATATATTGAGAAATGTAGATTTTTTAAATTGTAAAAATAAAAATAAGTTGATTTCTAAGGTTCCTTTATGCTTTAAAATTTGTGCTTTCATGCTTCTTATTCTGGATTTGCCACCATATAGATTTGTGACTTTAAGTAAATCATTGACTGTCTCTAGGATTAAAGTTTCTCTATAAAATGCTCACTATAATACCTCCCTTACAGGTGTGAAAATCACAGGTAATATGAAATTATTTTGCAAATTTTAAAGGTATTATATAATCATAAGGTATTATTTTCCCCAAAGGCATTTGAATTATTTTATCTCCCACAAAACTGTGTCTTTTATTTAGGAGATTATAGTAATCCAATAAACTCTGATTTATTTACCTGTGAATTATCATTTATAAATGGATTATTTATAATGAATTTTTAGTAGCATGCTGATTTCCACCTGACTTTCAATGTATTTCTAGATAGAATCAATTGCACAGGGGATAAAAAAGGATTTCAAAGAGGAATATTAGTCATAGCAAACATAAAAAACCTGTGTTCAGTATAATAAAATCACATGATGTCTCCCGAAAATAAATCTTGTGGGACTACAACTATTTTTCCCTCATAGGCTATTTAATTATGCAACTTAAAAATACAAAATAGATTGAAAAAGTCATATTGCCCAATTTGATATAAATGATCAGCTCTTCAAGTTTCTTTATTTATAGATAGATAGATAGACAGAATAGATAGATATAGTGGTTAGGCAATAAAAATGAATAATACTTTAGTATCAGAATTGGCATGGGTGGAGAACAAATTATTTTGGAATGTCCAGCTTTACTCACTACTGCAAAAACCACAGGCAGACTTCAATATTCTCTTGGTACTACAATATTCCTGAAACATATTAAAACATACAATTCTAGGAGAATTAAAATATCAAATATGATTAGAGCAATATTAAGTTGCCTATTGGTTGGTATATGGTCACATGTGCTAACTTCCCTATATGGCAAAGTCCCAACTTTTGCAAGAAACCTTTCTTGATCATTCTTAGTGCTACTGCCTTTCCTCATTTAATAACCTTTGAACTTATCCTTTATACAACTTCTTTGTGTATAGTTGTTTGCATGTTATTTTTCCCATTATATTGTAAACTCCTTGAGATGAGGGGCTGTGTTTATATTTGTTTGTACCCTTGGCTATTAGTACAGTATTTGGTACCTACTAAATATTTAAGAAATGTTAATTGACTGAGTTAGAAGTGACATTAGAAGTCATCTAATTCAACGTGAACTAACCCAGTGATTCCCTCTGCAAAATTTTAAATAGTAGTCATCCAGCCTCTGCTAGAAATCTTCTAGTAAGGGGAAGCCCACCACCTGTCAAAGCAAACCATACCATTTTGGGGACTCTAATTTTCAGGAAAGTTTTACTCACATCATCCCTAAATATGTCTGTGTAATTTCCATCTCTTATCCTAATTTAAATGGCTTAAATGATTTAAAAGACATCATTCAGTATAAGTCCTCTGTAAATAGAAAAAGTTTACCATAATCATCCTATACTGATGTCTCCTCAAAGCACAGAAATGATGATAGCTCTGCTTTTAAAAATGCTGTACTTGCAGAGTACAACTCTGACAGTTGCTATGATGATAAATAAAAGTCCAAGTGGATTATTGGTATCATGACTTGTCTGCTATCTGAAGACTAAGTCTGGAGGTGCTTATCATCAATAGGCTGACTCCTTGGTAATGGATTATTTGCCTATGGCAGTCCACAAAACACAGAAAAGTACACACAGATCCTTGGCTTTATTCAGTGCTCTTTCTGCTTCTCTAGTGATGTCAGCAGAGATTCAGACAAGGAGGGAGAAGATGCTAACATTAATTTAACAACTGGCACTCAAAATGGGATATACTTGTTCAAAAATCAATATCAGTACAATAGTAGAGGACCTAAACCCTATCTAGCTGTATGTAACAATAAGAAGAACAAGAATGTTGAACTTGTTTGACCTTGGATGTTATTTGACTTCCCTGAACCTCTTTTTTTCATATGTAAAATGAAGAAGTTGTTCTGGATCACCGCTAAAGTAATTTGCAGCTTTCAAACTATTATTTTCATATGGATGTTAATTCTATAAAAGAAAGAAATTCTATATAAATTGTAGTTCACAAGTTCTTCTTAAGGAGACAAGTAAAGAAGTTTGTTTTATTGTGCCTTTTAAAGTAAAACAAACCAGGTCATGGGAAACTAGTTCATCTTGTTCTGTAGCACTCTTGATGAATATAAACAAAAAGACTACTGTGAAGATGATTGTAACTTATATGCCACCATCTGTTGGAAGAATAGGAAAAGGAGAAAGGAATTCTACCAAAATTGCTGCAAATTATTTAGCATATATTTAGATACTTAGTTATTTCATGCAAACAAGGGGATGGGAGAAGGGATCGAAACTGGAACTGTTATGCCACTGGCAAGAGAATGCTGTAGAAAAATTATTTTACCACCGTTTATTGGCAACTTCTTTGTAACTGAAGTCTTAGAGAACTTTCTAAAGTACTGAAATTGAGTGACATTCATTTAGAGGTCATTCAGAGAGTATATTTCAGAAGAGAACTTGAACCCAGATTCAGGAAGACATGGAACCTAGATTTTCCTGGTTCTAAGGATGGTTTTTAAAATGATTTCTGATATTACCTATATGTTTACTATTGTAACTCATAGGAACGAAATTAAAGAAGTTTGTAGATTACATAAAAACTTCGTGCTTATTTATCATTAATACTTAATGAAAGATGAGACTTAGAAAGCACTGGATGTAGCACCCTCTGAACAACTTCATCAAAAAAGGAAATTGACTATCTTTTAATAGACAGGAAATGACTAATTATCATTATGAGATCTATTTCTGTATTGTCTATGTATATTCAGACCATCAACATATTTGAACATCAATAAGACTATATAACAAATTAGAAGATAAAGGTAGAAAATTTAATGTACATTTAAAAACTTCCTATTGAAATTGTTTTTATTTCTCTATGTCCTCAGCACTTCATAAAGTGCCTGGCACATGCTTAATCTCTGTCTTTTAAATAGTTAATTAAATATAGATAAATATTAAAGATGGAAATATCAACACAAAATTTGACAATTTCCTATGAAAGATATTAACTTAGCAGTCACAACAAAGAAGATAATAGTGTCTATGTAATATCTATGTAATTTCAAGTCAACAAAAACCTGAGCTCCTTGCCAAGGAGTGATACAAGGCAGAGAAAGATATCATTAAGTTTGGATACAGATCTGTTTATGAGTCTTATGAAGGAAGATGGAGTGAAGACTATAAACTATCACCTAATGAACAGTGAGAAACATACAGAGAAAACACATCTTCATTTGCTTGACAAGAAACCCAGTTAAACTAGATTACCCCAAGAACATATAAAAATGAAACTGGAAAACACAGGAAAAAAGTTATTTCCTATTTCATAAGAAATTACTTTCAGTGACGTTGAAGTCACCATAATTTGACTCTCTCTCCCTAAAATGTTATGTCAGAAGACAGAAAAGGCACTATAAAAAGAATAAGGAAAATAAGAGATAGAAGAGAACATTAAAAGATGTGAGGGCAACAACAAAAATCATTTGAAAATTTGAAAGAAGTAGAAAATGAAATTATCATTTTACTATCCAAAGGGCATTAAGAAGACCATGATAGGTATTGAATCATACCTATATTATCAAAAAATTTTTATGGGAATTATGTACACATATTCATGTCTATTCAGTTACATATTAGAGTGCATATTATAGGCACTTTGTGTGTGTGTGTGTGTGTGTGTGTGTGTGTGTGTAAGTAATTTTGAATTTGTGAATCTGGCACTTGATGCAAGCAGCACAATGACAGGCACAAAGAGGAACATTTGGAGGTCCTTACCTTCTATGGAGAATCCCCCAAACAAATGAATACCATGAAGAACATCCGCCATGGTAAATGATTTTCATGAGCATATGTTTTCTCATTTGATGGCTCATTTGATATCAATAATAAAGTCCCTGAAAAATAGCATCTGTGCTGTTACATCTATTAGGGAATCTTACATGATCTTTACATACAGTTGGGAAATATTTTGTTAGAGTGAATCAAATGCTTCCTTATAATAGTCAACAAATAAATACTGCAATCTTGTAGTCTTTACAACTGTAAGTTAATTGCATAAAGTATTAAGAGGTATTCACATATAAAATATTGTCAGTTAAACTTTGTCTTGTTAAACTCCTTATGTTTCAATAAAATTCTTTCAACATGTATATAAATCATTCTCGTAAATACTTTTTGTCATGAGTCAAATATTGACATATTCTTAATTACTTTGACTACAGTTACATTATGTTCTCCAGTTACTTAATCTTCCTCTTTTCTTCCAGACACTTTGAAATGGTATAGATACAGAAACATACATACATACATGTATGTATACTGTGTACATATATATGAACATTCATTGTATCACTGTATCTGTATAAATGCATGTCTGTATATATTCATTATATATATATACAAAGATGCACATATGCATATACACCAAAAATACATATAAGTAAACACATACATACAGAGACTGCAGGTTGGATTAAGAGTTGAATGGAAAGATTACTAGAGTACACTGGAATGGATTTGTACTACTTTGTGTGACTTTCAATTACCCCAATTTATCCCCTGAAATAAAAGCCCTTATTTTCTGACATCAGTAATCCTGCATTGCCTTTTGTGTGGCATAGGTATTTAGTAGTTGTTTGACTCTGGGCAAGGTAAACTTCTATTGTCTCAAGAAGCTCCTTAATACTTATCAACTAAATCATACATGAGTTGTATTCTAATTCATGTGGGTAGAAAAAGTTTCTAGACCGGAAGATTCCCATGTGATGAAACTACAGATTATTTATTTATTCAAACAGTCCTAAAGTAAAAAATATGTCTCTATGATTTACAAAATCCTAATATCTTGAAAGATGCAAAATTTCAAATCATGTGAAGGGCCATAAGGGGAATGAAGTCTCTAGCATGTCACCTGTGATAATTATTAATAATAAATGAAACATAAGGTTATTCAGGAATAAATGATAAAAAATGTTTGAATCTACCACATAGTAAAAGAAAAGAGAGATAGCTTACATGACTCAATGATGCATAAATACTGTTAAAAGTGGAGGAGGAGATGAACTCGATGAAATATTTATGTGAAAATATGGACAAGAATTTCATTGGATGAGAAGCTGTGAATGATGATGGACTTCACCACTAAAGAGAATGTAGTCATAGAAGAGATGTCAGAGAAAATGAAGTATTGAGTTAGCAAAAAAACAAATGTGTCTAAGTCAAGCAGCAAGGATTAGAATTGAATAGCAGGCACATGTTTATTTTTAAGCATATACATTTCTTTAGGTCAGGGACTGTTTTTCACTTTGACTATGGATTCTCCGCAAATGGCATGGTCCTTTGTGTATGTTGCCTAACACTAGAAGGACCAGATATGTTAGTTGATATAAAAATTGCATCAATTCTTCAAGGTAATCTTATATTTCAGTTTTTCTTTTAATAAATCTTTATGAAGATTAAATTGGGTGAAACCTCTATGATAGATTTGGAAATATATGGACAAAAATGGTATTGTATAAGAAGAATTGAAGTTATATGTAAATTTGAAGAAAAAGCAGCCACGTCACATACCCATAAAGGCATTGATCAACAATAGTTTCAAAGCAGTATCATTCTAACTCATTCATCCATTTCCTCTGTTCTCTTCCATTAACGTGAATAGTACAAATTAATATTCTTCTCTGTTAGGGAGCAGAGGACAGTGGTTGGAAAAGGCAAGTGAGAGATAGAAACTATGGTGATAGGATAGCTATTTCCATGAAAATTATGACTTTCAATAGACTATGAACATCTTGAAGCACAATTTATCAAAGTCTCCAGCTCCCTAAAATCTTCCATATGGAAAGGCACCATATGAGTAAGCTATTGGGTCTGCATAGTGTCAAACTTCCAATAGAAATTGAAGCTCACCACTCTATGACATATGTAGCTCAAAGAATCAAAGGCTATATAAACACATGAAAATAATGGGAAATGAGAAGTACTTGAAGAAGTATTAATTTGTAAATTAGAAATTGTGTAATAGGACCTACCATGTAGTAAATTTATGAATTTATCACAGAAGGTTTTGAAATGACTAGAAGTGTTTACACAGTTTGATGAGAACAGAGCAATTTTAGTACGTAGGTATATCAGAAAGAGAGTTACTTTTGAATCCTGGTCCAGATACTGAATAACTGTAGGATTATGAGTAGGAAACAACACATTGTAGCTTTATTTCCCTAATTTATAATAATGTATAAAATGGGAATAACAATAATGTGTATTACTTATATCCCAAAATTATTAAAAGGATCAAATGAGGTGGTAGATGTAAAAAAAAAAAGTATAAACAAATTTTCATTCTTACCGTTGTTGAATGCTGTCATTGCTATATTCTTGATCTTTTGAGTGTGATATTTTCTTCTGGGAGAAAATTCAATGAAGCTATCATTGCTTCCTGTTTTCAGGCATTGGTTATTTAACACATCAACTGAGTTTCTTAACTTTGGGAGAATCTAAAAGTGGAAGTTGCAATTCAAGATATTCACAGGCCATTGAAAGTCTCAATTTGCATGGAAATAGCACTCCTACAGATGGGGTAGGATGTTTGTATTGAACTTGTGATTTTAGCTTGATCTTTCTGCCCTGTGTAGACACATACTTAGTATACCAAATGATATATCCGAAATACCCTACTTCATTTTGAAAATCTTTTCAATTCAAGAATGGAAATAAATTGGATTTGGCTTTGAAAGTGTCACAGAAAAATAGTTGGAGAAAATTTGAATCAGCATGAAATGAGATATTTTGGGGATTATTGAACACTATTCATTTTCATGGTGATCAGGACAAGGTTATTTAGCACAGGTGTTTCTGTAATTGTGATGCATTAGGAAAATTAACTGTGTTCAATGGTCCTCAAACCAGCTCTTCCACCTGTATGTGGAGTCTAATGTTAAGAGCAAGGAATTTTTATTTGAATCATGCTTGAACAGAATTAGGTGTAAAACCTACTTGTGATTTTCAGAGTGTTATTTTATTGAAGTAAAAGAATCTGTATAATTATTATATTATTTATTTGACAATATTAACTCAGAATAGAATTATGTTTTAAAGGCATGACTCTAATATTAGTTAAAGAATTCTATGAGTATCCCAAACGTACTTGGGTAGTTATCTAGATTAGAATTTAAATTGAAAAGGAGAGTGTTATCCATAAGTGGCTACTGTGTGTAATTACTCTAGGTACTTTGGTGCTTTTGATAGTTAAATAAGTGAGTTCAGATTATATAGATATACACACATGCATGGGTGTATACATATATACAGACACATAAACACGTGTGTATGTACACACATATGTGCATACATATACATATGTATGTATGTGTATATGTGTGTATATAGATATAAGGTGAACTAAAAAGGGAAATGAAAGTATGAAATTAAGACAGACATAGCTTCCAGAAATACTTCTATTAAGACTAAATATGCTATTCAATGGAATATATAGATTAATAGACTACAATTCATAATCAGTATGTTTGACCCCTGGTTAAACATATTAAATGACCTTTGGTCTTTTGTAGCCTCTTTCCATTATAATCATACTATCGTGTGCCTTCTTCTGGTCTCTTTATGTCATCTCTTTTGGGGATCTCAAAAGTTCCCATGGACATGATGACTATCTCTATGTGAATAAGTCACACATCTATATGTCTAACCCTAGTTTCTCTTCCTTGTATCTCTAGTCATGATCTCTAATTGTTTGATGGATATTTCAAATTAGATGTAACAGTGATACCAAAAGCTTCCAAAATGGAAATAATTATTTTTTACTCTAAAATCCAGTGCCCTTCTGAATTTTCTTATTTCTGTCTGAAACCTTGTTATTCATAGGCTTATGTTTATTGGAAAGATAAATGAAATATGATTCATGTTCATAGTAATTCAGTATTTGGAAGTGAAGTTAAAAAGGGGCTCACACTAATGCCCCCAGTAATGAGCTAAACTCTAATATTGGTCCAGGGATTGAGATCCTAGCCTTGCACTAGGAAAGCTCCCTATCCTGTGTGGCTCTCATTCTGCTTTAAGTTTGCAATCTAAGTGACACCAGGCAGCGCGGTTGGTTGTTGTCCTTCAAAGAGGACCAAAATGACATCACCATTATAAAGTGAAATTTCAGTGTGTCTGACTGTGGCTGATCAAACCAATATGAGCTCAGAATGCTCTACCACAGATTGGGCACAGATACTCCATTTGAATATTTGGGGTGAATATCCCAAATTTGTGCATTCTGCATTTCCTTTGTGCTGTCTCAATTCTGCTTTGTTCAAAGAGCACAGCACCTTTTCTTATGTGGGCACACCATGGTGAATGGTCCTGTGCCAGTGTCTCCCATGTTGCACAGTCAAATCCAAAATTCTTTAGAGAGACCTTGAGAGTGTTCTTGTATTGTTTTTTCTGGCCACGATGTGATCATCTGCCCCATGCGAGTTCTCCATAAAATAGTCTTTTTGGCAAGTGTACATTTAGCATTAGAATGTGACCAGCCCATCAGAGTTGTGCTCTCCACATAGTTTGACTACTTGGCAATTCAGCTTAAGCAAGGACTTCAGTGTCTGGTACCTTATCCTGCCAGGTGATCCTTAGAATCTTCCTAAGAGAGTTCAAGTGGAAGCTATTCAGTTTCCTGGCATGACTCTGATAGACTGTCCATGTTTCACAAGTATATAACAATGAGGTCAGCACAACAGCTCTGTAGACCTTCAGTTTGGTAGTCAGTCTAATACCTCTTCTCTCCCAAACCTTTCTTTGGAGGCTTCCAAACACTGAGCTAGCTCTGGTAATGTGTCCATCAACTTCATTGTCAATATGTACAACCCTGGAAAGTATACTATCAAGGTGTGTGAACTTACCCACAGCATTCAAAATTTCTCCATTTGTTGTAACCAATGGTTGCACATATGGATGGTGTGGTGGTAGCTGATGGAGCACCTATGGTTTTTTTTTTGGTATTAATTATTAGGCCAAAATTAGCACAGGAAGCAGAGAATTGATCCATACTTTGTTGCATCTCAGCTTCAGAGGCTGCACTGAGTGTACAGTCATTTGCAAGCAAAAAATCATGCACCAACACTCCTTCCACTTTGGTCTTGGCTTGTAACCTTTCAAACTGAAGAATTTACCATCAGTATGGTAATTGACCTTGATGCCGTGTTCATCCTCATTGAAAGCATTTGTCAATATGGCTGAAAACATCATGCTAAAAATCATGGGAGCAAGCATACAACCCTGTTTCACTTCATTGGTGACTGAGAAGGCATGACAGCTCTGTCCATTATCCAGAACTTGGGCATACGTGCCTTCATGAAATTGGCCTACAATATTTATGAACTTCTCTGGGCAACTAAATTTTGACATAATTTTCCATAACCCCTAACGACTAAGAGTGTCAAAGGTCTTGGTCAGATCCACAAACATTGTGTATAGACCTCTGTTCTACTCCTGGATTTCTCCGGGAGTTCTCAGGCAGCAAACGCCATATCAACTGCTCCATGTATTGTTCGTGGTACCTTTCAGCAAAATGTAATTTCCCTGATTATCTTTTACTTATGTCTATTCTTGCTTTTGAGTGGCAGCTAGTTGGTTCACTGGAAAAAGTGCTGAGTCTGCAATCAGAAAGACCTGGATTTAAATACAGTCTCAGGAGTTTACTAGCTGTAGGGCCTGGGGGAAGTGGAGTAGTCTTGTTTGATTCAATTTCATAATCTATAAAATGAACTGGAAAAGACAAATCATTCCAATATTTTTGACAATAAAACCTCAAATAGGGTCACAAGAAGTTGGACAAGACTGAAAGGTTTGCACAATAACATTTTTTTTCCTTTTGATTTGCTGAGATAGTAATGTCTATTGTTGCCTTTTTTTTTTTTACTTCACCTGAAGTATATTAGATTCTGCTCAAACCCTTTATTTTGACTCTCTGTATTGTTCTTTTCCAAATGTCTCTTGAAACAACATATTCTGGATTCTGAATTCTAATCTATTCTGCTGGCCATTTCCGTTTTATGAGTGAGCTGCTCCTATTCCCATTCCTGGATATGATTACTATGTAGATCCCTCCATTCCACTCTCTCTCTCTCTCTCTCTCTCTCATATATACATATATATATATATATATAAATATATATATGTATATATACATATATATACACGGATACACACACATATATAATATATGTAAAATTATGTGTAGATATATATATGTATACATATATATATAAAATTGCATTTTGACTTATACTTCTGTAATGTATAACAGTTGTCTCTCAAATATTTGACCTTATTTATGCCCTGGAACATCAGGGAACTTATTTCAATATTACATAGTACTTTCCTAGGGACACATGTAAAAGAAGGACTGAGGAAAGTCAAAGATGACCAGATTTCCTTAGCTACAAAAATAGGTATAAACTTGCTCTAGCATTCTATTGCCTTCCAAGACAAAAAGCTCATAAATATTAATATGATGAACCAGCTTATAAGAAACAGTACCCAATCTGCCAAGAAATTATAGTTTTGATTGCTCTGTTTAATTTATTTATTTTTTATTGTGCTTTACTTCCTTTGAGTAATAGAAAGAGATTTTGTCCTTGCTAGGGCTATTGTCAATAGCTTCTACTTTTTGCCCATGGGACTGTGTTTCCTCACTAATTATTGCAATAAACAAAGTTAGTATGATTTCCATAGTAGAATTTAACTCAACAAAATCAGTTTAATGCTAAAATTAACACCACAACATGTGTTAATTTTGTTAGGAGGTATCATTAATTTTTTTTTAGAAGTGATCATTCTAATAGTGTTTTTAAAATTTATTTTATTATTCAGCTCTGCCTTTTAAAACTCTCCAAAAAATAATGATGATTGGAAGAGAATGTGAAGAATGTGACTAGGTATCAATCAACCTAAGGAGGTTTACTTGGGTTAATATAAAGCAAGGAAAAAGGGAAGTTCTTAGTTCTTACCTTACATTTACCTTTCACTTTGTGGATATAGAACCTTTATTTAGCATCCTATTGTAAGGGTCAAGAGTTTCTGTTTTCCCTTGACCAGTTTATTCATCATTATATATGATCCAATGACAGCTCACTAATCATAAAGACAGGGGCATCTGGATTAGCCAGTAATTGACCATTTAGGCTGGAAATCTCCCCTCAATATGGCAGAGCACACTAGTTTGAAACAAACATTTTGATTAAGTGTTCCACAAGATGCATTTGTTTTTTCCATTAAGAAAACAATTCCCCTACTCCCTTTCATTGATTTATTTCTTCCAGTTTTTGTACCTCTTTTTGATAATATGTCACTTTACTTTTATGATCCACAACACACTGAAACTCTAGCTTATAGATAGCAGGAAAAAAGAACATAATTTCATCTTTAATATTTTCCTAAATTTAAAGCTATGATTTGACACACAGATTGGGACATGAAGAATATTATATTAATTCAAATACAATAATTTTTTCCAGGAAAAAAATGGTAGCTTCCCCGTCCCTTGAATTAGATAGATAGTTGTCTTGTTTCTTCTCTTTCTATGGTTTGTTGACAAAATATTAAAAAGAAGTGAGTCTATTTGTGTAGTCACAAAAAAGAAATATCCAAATTCTGGTACAGTATTACTTTCATGATTATTCTGCTCTGGCAAAGCATTTGAATTGAAAATGTTTAGGAGATTCTCAGAAGCACTTTTGTTACATTTGTCCTAATCATTTGCTTACACTGGGAATGATTGTAATCTCAAGGCACTTGATATCCCCACATGTTTTCCATTACAGTCTTATTTACTGACAGTAGATAACTTTGCTTTGCACAGATGCAATGAGAGCTTAAGAGACGTTGAACTTGGAGACTTTTTCCAATGAATGTCAATCACAGAAATCACCTGTATTAAATAACTTTGTACTGATCCACTGGGAGAGTATAGACTAAAGCAATCCAGGTCATTAAAGGCTTTTCTTTTTATTCTTTTCCTTTATCTCCTTTCCTTCCTTCCTTCTTTATTTCTTTCATTCTTTTACTTTCCCTTTCCTTCTTTTGATCCTTTTTTCCTCTTTTCTTCTTTCTTCCTTTTTCTTTTCTTCTTTTCCTTTATTTTATTGTTTCATTATTCTACAATCCCCACAAAGCACCTGTATTTAAGGTATCTAATCTTTATAGAACATATTTATGTTTGGAAAATTTTACGTCTTTATCCCCTCCATATGACTATTGTATCTCTTTAACCATAGACCAAATTTTGTTTATGAAGCTAAATTTTTATGTGCATTTTCTTTTTGAATAAAGTATTTTCTTTTAAGGTATGGTACTGCAAAAATATCAATTCACAAATATATCAAAAAATATCAATGTATAGACAAAAAGAAACACTTTAATTCAGATAAAATCCAAATGCATTAGAATGATGTGTGTGTGTATGTGTGTGTATGTATATATAGCTAAAAGATCCTAAGTGTTTCTTTGAACTCAGTGATGCAGCATGTGAAAATGGTCAGAAGACACCTGGTTCATATTCCAGGGTGATATTCACTAGCTTTGCGAACCTAGCCGAATCATGATTTTATCTCCGATGACTTCTGTTTTCTCATGTATAAAATTTGAATAATAATACAGAAACTGATCACTTAACAAAGTTACTGTAGGAAAGTGTTTTGCACATGTTAAAATAGCATAAAAAACGTGAGTTGCTATCATTTGTTCTTTTTTTAACTCAGGATTCTTCAATTAAAAAGAAAAAATATTTTTTAGTATTTTAAGGTTTAAAAATAATTTTATATATTAATAAATAAAAACACATTTATTAAGCAATCAACAAATCAAACAATAAACATTTTAAAAACCTATTATGTGCTAGGCACTTTGCCAAGTTCTGAAAATACAATAAAAAAGGGAGGGAAACTAGTCCCTGTACCTTCTTGGTTCCAGGTATTGAGCTCAATGTCAGAAATAAAAAGGCAAGAATGAAAATGCCCAACTCTTCAAGAATATGATCATCTTTATGTTGTTATCTCATTTGATCTTTATGAGAGCACAGTGAACCTGGCATTATTATTTCCATATTTTGGATTAAGAAACTGAAACTCAGAGAAGTTAATTTATTTGCCCAATATCCCACACTTTCTATTTGGTTGATGTGAAATTCAAAACCAGGTCTTGTTCCAAGTTCACTATTTCTACTACATGATATTTCCTTTGTTTGTAAAAAAAGGCCTTTTGAGATACAATGTTATTGAAAGGAATCAGCATAAATTTAGAAACTTGACATGGAATACCACATTGCATATAAACATAACACTGAAAGTCAAGTAATTATTTCCACATTTTCATATTTAAACAAATTTTTGTTCTCTACCTGACCACAATTTAAACTGCTTATATCTTATTTTACATAGTTATTTGCATATTGCCTCCCCATTAGACTGTGTCGCCTTTGGGAATGGGAATTTTTTTTTTCCTATCCACACAGCATAGTATCTGGCACCTAACAGGCATTTGATAAATACTAGTTAACAAATTGATATTTTTTAAAATCATAATAGAAAAGAATCTATCTACAATCTTAAGTTTGATACTTAAAAAAAAAGAAAATAAAGGAAAGGGAAGGCAAAGTCTGGCAAGTATTTTCAAATCAAGTTAGACAATGGAAAACAACAATTTTCTTTTGAATTGGGTGAAGGTAATTAACCCATCCTTTATTCACACATATGTATGTAAGCTACTTTTGTGGGGCATGATCAGTGACTCCACTAGACTTGAGATTAACCATTTGATCTTGCTTCTTTAATACATGGAAACAGATGAGTGAGTTCCTCTCTAAAGGTTATGTGCACCTAGGAATTGATTTGCTATCCTTCTCCCCATTCCCCTCTACCTAGAAAAGGGTGGGAAAATGTTCCTCTCTTCCTGTCTTCTCCTCCTATCCTTTATGTCCTATTTTTTTTTAAATCTATTGGTTGTATGAAATACAACCTTAATTATTAAACAAGCCTTAATTATTCCTGGATGGAAAGAAAAGAATGGTGTAAGTTTTTCATGTTGCTTTCTCCTGATCCAAGTTGCAATCCTATTAATACACATTTTAAAATGCAAAGTTTTAATCAGTCACTTAAGAAGCATTTATTACATGTCAGGAGAGTGGTGAGGGTTGGGAATTCAAAGAAAAATAGTCTCTCTTCTATTTGTCTGCAAGTAGCCAGACTCCACTATTTTGAAAACTGAAATTGAGAGTTGGTTTTTATTCTATATACGTACACATGGCGTTGTTGAAAAGGTTTTTTCCTGGTCTCCCTTGATATAGCATATGATTATAGAACTCTGCTTACTCCCCTCAAAAATGGGGTACCAGTCCCTGTATTGTATTCAAAAAGTAGTGACATGGGAAGGGATGGTATGGATGGGACTAAGGACATACATAGTCAAACAAAGGCTAGAGTAGGACTTACAAGCAGGCTCTTGGACAAGTAGGTACCTTCCCAGCAGACATGTGTATGAACTTTCCTTGGAAATCTTTCTGCTAATTTGCTGTGTGGCACTCATCCACGAAGAAGAGAATCCTAGCAAGTGGATTTTCCTGAAGTCATAGCTCCCTATGATATGCTCCTACCCCAGTCCTTGGATTGATGCTGTAATATATAGGTTCTGTATATTATATCATGTCCTAGATTATGAAACCAAAAAGAGGTCTAATGATGGTGGGGTAAAGAAGAAGGGGGAGGTTGGGTAAAGTACCACAGCTCCTAGAGAGTGAGAGGAAAGGAGAATGAGGGGCAGATCAAGGAGCTACTGCCCCTATTAGAAGAGGGAAGAGCACAGAATCAACCACACTAATATTTTTCTTAGTGATTGGCACAAGGTGCCACTCTACCGGTTGGCTTAGTTAGCTTTTTCACTTACATCTCAGTACCAAGGAGAGTCATTGACACATTGGTCAATAAAGGAATGATTCAAAGCTATAGGTAGTTTGACAGGGAGGGGCAAAAGAAAAAAGTTTTCTTTCCCCTTGAGGTTTCAGACTCATCTGCATTTGAAAGTATGCAGATAATCCCAGAAGGGATGTTAGACTAGAATCAGAAAAGATTTTAGCATATAGCTTAGAACTGTATGAGATCTTACAACAGAATGAGTGTAGCATCACAGGATATGGAGCTAGAGAGGACATAGAACTAGTTTGGTCTAAATTCTAGATTTAACACATAAGAAAATTAAAATCACAAATATAATAATAATACCTACAGTGATATCTGACTCAAAATCTTGTACTTTTCACCCTCTAATATATTGACTTTGTACTCTATATGGAGTTGACTTTTTGGCCCAAGGCATTGTACCCTATAAAATATATCTAGAATGAAGATTTTTTTGGCTTTATATAATTGGTTCAGGGAACATTATATAACTTAAGTGCTACTTAAAATCATGCAATGTGAAAAATATCTTTTGAATTAGAATACTGCTGGAGATAATGAATTTTAAATATGTTGACAGGTCACTGAATATTAACATTACTTAATATAGAACAATTCCAATGAAATGTTTCACATGAAAATATTAATGGTTATGAGAATATGGTCACACAAATGCAATTTCATGTACAGTAATTCATCATAGACCTATTAAGAAGAAATGGACCCATGTTTTGCATTCAATTAGTATAGTTACTATAATTGGGTACCTATTTTTACTTTCCATATTTTGTTCTTAGTTTTTACAGTTTCTGATGTTGGGAACTGAACATTTTAGCAATATTTACCATGTATCTACTATATACAAGGCACAAGAAAGTTATGAAAATGAATTAATTCTGTAACAATATTTTCTTTACATAGTAAGAATATAATTAAGACAAGAAATACATGGACTTGGTGCATATGGCATTTTATTTATATTTTTAAAAGCTTGATCACTATAATACTCAAATATTTGCCTGTTGATATTATATACATACATACACATTCTATTTAGTACATTGCCAGCAACTGGTGGATCGGAGGCAAAGCAGTTGATAGATAAGAAAGAGATAACAGCAGCGGAGTTAGGTGAGCCTGTACCATCTGTACATGACTGCTACATGACTGATTTATTGATCTGAGGGTCAAGATTTATATACTCTCTTAAGTAAGAAGGCAAGAAGAGTAATTCTCATGAGAACATTTTTAATTTACATCTTTTACTTCCATATCTTAGTTCCTTCTACGTAGCAACCTCGGGGTAAACAATCTGGGTCAGGATGATCTTATCCTTACTTATCAGGAGTGGAATGGTGACTCAATTTCCTGAGAACGTCAGCCTTTACAGTAGTACAAGTATCAAGCTCCTCACATTCTGAACTCCATCAATACTGGCTCTCTACGGTACATGATAAAACATCATCTGGAACAAGAAGGTACATACACACACACACACACACACACACACACACACACAGATGTAGCTTTAAAAAAAAAAAAGAATATACTATCAGGTACTCACCAAAGTCATTTAATCCTTTATTTCAATCAGGTATAAACCTAATTGAACAACTCAGCTTTTCCCAGGACCTGCAGGTCAAAAGATATTAGCTTTGTTCTACAAAGAAAGGCAATGAGCTTTTATTTTCTGGCTTAATACAAGAAATCAATGTAGCAAATTTACTTTTTTTAACAGAGTTTTCAAAAGGATTTATTTAATACCTTCAATTATTAGTCACACCTCAGCTGTTCAATCATAAATGGCTGTTTTATTTTCCTATCAGTCATAAAAACTCCATAATGCTATAAAGATTTATGTAAAACAGTAATTTGAATAATATCCTTAATTATCATTGACAATTTAAAAACTCTTTAAAAAGCCACTATATCAGCTTGTTGTGTACAAATGTAGAAAAGGCTACAGTTTAAAGAGAATAAAAGGTTCTCTTAGAGATCTTTCATGGCTATGGAGTGGCTGTTTATAGTATAAGTACGGAAATAGTCAAATGAAGTGGGAGGGAGAGCAAGATTTCCATTCATAAGATTATTCATAATCACATCAATTTCCTCTCACTACCTTATCCTCTTGGCAGACAAGACATGCTCTTGTACAAGAGCATGAGAAACTAGAAGTGGCAATAAAATATACAAATAGTGAATATTTTTACTCAAATTCAGAATGATTTTATTGGGAGAAATTATGTTATTTATGATGGTGATAGGTAAGGGTCAATGTTTAAATATGTTCTGTTAATTTCTTGAAGTATGTTTGGCAATGGTTAAAAAAATAATCTATTTTACTTAACTGATGCCATATGAGCTACTCATGAGTATCATACATTGTCTACTATGAAGGTATGTGAAATTGAAAAAAAAATAAAATAAGAACCACAGAGCTTGGTTAATTTTGTTATCTTAAAATTACTTTCCAAGTTCAGAGGTTCAATCAAATATAATTCAATTTTAACTGTATTATTATTAATATAGGCTATATCTCCTAGAAACCATGTATGCTTTGATCATACACAAATATATGTATATACAAATATATACACACACACATATATGCTATTGCCCTAGGGTTTTTTAAATCATCATATCCAGAATTGAAGGGAAATTGATACCTTTATTTTTATAAATATAAAAGTGATTAAATGGAATGATTTTAAAAAAACTATAAACTATAAACTTATTTTTAAGGAATGTTTTATATACAAGGCATCTCACTGAATGCAGGTATTTCAGACTATAACATAACTATACTGTAGATTCATCCTGATTATTAATATCAACATAGTAAGATAGGAATTAGAGGCTCTACTCATTTTGAAAGCATACAAATTCATGAAACAGGATCAAAACAATTTTGATAACGAATTCAAAAAGGCATAATGCACAAGTGCTAAAGAATTTCAAATTAAAGTGTTTGACACCCAATATTTTCTGTATAATTAATTGACTTCTCTTATACTGGGGACTGATGAGTATTTAACCAACATAAACCATATAAAATTAAGCTGTTCCCCTAAAATCTAAAGCAATGACATCACTCTTCTAAATTTTATTAGTTGATACTTTATATTAAGCATGTTTTCTTTCTATTATAAAACCTACCACGCAGTTCATGTTTTCAATGATCATAATTATGGAGCAAAATTCTCTTTTTGTGTGCTCAAACATGGTTGTGATAAGTTGTTTTTCCTTTAACTGTTATTATAAAGGCAGGATCACTAGTCACTGTGTAAAAATGTAGATTTATCTGTGATTGTGAGGTGTGGTAAAGCCAAAACTCATAAATAAAACTTCTTTTTTAAAAAAGTAATGGAAAATATTATTTCTTCTTTTCTTTTTAATCTTCTATTTTTCATTCTTTCTTCCTTTCTCTACTTTCTCTCCTTTCTTTTTTTTCTTTGTTTCTTATTTGTTTGCTTTCACAGAGTCACTACACTCATAGGACATGAAAATATGGTAGAAATATGTAACATATATTTTATCAAAGTATTTACAAAAGTCACCTCTATTTTCTTGTGGAGAAGATGTAAAAATTTGGATTAGACAATATAGTAAGTTATATTCAAACCTAGTTGAATAAAAAAGAGCAAAAGTCCTCATGAATTGGTTCAATGCCAGCTTGGAAGGAGGTCCCTAAAAAGTATCTTAGAGTACCATGATTGAATATTAACATTTTAATCAATAAATTAGATAAAACGCACAGTTTTGGAGGATAAAAAACTTAGAAGCATAAATACGCATCGCATGACAGAAAGGGAATATAGTTTATAATAATGGACAAAATGGATAGGATAAAATTATAAAGGGAAAACTTAAAGTCTTCAGTTGTTACTTGTATTGGATTAGTTAATCAATCATCACTGTAAATATCTATCAAAAAGTTGAAAAATTACATGCCAAATAAGACCCTTGAGGGCAGAGAATGTTCCACTTTTTAATTTTTTTTTTTATTTCTATCATAGTTCCTGGAACATAGAAGATGCCTAATAAAAACTTACTGAGAGAATGGAAAACTTGAAGCATCTGAGAATTAATATAGAGACATCTAGACAAACATCTGAGGATGTTTATTTGGGGGGGGGCGGATATAGTCCACTTTAATCAAGCACATATATCATTCACCTACTCCAGGGGAGTCAGTACCCTGAACTTCAGAGAAAATACAGAGAAATCAAAGATCAACAGACATGGCTTCCTCTGAATGACCATAATCAATTCATACATCATAATTCAACAGACAGGTCCAACTGTCTGACCATAGTTACCAGAGAGGGAAGCACATACATCTGGGTTTTCAAAGCCAGAAGACTGCTTAGTAGCTTCCCAGAGTCTTTCACCTTTCACAAAAACCTTCTTCCAAAAAATTAAGCCCCCAGTAAAACCTTACCCTCAAGTACTTATACACTCTTCAAACCAGAGAGCACGACCCTTGGACCCAGTGCCTCAATAGAAAAAAAAACAAAAGGTACTTGGGACCCTCCTACAAAATTACTTCCCTAATCAAGCTTCCCACAATGGGCAGGCCCATCATTGTGTGAGGAAGATCTTCTTTAATCACATTATTCAATCAGGGGCATTTTTAGTAAAACAAAAACAGCAAAAAATTTGAAGGACTTTCATGTGAAAGTCACTCTTTAATTGTTCTCATGGTCTGAAGATGGGAGAACTAGGAGTATCAGTAAAGGGTTGAATGAAATAGGTGAAAAAATCTTTGACTGAACCATTAAAAATGGAATGGATTGCTTTGGTAGTGACTTTTTATTGCATTAGAAATCTTCTAATGAAAGTTAGTTGAGCACATTCTGCCAATGGTACAAAAATGACTGAGATACTGGTTGGGTGAAAATCTCTGAGGTCACATTTAATTTTTAAATTGTGTAATTTTGTTATATTTTAAAATATGTATATATATATATGTATGTGTACATATATGTATGTGTGTATATATATGTATATATATATATATATAGATGTATTGATTTATCTTGGGAGAGGGTAATCTTTTCTATTGTATGTAGATGTTAGACAAATATGTGGCAAGAGTAGAAGAGGAATGTATGAAAAATGTATAATAGAGCAAATTCTTCCTTGATTGCAATGGAAATGTATAAAGTATCAAGTTGATAGTTACATTGTATTTGGACTCAACATATAAGATCTCAAAATAGTCAATGTTAAGAGGAAGCATTTACTAAACTCAGATTTAAAAAAAAAATCTTGTCATTACTTACTTTTATTCAAGGTGTATAACCTTTGAATGGCACTCTTGCCAAAGTTGCTCAGTTCCATTTTTTAATAGATGTGCTATATGTATGCTTTCATCTCTAAAACTTGGAGAAAACATTCCATCGTGCACAAGGTTTAGAAGAGAGTTCCCCATGCCCAATAGAAAATGCTCTTTTAAATTCAACATTTGGCTCTCATGTTGATTTTTCTCATGTTCTTTCTGCTTCTTCTACTTTATAGTGTATGCTTGAAAGCTTGAAGTGATTTTGTTACTTAGTTACTTTCCACAAGTACTTTTGTCTACCTTTCTAAACCTTAAGTAGACAGGAGTGATTCGGAAGAGCTTAGGAGACTTCTGATCTGAGGAAATATGTATTTCATCCTCTTCACTCTATTGATATTTGAAAGAGCAGAGTAAATTAATTTTGCCAATATTCCACCCCAATATAATCTTTGTAAAGGTATTTAAATTAGTTTTATATTTATTGTTTAGCAAATAATTGAAACAATGTATCTCATTAATATTTCAATTTTTGAAAAATTGACATGTTTACAAAAAACTATAATGGAATTATTTTTTCCATAAATATACAGTCAGTTAGGGGAGTTATCAGATATATTTCCAGAATACATGGCCTTAAGAAGAATATTGTAAAGCCATTATGTGTTATCTGATTACATCTAACAGTAATGAAAAAATGCATTTCAATTAATTTGAGATAATTCTGTTAGGAAATCATCTTTAGACCTTTAGCTTACTCCCTTTGAAATACCCAGAGGCATGGATATACTTGACTCTTATTAACCTTTGTACTAATAAGTAATTTTTTACTGATCTGTTATGTCCTACATTAATAAACTGGTATTCTCTTTTCTCCTAAGTGCTATTTTAATTAGGTTAAAGAAGGTAAAGTTCATGTCTACAGAAGAGCTTAACAGATTCAAAATAAAATCTTAAAGAACTAGAATTGCTCTTTTTTAAAATACCTATGCCATAGTTTAGAATGAAATGATTATCTTATATTAACAAAAGATATCCTTTCAGTTTTTCAGAAATTAAAAGCCTTCACATTTTCAGTCTAAGAGAACAGTAGTGTCTGGTAAAAAAAAGCCTGAAATATCTCTTGGTCCTCCTGTTTCTTCTTTTAGGGAGTGCAAAATCATATTACCAGATGTGTTTAACCAAAACCATATCAATAAGCCATTCTACTTCCATAAACTTGTAGAGCACTGAAACTCTAGAGACAATGTCCTGGGGAACTAACCAGCACTGTTTTGGAACATATGTTGAAGAGTTGTCTTGCTCTATTAATAAGTCACATCTTTTCAATCGCCCAGCTACTTCCTATTTTAGAAAAAGCAAATCTCAATGCTGTCATTGGTTCTGGAAAGATTATGTCAATCAGTTTCATTTTGGGTCTACTCACTATCACAGGAACATTCCATATGAAAACAACCTTTTTTGGCCACCACTCTTCTGATCATTGTCTTCTATGAGGGTCTAAAATCCTTGAGGACAGGGATTTTTATGAATTCGTGTTTTTATTCCTAGCAATCGCTATAATGTTGAACATGTATTAAAATTCCTAATCAATCATTTCCATTCATTAATTCATTCATTCAAACACTGTGTTTTTTAGCCAGATCTTAGATATCAGTTCAAAAAAGCAAGTACCCTGCAATTCCTAAAGCACAGAAGATTTAAGATATGACTTTGGAATAATCTAAATAAGGTACTGTACTTATGAAATGTCCCAAGAGTGTATGGTACATGTCATTGTCAGAGCCAAAACAATTATTTAAAGATAGAAGGATTGCCCCATGAAACCATTACCTTACCAATGGTTAAAGAGACAAAGTTCAAAGCAGAACAAAATCTACAAAATCATGGATGTGGATAAAAATAATGGGAACAGATATATATATATATATATATATATACATATATATATATGCATGTATGTATACACACACATATACATATATATATATATATATATATATACATATCATAGTGTAGCTGAAGGAACAATTCACTTCTCCAAAAAACAAAATAAAACAAAAACTGGTTTCCTTTGCCATTTATAAGTTGTGTGACCTTAAGTGATTTTCTTTATCTCCCTGGGCCCCAACTTCTTCATATGTAAAAGGAAAGGGTTGGTCCACGCTTATTTCTTTCTTTTAAATCCATAATTCTATAGCAAGCTTGCAATATGGAACATTCTAGTCAAATGCAGATGCCCTGAAACATACCCTAGCGATGTTTCAAATACAGTGTTGGACAAAATAAAACTTCAAGAAAACCAGATTTTTCATGTTGTCTAAGAGCACAGAAAAAGAAGATGACTAGCAGTCTGTGTGCAATCTTGTTGGAGCCTTTTCCACAAAGTTCAAAATTAACATTGTCTCCAGAATAGTGGTGCCTAAGGCCTATGAGATGTTAGATCTCAAATAATTATAGCCATTGCAGGGGATGAAAAAATATACACAATAGGTGATTATCATAGGATGCAGTGATGTGACGGAGAAACCTGGGTACCTGGCACCATAAGTCCCTCATAGAGACATGAAGACAGTGTGATAACCAATATGTGATTGGAGTTTGTCAGGACTGTGCTTGGAGACAAGGCCAGCTCACAGCAGTTGATCACACCAGCGGGAAGAGATGAAACAGAAGCTAACATGTACACTTGTTCATTAGAAGAAGGGAACCAGTGCCATGGATTAAGGCAGTGGGAGGAACTCCATGTCCATCTGACTATCCAGGTCTAGGACTGCCAAAGAGGGAGACAAGATCATATCTACTCCAAGCAGTGCATAGTACCCCACAGTGCCTGTCACACAGTAAGAATTTCACAAATGTTTATGGACTGATGACCAAAACTGTAGCCAAGAGGAGTTGGCAGTGATATCCAATCTACACAGTGAATGGGATATATGTACACCCAGTGAATACCTCCAAGAATTTGAAGGCAGAGGTGGTGAGGCAAGTCTGGCCTTTTGATGAAGTCCTAATCCAAGAACTAAACCTGGAAATATAAGTAAATAGTAGAAAATTCTAATACAATAAATATATAATATAGGTTAGGAGAAAATTAAGTTCTAAACAGAAGCTGAGAGTAATTCATATAATAAATGAAAATAGAGTTTAAATTGTTTGGCTTTAAACAGATGAGGAGAGAGTAACTTACAAAATATTAGATTACAGTATTCTTGGAAAATCCTGACTCCCCTCTCCTCTAAAAAAGTCAAAATACCTTAATACCATATTTTGAAATAATTAAGACAAATACTCCGAACTATTACAGGTAGAGAACAAAGTAAAAGTAAAATGAATTTACCAGTCAGTTTCTGAATAAAACCAAAAATTAAATATACTCATGGATTTGATACCCAAAATCCAGATATTTCAGGCCAAATAAAAAAAGATATTGGAAGCACTCAGAAAAATAATAATTACCAAAGTCTTACAGTGAAGACTATATAAAATCATGCTTCCACTATAAAAAAGGAAATTTTATAATACATGACAAAATATTTTTTAAAGCTTAAAATAAAGAATAACTTTTCTTGCAAAACAGTATGTCTTATAAGAAAAAAATGGAACTTTAATATAAAAAGATGCATTCAAGGATTTATGTGATAAGACTCAAGGTGGGTTTGAAATGCAAACACATGAAGAAAGAGAAAACTAGAAAAATAGATATATTTGAGAATTTAGAGGGAACTTACAGGATGACCAAGAGTTTATATTCTTAGTAGTAAAGAGGATCAGTGATAAAATGGAAAAGATACCAGATCTCAAACTCTATTACAATGTGTTAATCATCAAAACAGTCTGGTACTTGCTAAGAAATAGAGTGGGGGATTAGTAGAATAGATAAGGTACTTAATATACAGTATTAAATGATATCAGTAAGCTAGTATTTGAAAATTCCCAAATCCAAACTTTTAGAATAAATAATTTCTCAAATTAAATCTGAAGTGGCCTAGAAAAGAAAAAAATAATCAGAAATCAATATTTTTCCAGCACAAGAATACATGGAAGGTTCAAAGGAGAAATCAGTTACATGGTTTGAGGCTAGCCCAGAGCTTACGTGGATAAAAGACCAGTGAAGGGACTACATGATGGTGGCAAAAATACAAGAGTTTAGGGAGAACTCAAACTAGAGACAGTGAAGAGATGTGGCAACTGTTGAAGGAGATTAGAATAGACTGATGGAGAAAGAAAGCTGTTTGGCAACTCTATTACTTACACTCACTTCTGGCTCACAGTTCAAGGGCAGAAAAGGTGCTCTGAGCATCAGCTTTGTTTCCAGTCCAAAGGGAGCAGACACACTCAGGAATAAAACCAATTGCAAGTCCAAGGGATCAGGTGCCCTTCTAGGGTAAGCATCATAGTATAGAAAAGGAGAAAAATGATGATATTTCTTCCCAGATCATACCACTATCGAAACATTCAAACCCAAAAGAACTAGCTCAGTAAAAAACAAACAAACAAACAAAAACAACTGTGAAAAAGCCTGAAGGTACCTATTACACTGCAAACAGATCCCAACTTTGAAATAAAATTTAAAGTAAAAAAGATAAGGTACAAACATTAGCAAATAACAACAACAAAAACACACAGACCACAAAAATCTATTTTAATGATAGGGAAGATCAAGACACAAATTCAGAACAAGAAAACAGTCAAAAAATCTATAAGCAGAGCCTCAAAGGAACAAAAAAAGGAAATTGGACATAAGCCCAACAAGAGTTCCAGTAATATTAAAACATTTTCAAAATCAAATAAAAGGGGATCAGAGTCAAGATGTTGGAGTAGAAGGACAGACCTGCTGTAGTTCTCCCTCCATAGCCCATAAAATACTTGTGAAAAATGATGCTAAACAAATTCTACCACAGCAGAAGTCACAAAACAACAGTGAAAGAGATTTCCAGCCCAAGACATCCTGGAAGGCCAGCAGGAAAGGTCTATTGCCCCAGTCTTGGAGCAGAGTGCAACCCAGCCTTGGCCACACAGTACAGACAGGATTGGAGCAGGCTTCAGGGCACAGAGTCAGCAGCTGAGGTTCCCAGATTTCTCAACCCACAAATGTCAAAGATAGCCTCAAAGGACAACGAGAAAGTTCTTTCACCTAGGTGAGAAGGGAGCAGAGTCTGGCCCTAGACTTGTGCCCAGGGCAGTAGTAACCACTGCCGCACAGGATTTATTTTTGGATCCCTTGGCCTACAGTCCCTGGAGGAATCAAGCAGCTGATCTAGGTCTTAGTTCTGATTGGCAGCCCCATGGAGAGGAAGAGCACAAGCTTGGGTGAGCCGGTGGAGGCTCTGGAGAGGGAATTTTACTCCCATATACTGGGCAGAAAAGCTTGTGGTTGCTTTCAGACCAGAACACAGCTTAAGAGAGGAGATTGTGCCACCTTGGGAGAACTAAGAACTTACAGGTCCCTAAAGTATAGCCTCCACTTCACAAAGCACTCAGAAGTCAATAATAGATTGGGAAAATGTCCAAAAATGGGAGAAAAAGTAAGACTAGAAGATTACTTTCTTCTTTCAAATCAAATTAATAAATGGCCAGGTGGGATTTATAACAGTAATTCAGGAATGGTTAAATATTAGGAAAAGTCTCTGAATAATTGACCATACCTATGACAGGACCAAAAGAAACCTCATGATTATCTCAATAAATGCAAAACAAACCCAAAAATCTTTTGTCAAAATACAGCAACCAACTCTATTAAAAACCCTAGAAAACATAGGGATAAATGGAGCTTCCCTTAATGTGATAAGTACAATTTTTCTAAAACCATCAATAATGGGGATAAGCAAGAAGTCTTCCATTAAGATTAGCGGTGGAACATGGATGTCCATTCATTATAACTATTGTCACCACTATTATTCAATATTGTGTTTGAAATTTTAGCTTTGGCGATAAGGAAAAAGCAATTGAAAGAATTAGAATAGTCAATGAGGAAACGGAATTATCACTATTTACGGATTATTATCTTTACAGATAATATGATGCTTTACTTAGAGAATCAACTAAAAATTACTTGAAATAATTAATAACTTTTGTAAAGTTGCAAGATATAAAATAAACCCATATAAATTGTTAGCATTTCTGTATGTCACCAATAAAGCCAGTCAGAGATAGAAAGAGAAATTCCATATAAAATAGGCGTAGACAATATAAAATACCAGGCAGTCTACCTACCAAGAAAAAAGCAGAAACTATATGAACACAGTTACAAAACACTTTTCACGCATAAAAATGCCAGATTTAAACAACTGGAAAACGTATCAATTGTTCATGAGTAGACAATTTAAAAAAAATAAAAATTTTATCTAAATTAATTTACTTATACAAGGCAATACAAAATAGCTATCAAATTAATAAAAAATTCATCTGGAAGAATAAAAGTTCAGGAATATCAAAGGAATTACTGAGAAAGAAAAAAATAATTCTAGGGAAGGTGGCTTAGCCCAAATAGATCTAAAACTATATATTGTAAAGCGAATAATCATCAAACCTATCTGATACTGGTTAAGAAATTGATTGTTGCCTATCAGATTGGCTAACATGACGAAAGAGTAAAATGATAAATGTTGGAGATGTGGAGAAATTGGAATACTAATGCATTTTTGGTGGAGTTGTGGGCTGATGCAAACATTCTGGAGAACAATTTGGAACGATAGCCAAAGAGCTATAAAACTGTGCATACTCTTTAACTCAGCAATACCACTTCTAGGTCTGTATCCCAAAGAGATCATAAAAAATTAGGAAAGGCTCCATGTGCACAAAAATATTTATAGTAGTTCTCTTTTGTGGTGGCAAAGAATTGGAAATTGAGAGGATGCCCATCAATTGGGAAATGGCTGAATAATCTGTGGTAAGTGAATATAATTGAATCTATTGTGCTATAAGAAATGATGAGTGGGCAGACCAGAAAAACCTCAGAAAACTCACATGAACTGATGCTGAGTGAAGTAAACAGATCCAGATGAACACTGTACATCCCAACAACAACATTGCGTGATGACTAACTTTGATTGATTTATCTCTTCTTAGATCTGCTCTCGGTTTGCTGTGGCTGGGCTGCACTTGTCTAATCTGTGCTGGACTATGCCCCACTCTCAAACCAGGTGCAACAGACCTTTCCTGCTGACCTTCTAAATTGTCTCTGGCATCTGTGGGCTGAGAGGTATGGAAACTACCACTGCTGCCAATGATTCAGTTGTCCTGAGGCTTGCTCTTCATTTATTGGTGCCTGGTCTGTGCTAGCATAGCATGTGCTAGACTGTGCTCCTCTATTGCAGTGGTGCAATAGACCTTTCCTGCCAACCTACCAAGTTATCTTAGCCTAGAAATTTGTTTCACTCTGTCTTTTTGTGAGTTCTGCTGCTCTGGGATTTATTTAAAGTCATTTAAAAAAGATTTTTGGAGGGGTTTGAGGAAGAGCTCAGGTAAGTCCCTGACTTTACTATACCATCTTTGTTCCACCTCCTGCCTCCTCCATTATTAAAGGGCAATTGCCACCTCAGTTCCATTTAATCTTATATTGTTGATGAGATTTTAATAATAAATTAATCAGAAATGTAGGAGCTAAGAAATGCAAACATTTTTCCTAGTACACCACATTAATTTTGACTTTAGACCTAAAACTTAGTTAATTTCCTACATATAATTGATCTGACCACATTCCTTTGCAAATGTGCCATGACTGCCAGATTAGTCATTTCTACTTACCTGGGATTTCGAAAGTGTCTGTTGAAGAATCTTGCTCCTTAGAAGATTCATGCTGCACTAATTAAAAACTTGTCTTGTATTCTTATTTGAATACATGTATGGCTTGTTCTCCTGATGAAGAAAAGAGATTTCACTCCTTTCCCCTAGAATACAAAAGATTAAATGAAGAGGCTAAGGAAAAATCCTGTTTCTTGGATACACATGACATCAGATGGAAGAGAAACAATAGTACTTACATGATAGTCTCTCACAGGTCATGCAAGCAAAAGATTTACCAACGAAATTCAAATGAGCAGAAACAAAGAGGGAACTGAAATTTGCAAGGCTTTTTGTAGATCTCTGAAACCAGAAAAGCTCTACAATACAACATGGAAAGCCAAATGGAGCCAGTGATAGAATGTCCACACATAGTTCTACAGTCTCTCCAATGTACTTCTCTTACACATCTTCATAATTCTTCCCTCTATGTGGAGGAATTGTCTCAGTCAAACAAGTTGATGGGATATGAATATGCATGTATCATGCTTCTATTACATTCATATTCATCTTTTCTTGCTGACACAACAATATTCCATCTTATTAATGTACCATATTTCACTTCTCTATCTCTCAATTTATTGGCATTTTATTCCCAATTCTTTGCTACAACAAAATCCTGCTAAAATGTTTTTGTACATATATGCCTTTTCCCTTTGGCTCTGAGATAAATATCTGGTAGTTATACTTCTGGGTCAATGGATATGTACAGTTTAATGACAAAAAAATTCATTGTAAATTGTTTTTCATAAATATTGAATTAATTCATAGCTCCACCAAGAATACTTTAGTGTGCCTATGTATTCACATTCCCTTTGGTGTTTTCCATTTCAATCTTTGCCAATCTGATGAAACTGAGGTAAAATAAGACTTATTTTAATTATTATTGACAGGAAGAGATGTGCATAACTTAGAAAGAGCTTTTTCATTGGCATTCTTTAGAGACAAAAATGACTCGTTCCTAAAATGTGTTGTCCTTCACATTTGAATTTATCAAGAGAGGGTAATAGAGAATGAATATTAAAAGTGTCACCAGATCCGATAAGAAAAATGCTAGAAAGACTAAAAAATAGGATATTTTGAGACTGATGAAGAAAGGCAGGGACTACTAAAACAGGAGGTTTTAAAAATCTGTTTTATAAATAAGAACCAGCATGGCCTAGAATCTAGAGATCCAGTTTTGAAGAAAAGAAAACGCGTTTAAGTCCTGACTCTGATAGAGGCTAGTCTACTTTGTAAGATGAGTTAAAAATAAATTTCTGGTCTTCATCAGTAGAAGTTTGTATGTTATTTGTTTGTTTTCATACTGGGCTGTTTTCACAATAAATAATAAAATCACCCATTCCAATTCAAAAAAAGATGGAGATGAGGCCTAAAGGAGGATCAAGTCCACTTGCTGGATGTCTGAGTAATAATAAAGTATTAAAAGAGGAGAGAGTGATGATGTTGTTTCCATTTTGTCTGCCTTTCATAGTCTGTAGAACTATGAAAGATGGTTGGACTAAATGGCCTGTACAGTATATTCTTCCTTTAAATCTATTGTCTAAAGTTTCTGAACTAAAAAGACTATATCAAATATAACTAACTTGGGTCACCATTGAAGATAAAGAGGAAATTTGTGAGAGATACCTGCTTGTTCTTGATGAGTTAAAATGACCAGAAACAGATGACCTCACTAAGGTCACTTATCAATAGTTTTGCAATCAGTCAACAGGAAGGATGTAAGGTTTTTAAAGTTCCTACTATCTGGCAGGCAATGTGCTAAGTGTTTTACTGGTCATATTCCTTCTTCCTTACTCACCCACTCAACAAAGTTAATTTTGTTAAGATTGTGGACTTGTCTCCTACACAACAATGCTGCTGCCTTCAGTTTTAGCCCCGCTCTGATTCTCCAACACTTGCTATTATCCATTCATGTCCCTTCTAGGCAGCAGGCCCCCAAGATGTTTAAGCCTAATCCAATTTAGACAACACCAACAAAATAATGCCCCTTTTCTAAACCCTTATACTTTGTCCCCCATCACCACAGCAAATTTTGTCTTCTGGGTCAATAGCACTGAGAAGAGACATTCTTGGTTCCTTCCTTTAACTCCCCCCACATTTTTCATTTTTCAGTGGTGAGTAGCCAAGAATGAGGAGATTTGGAAAGGTTTTGATTACCTAAACTTTCCGTTAATACCTATTACCCTTCTGAAATTTTTCTAATCCTGTGGAAGGCATAATCTTCTCCCTAATCTCTGCTACAATTCCTCCTTAATGTGGATTCTCCCCTCAAATGTAACTGCTCCCTTCAAAGTTCCCAAAGATCTCTAACCTGTGAGATCTGATGGCCTTTTCTCAATCATCTTTTTTTCTTTGGCTGTTTTTTAACATTTAACATTTGACCCTATCTCCTACATACTTACATATGAAGTGTGTCTGTGTTGTCAAGACATTTCTCTTTGTTCTCCTTCCACCCAACTAAACACAATTTCTCAGACTTCTTTGCTGGATTATTATTTATAACATCCTAGACATCAATATAGTTCAAGGCTTCACCTAACGCCCTTCTTCCACTTTAGATACTTCCTCAGTCAGTAACTTTTTCAACTACTATGAGTTTAATTACCAACACTAAATAGACTACTCCCATGTCTATATATTCATCTCTAGTATTTGTTCTGAAATTTCATGCCATTGGACATTTCAAACTCGATGCTCTAAAGAAATTTCAAATATATCTGTCCAGAATAGAATTAATTTTCTTTTCCACCACATCTGTCCCTCTTTATCTTTTCTATTTCTGTTGAGTTTATTTTTGTATTTCCATTACTTGGGTATACAAACCCTAGTCTTTTTCTTGACTCCTCATTTTTCTTTACCCCATATATCCAATTAATTGCAAAATCTTCTTATTTCTCTCTTTGTAATTGTTTTTTTCATATTTCTCTTTCTTTCAATTCACATAGCCATCCCCATGCTTAGGGATGCCCCTCCCTCAATACCTCTTGCTTGAATTATTGAAATAATCTCCTAATTGGTTGTCCTGACTGAAACTTCTCCCCACTCCAAGTCATACTTCATTTAGCTGCCAAAATGATTTTCATAAAGCTAAGCTTCCCTGTTCAGCAAAACCCAAAATCTTTTTGCTGACTCTAGCAATAAATATTCCAAGTATTTTTCTAGGACATGATGCTCAGATGAAATAATATATTTTAGGAAAAATATTTATTTTTTCCCAGATTCTAATCTAGGAAAATTCTAGACCCCAGAATCAAAGTTTCTATATTAATATTTCTAAAATATGATTTCTTGTAAAATAGTATTATATGTAATTATTAATAAATGATATCCATAAGATTAATTCTAGACATAATATTATTTCATAATAATATCTTATTTTATTTTTATGTTTTATTATATACATAACTACTATTATAATACAGGTAATTTATAAATTACAATATATTTCATGTTCAATTTTTTAATTGATAAAAGTGTTTGAACAAAAAAAATGCTGCCCTTTGACCCAACAATATCACTTCTAGGACTGTATTCCAAAGAGATCATAAAAATGGGAAAGGGACCAACATGTACAAAAAATATTTATAGAAGCTCTCTTTGTGATGGTCAAGAGCTGGAAATCAAGGGGATGCCCATCAACTGGAGAATGGCTGAACAAGTTGTGGTACATGAATGTAGTGGAATAATATTGTGCTTTAAGGAATGATGAACAGGAAGACTTCAGTGAGGCCTGGAAGGACTTATATGAACTGATGCTGAATGAAAGGAGCAGAACTAGGAGAACTTTGTACACAGAAACAACAACAATGTGTGAGGAATTTTTCCTTCACAGCAATGCAAGAACCTAAAAAATTCCCAATAGACTCTTGAGGCAAAATGCCGTCTGCATCTATAGAAAGAACTATGGAATTAGATCATAGAATGAAGCAGACCATTTTCTCTTGGGTTATGCTTTGTTTTGTTTTATGGTATCGCAACATTCATTTTAATTCTTCTTTGCAATATGACTAAGGTGAATATGTATTTAATAAGAATGTATGTGTAGAATCCATATAAGATTGCATACTATCTCAGGGAGGGAGGGGGGAAATAAGGGAAAAGGAAGAGGAAGGAGGGGAAAATCTAAAATATATGGAAAGGTCTGTAGAAAAGTAAAATTAAAATAATTTTTGAAAAAAGATTGCTAAACTATTGTTAAGGATCCTACAAAATGATCAGTTAAAATAGGAATGGTATCACAGAGTAAAGGAAGTTTGAATATTGCCCTCATTCTCCAATTATGGAGAAAAATGGAGGATTGCTTAAAAGCAATAGATAAAATTAGACTGAACAAGAAAAAGAGGGGACATATGAGTAAATATCTTTATGTATTTAGTGGTGTGGAAGAGAGATTAGAATCTCTTTGCGTCAAATGGAAGAACTAGGAACAGCTAATGAAACATACAAATATGTAAATTTAGTCTTTATTTGATGGAAAAATTTTCTATCCATTTGAGTCATGCATAATTAGAATGGGTTTTCCTATATAATAATGACAGTTCCTCATCTATAAGTGTCCTTAAGCAAACACTCAGTACCCAACTGTCAGGGCTATTGTAGCAGAGATAGTCATTTCCATCTGTCATTTTCATTGGATGGTTTCTGAGCTGCCTTCCAATACTATTCTGTGGTTTGATTACTCAGATTGTATCACTAGTGATTAATATTCAAATGAGAATAATATACTCATTATTTGATTAATAATAGTTATTAATAGTTGATCATCATTAATTAAGATTATTAATATTAAGAACAGGATATTAATAATCTCTTCCCAGAAATTTACAGTTTACAAACTACTTCAACAAACTAGTTGAATTTGTTTTAACCTTAAGTACTTATCTCCCTTGAGGATACTGAGTTGCAATAAATAGGGTGTCCCAAAAGTCTAACATTTATTGAATAGATATGTGAATTCACCTTAATAAATCTATTATATTTTATCTATTAAAGCTTAAAAATGTACCTTAAACAATAAGAAAAATGGGCTTTAAAGATTTTCCCGTAATGTTAAGGTTAGTAAGTGTGAAAGTCAAACTCAAACATAAATCTTGGGAATTCCATGTCAGTTCCCACCTATGACTTTGCCTCTTTAATGTCAAAAAGTTGCTGCTGACTTTCTACTATGGGTAGGGAAGGAGTATTTACTTGAATTTTTGGCAGTTTTGCTTGGATTTATTTGATCTATTAATGCTCTGGTTTTATGCTTCTTCTTTTCAACCTTAATGAGGTTGGTAGTTTGGACAGATCCAGCTAAAAATACTGCTGACTTTACTTCCTTTCCTCATTCTAGGACAGTTTTAAACATTAGATTGAGAAGGAAAAAAAACATATTAAATATCATTCTGAAATATTACTATAGATATGATTACCTAGACTCCTAAGTACAGCTTGACTAGAATTGCTTCCATGTCTCTTGCTAGAGAATAATTGTATAAAATACAGATTTTTAACTTTGCTACATGGAAAATGATAAAATCCAAAGTTTACAATCCTATT
Source organism: Potorous gilbertii (assembly GCA_028658325.1). NCBI lineage: Eukaryota > Metazoa > Chordata > Mammalia > Diprotodontia > Potoroidae > Potorous > Potorous gilbertii. The sequence goes on along the minus strand of CM053770.1, from coordinate 618,971,837 downwards.
TTCTTATTGGTTGTTTATAGCAGGATTTTAGCACTGGGCAAATTCAAGTTTATTTCAAATAAATTTAGGATTAGAGCTGAATGACTACAGCTGTATTTTCTGAATTTACTCTGGCAATGTGGAAATAGATGTATCTTGAGGTTGTAATATAGAAATCTAGCTTTATTAAGCATGGCAGGGTTATTCTGCCATAGGAAACAGATATTAAAGCCAATGACTGTTGGTTGAGTCAGACACTTTCCCTAGAGATAGTGCTTCCCTCTATGGGGTTTAAACTGCAGGGGAGCAAAAAACAATATCTTCTCTTATGAATGTACACTTCTGTTCTGTTAGCATCTGCTTTTACCTATGGATCCTTATTCTTCATTTCATCACCTTAATCTGCTTTTCCTTACTATTTCTCAAATATTCTCACTTAGTAGTACCAGCTACTCATGAACTTGGGTCAGCTCTTCTACCAGTATGAAACACGTTTGACCACCTAACTAAATTAGTGTCTTTATTTTCCTATCTTTTGTTTACTGACTTGAAGGCTTTCTATTTACTATCTTATGTCAACCCTAGTATATAGTATTTCCCTATTCTAAACTATTTGTTGGGTTCCCTACCAAAATGACAAAGCTTTTACTTTTCCCCTGGCCTCTAAATAGTTCACGTGATTCCAGACCTTCTCTCTATATGTGCAACCACTCTTGAGTGTTCTCTCTTCTAAACCCTATCTCCATCTTGAGCACGAGTATCTGGACACTCTCTCATCTCCTTCCTTTCATGTCAAAGTTCACTTAGTTACCACAACACTGCTTTCTTGTTCTATCTCTGCCATCAAAGGTCTAGCAAGACATACTTTAATTATAATGACCTTTCTTACTGACAGCTGTCAACTAGAAATATCCTATAAATAACACCAAAAATGTTTCAAAAATATACTAATTACAATTTTATGTTGATGTCTCTACAAAAGCTTTATTGCCTTTTGGATGATCAAATAAATATTAATAATACAGCTTTAGTCATTTTTGTTATGAAAATCTTTGAAAATTGGCAATTCATGAATTATAAATAGAGCAATTCTCAATTAACTGCAATATTTAATTAAACAATGTAGTTTAACTATATTGGGTAATTTTAATGTCATAATGAAGAAACTGGAACTACAGGCTTAGAAACTTCTATGTGTGATCATGTAATTTTTTTGAAGTGATCCAGATATTACAACAGTCATTTGCTTGTTGGCTATCACTCCCACACTTATCCCTTAAACAATAATTCCATCACCATAGAGGTCATCTCAGTTCCCACATCTCCCCAATCTCCATGCAGTCATTAATAGGATTATCCCTTGTTTTCAGCTAACCATTTAAAATATAAGTATACCCAAAGCAGGACAGTCTAGGAGCCTACGTTACCATGAATTTCTCCCTTGATCTTCCCTATGACATTTCTGTGCCAGATAAATTGATTCTTCCTTAAAGCTTTGTATATAAAAAAACAAATAAATGTTAAAAGAAATGAATATATATTTACATCAGAACAAATTAAAAGAAACTCCAACACTGTTTCATTTCTTTGCCCCTCCCCCAACAACTATTTAACAATAGAGAATATTATAAATTGGAAATAGTTACAGTTTATGTTCATTTGCATAGTGTACAGATTGCTGAGTCTGTGGTATGACTGTCCTGAGTTCAAATCTTGCCTCAGACACTTACTACCTACGTGACCCTGGGCAAATCATTTAGTCCTGTGTGCCCGAGTTTCCTTATCTGTAAAATTGATGAAGACAGAAATAGCAAACCACTCTAGTATCTTTGAAAGGAAAATCCCAAATATTGTCACAAAGAGTTGGACGCAACTATAAGCAACTGAGCAACAATAATAAGAGTTTGTGAACTTATTGGTTATTAGGAAAATGCTAATTTTCATAGTAATATATCATAAGCGTATGTTATAATCACTTTTAAATAGCTGAATATCTAATGAAAATACCAAAATACAAAACCGAATAAAACTTCATAAACTCTTAGTACAATTTTCTAGATTTACAGGTGTACAATAGAATACAGGTTTTCTAAAACAAACCCAATATACGCTAATTAAAAACAGCCTGTCAAAAGAAATGTACAGACAGTTATGTTTATTTAAAGAATTAAATTGAAGGTGGCACAAAGTGAAAGGGAAAATAATATGCCCATTAAAATGATGTAATTACAATAATTAAAAAATAAAATTTAATTATCTTATCCTTAATTACCACCTGCACACAAAATATTTCCATAGTAATGAAGTCTCAAAATAACCCGCAGTCTTAAGCTGCTTTTTGATTTTTTGGAAAAGCTGAAGCTTATGATTTCAAAGAACCCAGAGAAGTGCTATAAGTTCTAAAAATCCCTCAAAGCCTAGAAAGAAACCTTATTTTGGTTCAGTGGAAAACCAGGAATTGAATCTATTTCTGAATGACCAAGTCACTCATAAGTACTGCTATATCAATCGACACTAAGGAATCAGAGTCCAGTCATAGTTTAGGTAAACGTGTTCAACTCCTGGGAAGATTAAGGAACTGTCTCTTCAAAGAAGCCAAGTCCACCTAGGGATGTCATCCAGACATAGACCAAGGAGCACGGAATAAAACAGACATACAAGTATCAATTTTAAGCAGAAGATATTATGGAGTTTTTAAAGAATATAACAGCCTAGGATGGTAGTTTTTTAGAAAAGACCTTAGATATTACTAGTTCAAACCTTGCCTATTCCTGATTCTATATATGAGGAAACTAAGGGGTCAAATGAATTCTTCAAACTCACGAAGATTATAAGTAACTTAAAACTTTGACAAAGATAGTAGCACTGTGAGGTTTTTGCAATGATTTCTCAAATTCTGTTTTCTCCTCTCAAGATAAATAAATGCCCTTATATAATAAGGCATAAATGCCCAACTTTAATCATGATCTTATCAGGCTGATTAACATATATTAATTGGTGCTATGTCTTGTAACTTGCAACTAACCATGAGAGATACTGAAGGATACAAAGACTGTTAGATATGGGCTGGGAGTTCAGAACCTTATTGATCATTCCAGAATGAGTTTTATAGGTTTGCCCTTTAGACCATACTGTGATATGCCACATATTGAGCAACAGAAACAGCAGCAGCTGTATCAGGAAACATACACACATAGGCATATGCACATGTATATATACATATGTGTATGTGTATGTATATGCCTGTGTGTGTGTCCTGTGACTACGTGTCTGCCTGTGTCTGTGTGTATGTCCCGTGACTGTGTGTCTGTTTGTGTATGTATATGCATATATAAACTCATTAAAGCTGAATTCCTTTGCCAAAGAAGATAAAGATTATATAATTGCAATTCCATGTTTCCCTGTGAATGCGTCCAGACATCATTCCATGTTTGCTTTTCCTGTGCCATCTCTACATTCGGTGCCTCAGTCATCTGCTTCCAAATTTTTCCAACAACAAAAGACATTTTATTATGCTGCCATATTAAGATTCAAAGTTAATGTATTCAATTCAAGAATTTTTGTTCAATACTTATGTGTTGAGAGGTTATTTTGTGTTCATCTATCCTTGGCCCTCCCTTCTGCCAAATACTAACTTCTATGTCTCCTTTGTCAGCCAGACTTCCCGACTTCCTTCAAGTCCATTAATCCCATAGGCTTTTTCATCTGTAAGATGAGGAAGTTGACTAGATGACCTTTGATTTGCTTTCCTACTCAATATCTATGACCTAAGGACCCTTCAAAAGGCCTTTTTCTCCTTCAATGAATAGTATCCAATTTCTCTTACCACAGCATTGTGTAGTAGATTATTAGAATTCAAGAAGACCTAAATTCAAATCTCAATTTAGATAATTGTATTAGTATGATTCTGGGTAAATCTCTCTCTAATTGATTTACATTCTTATTCAATTTCACCCAATCAAAGAAGGGAAGAAGTAGAAGGAAATACAAAAAAAAAAAAGTAACATTTTTCCTATCCTCAAGAGCTCCTATAATAATGAGGGAGACCATATGCAAATAGCTAGATGCATATTAAATATTTTTGTGTTTGTCCTTCCTTGCAGAAGAAGACCATGCCATCAGACAAACGATGACATGACTTGCACTTAACTTGGTTTTGAGTGAGGAAGGGTTGTGCCAGTCACCAGCCTTACTTCTCCTCCAGAGCCATCTGAATCCAGTGACCTGATATTCACCAGGATGACTGGAGATGACCTAGGATGCACTGGGCGACCCTGGGCCCTTTAGGTCAAGGTCTTTGCAGATATTCACTTAGGGTGAGGCAACGCCCATTCCTTGACTAGGCCTATTTAAGAAATAGCCAGAGCATGGCCCTTTAATGAGGTCAAGAAAAAGAAAGACATCAGGCTGGGTGGGAAACAGCAACAGTTACTATTGATAATCAGTCTCAAGCTAGGAGGGTCCAGAGCAGTCCTCAAGCAGGGCCCAATGGAGTCTCAGTTTCAGAGTGCAGTAGGTTTAAGGTTTTGAGAGAGGACAGGACAGTTAAATATATAGGGAGTAGTTGGAAGAGTATTCAGGAAGGCATAAGCTAGGAGGAGTAGGAAACATCTAACCCAGAACCACTCTTCTTATTTAGCAAAGTCATGATAAAAGTTTCCTGATAAGATCCCCAGGCTGCTTATGAAAGAGTCTTTATCCTTCTCTCTTCCTCCAACAAATACTAGCCAGTATATAAATACTTAGATTTTCTTTAAAGATTTGCTCTATAATTTATATTTCAATAAATTGAATAAGACTTATTGAAATTGAACTCCATAATGCAATCTAGCCTTCCTACCCCTGATCCAGTCAGTTCCTATCATACTTCATTGATGAGTGCAAGCATCAATTAAATCCATTTTATTCTTTCTCTTCTATACATAGAAGACCTTACTACCAGGAAAGTGACCTTGAAAGGTTACAATTTTAGAAATGCATGAGAAAATTCCTTACATTAAAAATTATTCTTTCAATTGCACTTATTAGATACTTTTCTGAAAATTCGCTTTATTTTTGAGGAGCATGAGCACTGTGAGAACATCAAAAAGAGTCGTCACAAATGTGAGAGAAAAGGCAAGAATGGGGAATTTGAAGCCAATGAAGACAATCTTTGCTGACATCTTAATTTTGCTGAAAAAGGCTCTGCCCTTAAACTATCATTTATTCAAGAAAAAGCTAGCTCTGGATACTTAATGTGGAGCAGACCCTAAGACTGCTTGCACCAAATAGGTTGCACTGGTCTTGAGAGAAAGACTTTGAGTTGGGTAGCTTTATGAGGAATTCCCAGATAGAGAAAGATATCACAGGCCATCTAGTAATAGAAAAGGAAGAAGCTTTCTCCCCATGTTCCTTAAATTGGTAACTCACTATGATTTGTATTCTAAAATTTTGCATTCTCTTGTCATAGACATGTTTATTAGTAGGAAATCTATCTATCTATCTATATGTACATATCTATCTATCTATATAGATAGATATACAGATATATATATATATATATATATATATATATATATATATATATATATATATATATATGTATCAGGTATCTAGAGGAATATTTTGTAGATATTGCTTTTACTATGACATTTTAGTAAAATCCTTTGCATTTTAAGAACAACTGAGAAGCTAAAAAGATGGCTCTCCTACCACTTACTATCCTGTATGGCAAACCAATGAGT
>CM053770.1:618935278-618965635 GCA_028658325.1 Potorous gilbertii | reverse complement strand
GGGGGGGGGGAATTAGAAGTAAACACTTTTGGGGAGGGACAAGGTCAAAAGATAGAATAGAAGAAATGTAGGGCAGGATAGGATGGAGGGAAATATAGGTAGCCTTTCACAACATGACTATTATGGAAGTCTTTAGCAAAACTACACATATATAGCCTATATTGAATTGCTTGCCTTCTTATTCAGGACCGTTGGGGAGGGAGGAAGGAAGAGAAACTAAAACTAAAAGTTTTAGGAACAAATATTGAGAATTGTTTTTGCATTAAACTGGGAAATAAGAAATATAGTTAATGGAGTATAGAAATCTATCTTGCCCTACAAGACAAGAGAGAAGATGGGGGTAAGGGAAGGTAGGGGTATTAGAATGGAAGACAGATTGAGGGAAGAGATAATCAGAATGCACTGCATTTTGGGGTGGGAGATGGGAGAGATGGGGAGAAGATTTGGAACTCAAAATTTTATGGAAATGAATGTTGAAAACTAAAACTAAATAAATGAACATTAAAAGAAATTAAAAATAAAAACTATTGCTCAGGTTCCTCCATGTACTGCATCCCTAGATGTAAAAGAATCAGGAGGATGCTTCTTAAAAGGGGCATTTACTGAGAATATATAGTAAAAATAGTAGTTATACAATATACCTCTCCTCCCTCCTACCCCCACAATCCAGGGAATACACCATCCCTTTGTGTGGGCACACACAGAGTTCTTAGGTGAATTGTTTGTTGTTGTTGGGTCATTTCAATCTTGTCTACCTCTCCCTAATACCATTTGGAGTTTTCTTGGCAAAGATACTGTAGTGGCTTGCCTCTTCTATCTTCAGATCACTTTACAGTTGAATAATTGAAGCAGACAAGGTTAAGGGACTTGCTCAGGTTCACACGGCTTATAAGCATCTATGCTATTTTTGAACTGGTGTCCTTTTAATTCCAGTGCCTACACTCTATCCATGAGAACTCTTAGTTCACATTTACAGTGCAGTGGGAGTGAGGAAACAAAGTAGGATGTATGTATGGCCTCTCTGCTGGCCTTGGAAATCCTTGGGAATCCCATTTTTCCCTTGGCAAAATCATCATGATGTTCTCCTTAGGTATTGCCCTCTGCCTGAATCCAAAGAATATTGGCTTTCAAGAGTCCATAGCTAGAGATTTTCTCTATTATAAGGGGAACATTATACCTGAAGCTGCTGCTAGCCTCTACATACTTCCCCTCTGACATCTATTACAATCTGGATTCAATTGCTCACTTGGATTTTTAGTTGGACTTCTCTGGTGACTGTGATTGATCTCTCCAATTTTCTGATTGCCTGACTGAGTGCAATGTCCTCCTTACTCCTTCATCTAAGAAAATAAAATAATGAAAACAAAAGAAAATAGTGCTATCATCCAAGTTGAGGGGAAATAACCAGTCATCCTTTAGCAAGAAATTCAGAGCAATATTGCTCACTTGAAAACCAGTATAGAAAACGTCTTAGGGTTGCAGGTCACCTCATTTAGTTATCTACAGAGCTCTTTCTAGCTTAGCAGCTAATTAAGTGATTTGCAACACCACACAGCACAAATTGCTGAGTCCTTATGGACTGAAGAAAGAGTAAGAGGATTTATGTATATGCTCTAAGAAGTGGGAGTGAGGGGAAGGGTCCCAATATCATGGATGCCAGAAATACGTCCACTCCAAACTTCTGTGGTTTTTCATCAGGAATACTGGCTGAATGTGATGTAAAATTGATTCAGAAGGACAGATTCTAGCATCATAAATAAAGATGGACATCTTAGAATTAGGAATGACTACTAGAAAGGGTGCAGTGATTTGATGTTACAGAGTAACAAATGTATACACTGGATGTGTAGTCTCAGAATTCAAATCTTGACTTTGACAACTACTACATATATCATACTAGACATTTCACTTAAGACTCCATGTTTCAGGTTCCCCTACTGAAAAAGGAGAAGGTTTTGTTAGTTGATCACTAAGACCCTTCCAGATCTAAATCGATGAAATAATATACCAAACTTTCAAGGCAAAATTCAAAATTCAAGTAAACTTCCAAATATACTCAGATTTGGCAGTATGTTTTATATTAACTATATAAAATATGTAGATGTTTGAATCTTCCATCCTTTTGGTGTCATTGATCTAGAATTGTAATATTTTGGAACATTATTACAGTTAAAAAGCATTTTGTTAATCATAAAATAATTTTTAAAAACTTCATGGCAACTTTAAACTCATTAGGCATAATATTTACTCTTTTCTGTGACAAGATAAACTATTTCCCTGACTTTGGTAGCCTGATTAACAAAGGATTTTTTAAAATGGTTTTTCCCTTTTTACATGCCAACTCAATTCTATATAGATATATCTACTTAAAGAACAAAAAGCAAAATTACAGAAAGATAACACAATATTTGGGCAACTTTTGTTCTCTATAACTACTTAGAAATTTACCTTGGATTTTTTTTTTTTTTTGAGAATGAGGATATCCTATTTTTCAGAAGTCAAGGGAGCAAAATTTGAGATAATAAGTAGTGTCGTGTCATTCAGAAAGATAAAATAAGCACATGGTAATAAAAGATAGAAGGCCAAGGGTATGTTATATCCCTTATATCCAAGGAGGCCTGGGGGAAGATCTCCAAGGAAATAAAACACAATAAAGAGCAATCATAATTGATATTCACTCTGGTAATCAATCATAACTATATTTTTCAGTTTTAAACTTCTCATTACTTGGCATGTTGCCAAAAACCAGACTATCCTACTGACCTTATATACTCCAGATAAATAGGTTTAGTAGAAACAGTATGACAGAGAATGAATCTCTGTCTTGAGCATACTTGACCGTACTGCTCAAGTTCGTGCCTTCATTAATTCTGTTACCAAAATCTTTTTAATTTTTAATTTGTTATTCTTTTACCAAATGCTTTCTAAGTATAGTGTTATAAGCGTTGTTATATGAGAAATAAGAAGAATAAGACATGGTCTTTATCTCCATGTGGTTTCTAGTCTAATAGAAGATATATGATATGTGCAAAATTAACTCAATTACAAGGAAAATATGAAAATAGAATTTGAATTACAAAATGCTATCTTAATTCAGAAGTAGTGATTGTTTTAGAAATGGAAATTACTTCATCTGGTTCGTGAGTGATGAGGTCAATAGGAAGGAGTAAAATGGCTTTATGGTACAGAAGTAGTGGGAAATAAAGCTAGAATGGTAGGTAGAAGACAAATCATTGTGAACCTTGATTTCCAACTGAAACCATTGGAATTATATTCTAAACATAAGGAAATCCAGTGGGGATTTGAGTTAGAATAGCTGCAGTAATACTTTAGTCAATTAATCATTAATTAATCAGCAGGAATTCATTAAGCTCCTTCAAATATTGAGTATAATAATTGAAAGAGGAGGAGACTGGAAGACAGGAGATTGATTAGGAGGCTATTATCTCATTGAGAGATAGTTAGAGTCTAAATTAAAATAGTTGTACTATTAGTAGTGATAGAAGTAGTAGTAGCAATTGAAAATGAAGCTGAAACCACACAATACATATTGTGGACATAGAAATGATAGGATTTAGTCATTGACTAAATTGAAAAAAGAAATCTGAAATGACCTTGATCAATTCAATACAATGCCATGTTTTCATTTGTAAAACCTGAAGCTCTTTTCTTTACGAAATATGCTATAGCTATATATCTAAATCTCATATTTGCTTTCTGAAATGGGGCCAAAATAAAATACTTGTTCTCAGTGCTGTAGATTGAAAGAAGTGGTTGGAATCCAGTCATGTTCCTTAATCTGAGATTATCTGGAAAATCTGAAGAGTACAATGAGCAAATTTGTTACCATTAATATGAACTCAACTTTTATGTGAATTTTAACATTAGACTATGAACTCCTAGAGAGCAGAATCTTTCTTTGTATTTTCCTTTAACCCATTTAAACCGTCAATAATGATATTCACAAGTTCTTGTGCCCTTACCTATACACCATCCCTCTTACATAAAAAATACTTACTGACCAAATATTTGGGGAAAAAAATCTATCCCTTAAACTATCTAATCAAGTCGTTAGCAAGCAGATGCACGTGGCATCCATAGCTCTGTATTCAAAGGTTTTCCAGTTTTAAAATACCTTCTGATCTCAACATTTAGATCTAAAACGTTGTTGGACAGCTCATAGTTCAAAGTCCTTATTTGACAAATGTGAAAACTGTGATTCATAGGGATAAGATTATTTATTCAAGATCATACAATTATTCCTCAATTAAGAAGAAATTATTAAGTGTTCATGGTATGCCAAGTACTGAGTCAAAAATACTAATGAAAGAGGGAGGGATAAGAGAATAGGGGAAGAAGAGGAACTGGGAAGGGGAAAGACCTACATAAAATGAGAATTCTATGACATGTGTGAGAATGTGGGGCTTCAAGTATGTCTTGCTTAGAACCAACTGATACTGGATTCTTTCTTATTGAAAATTATCATCAGTCTATTGATTGCTGGATTTGTAAATTGATCAATGACAAGATCCCTTTCCTGTGTTATAGAGGCACCTCTGAACATTGCCTATGAACAAAGAAACTTTCAGAAGGCTGTTTCAAAGATTTTCAAGGAGGCTTACAGGATACCAAGAGATGCATGCCTCAGTTTTATCATCTGTAATATGGATGAAATAATAACCCTCACCTTCCAGAGTTATTTTGCGGAACAAATGAAATTATTATTGTAAACTGCCTAGTACAATACCAGACACATAAATAGTGCTAAATAGATGTTTGCCATTTGCTAGTGTTATTGTTATGGAAAAATCTTTCCAGAAGAGTAGGCATAAATCCTCACAGCACCATCCAGTTTCCTAAGCTGAATGATTGATCATTCAATGGTAATTATGTAGAAAAAGTAAAAAAAAAAAAAAGCTATTTTACAAAGAACACTCTAAGTTAATAATTGTCATCAAGAAGAAAATGGTCGCCTTCCTGATGGAGGATTTTAAGGTGAACAAAAGCTTATTATTTGAAAAGTTTGAAAATATTACCTAGACTTACATAGTAGACTTACAGTTTTATATGCAATCAACTTTTTTTATTTTACTATATTATGAAAATGCTTTTTTCATTCCACAAATCAAAAATAAAATTAAAAGAAAAGAAACTTGTTACTTAAGGTAAAGCTTGGATTGAGAATGGGACTTCTCCTGACATATTTTCCTAAATTGCTGTGTCAACATCTGTTCCTTCTATCAGTATCTACTGAACTAAGGTCTTAGAAGAGATGCCATCATTTGTCAATGGGTCAGTACCTGAGTTTAGTCTGTGCCTTAAAAAATCTACCTAAAACAATGCATGTCTTATGCTGCAATGTCATAAAAATGGGTTAGCCAATTATTTTCCAAATGATAAATATACCCAAACATTGTAAAGATGCACATTTTAGGGGGTCAGACACAGCATCTGGATTCATTTTATTTTTATTAATTCAGCACATTTTTCGGTTTGCTATGTGACAGACGACTTGCTAAAATTAAGTGTATAGTGACAACAAGTATGTACAATGTTTGATGCAGGCTAAAAATCATTCTGCCTAAAAAGCACATTTTGTTTATCTTAAAACTTATAAAAAAAAATCCTTTCATCATGTTGTTTTCAGAGGTTTGGGAACTGTAAAAATGCTTTAAGAAAGAATCTTGATCACAGTGCTGGGATGCAGCCTAACATAGGAAATAGACAGTGGGATTTGTAGTCAGCAAGACCTATACACAAAGCCTGCTTCTAACATATATTAGCTTATGACCGTGGGGAAATAATCAAGTTAAATTTTTAGGGCTCTATACCACAAGTTATGAATAGGTGAATATCTATGTGAGTGAAAGGACTTTTTTATTTTTACATACTAAATGTTCCCTATACTAATGAAATAATAGATTCAGACCTCTCTCTCTCTCTCTCTCCCTTTCTCTCTCTTTCTGTTTCTCTTTCTGTGTACATACATATATACATGCATACACACATACATCTATACAAACACATACATGTATGCATACATACATACATAATACATGTGTATTATGGCTGGTTGTTCTTCATTCTCAAAGTGGAACAAAATGTCATTACTATGTTAGAATTAAGTTACAATGTGTCTAATTGTGGCTGAACAGACCAATACAAGCTCAGAATGCCCTACCACAGATTGGGCACAAGTAGTCCATTTGAAAATTGGAGTGGGTTCTCTAAATTACACATCTCATGTTTCTTTTCAGCTACTTCAATTCTGCACTTTGCTCATAGAGCACAGCACCTTCTCTGATGAGGACACACCATGCTGGGAGGTCCTGTACCAGTGTCTCCCATGTCACACAATCCAATGCAAAGTTCCTAAGAGAGATTTTTGAGAGTGTCCTTGTATTACTTTCTTAGTCCACCAAGTGAGCACTTGTCCTGTGTGAATTCTCCAAAACTAGTCTTTTAGGCAAGCATATATTTTACATTAGAACAACATGGCTGGCCTGTCAGAGTTGTACTTTACGTAGTCGAGTTTGAATGCTTAGCAGTTTAGTTCAAGAAAGAACCTCAATTCTTGGCATATATCCTATAACCAAAAATGCTTAGGAAAATGTTTTATATACTTTCTCATTCCAACTATGTCTCTGCTGATAGGGACAACAGGTCTTCAAAACTGGTTACTGTAATTGAGAATGTGGAATTTTAAAGTCTGTGATTTAGAACTTGGGGCAGTTTAACCGTAGTAAATGAAATGCTAAGGTAATCACTATTCTATTCATCAGATTGCAATTTTTCCTTGCTTTTGGCTATGTTAATCAATTTCCTTTAGCATTCTTTTATAACAACAACAAATACTTAAAGGTATTTTATATGTGGTAGTTCTATTTGGTGTATGTGTATGTGTGTGTGTGTATACTTTTGTGTTGCTTCAGGAATATAGATATGTTAGAAACTCCTCTTAGGTAGATAATAGGAAAGTGTTAAATTTTTTATGACTCAAAAATCCTTGCTTCCCTTGAAGTATTAATTCTTTGTGTGGGAATTGGAGGTGGGTGAAGGTTGGAAGAAGATGAAAGTCTCTATGAAAAGCAAAGATATCTAGTCACCATGGAAAAACAGTTCTCTGTTGGCAACACCTGTGCTGCCTGGTACATTCAATTTCAATTAACATTGAGAATACCATATGTGTGAATTAAAAAAGGAATCATTTATAAAAGCCATGGGATTTCAAATGTAGGTCTGAATTAAAGGGAACCTCTGTCTTGAATGGATTTTAACTGACCTAAATTCCTTCAAGGTAAAGAACCTTGCCAAATTTTATCCCTGAAAATTAAGACAAAAAAAAAATGACCATACATTTACAATTAGAACTTTCTCTAAAGGTGTAGTAATGACAAAAGGGAACAAGAAAAGAGGAATTAAACCTGAGATTTTATTGTTAGCTGCCAAAAAAAAGAGCATATTTAAGTTTGGAGATTTCATTATATTTAAATATAGGACATATTAAAGGAAAATATCTTATACATTTGGCATTTTCAGTTACCATTTAGGAAAAGATAAATTGAAGCATAGTTTAATTATAAAATATATATAGATTATTTTTGGTAAAGCTGCTGTCTAAAGTAATTCTGAATCCCTAAAAATGTTTAAATGGAATTTTATATAAATTGTAAAGTGCGTACATGGGTAGTGAGGTGGCAAAATGGATAGAGTGCTGGGCTTGGAGTTAGGAAGACTCATTTTCATACACTCAGATCTGACCTCAGGAGCTTAATAGCTATGTGACTTTGACCAAGTCACTTAACCCTGTTTACCTCAATTACTCACTTATAAAATGAGCTGGACAATGAAATAGCAAACTACGCCAGAATCATAGCCAAGGAAAGTTCAAATGGGGTCATGAAATATTGGACACAACTGGAAGGTGACTAAACAACAACAATGTATATATACATAGTTGTTCTTATTTACAACATGAAAAACACGTGATGAGTTCCTGATATACTTACATAGATATATGCATGTATATATGTATATATACACATACATACATATACATATATATACACACATGTACATACATATCTATCTATTCATCTATATCTTGGTTTTCTTTATTTTAGCTTTTAAAGATCTTTTGTTTTAATCAGCTGAAAATTACATTCTTATTTTACTGTCCCAATCCTATTTCTAGTACAGGACATAAAAAAAAAAACATTACAAACCCATATTATCAATCGAACAAATATTCAGTCTATTCATGTCCAAAAGAAGTTTTCATCACCTTCTGCTTTCTGCGTCTTTTACCTCTCGCACATTCCATTGTTTATCTTCTGGAATTATCATTGATCATTACATGATAAAAGTCCAACAAAAGAATATTCCATTACATTTATATGCCCTTTGTCCATCCGTTCTGTATTTACGGTACCATCTCAGATTCCCATATTTTGCCATCATAAAAGACAATATATATTGTTGAATGTTTTTAGAGTTGAAACCCCAAAATTCCAATCCACAACAAGGAACAGTGAGGCAGATCCCTGAGCAGTTTCAATTTATTAGGGAAATGCAACTGCATCCCAGCCTCAACTCTGCAGGCAAGGATGCCCTTTGCCTAAGGGCTGCAAATATTTATGGGGAATGAAAAAGCATTAAATAGAGAATGAGGCAGTCCAGTTTTTCAACTGGTTAACTTGAAAACGGGAAAACCCACATGACTGGTCAAAGGGAAATATCCATCAGTCACTAAAGTTCAGTCATCAGGTTCAGTCATAATCATGAGTGTTTAGTTCATGAGTGGGCAACAGGATTCTGGGACTTTGCTGGGACTTCTCAAGAGCATGTTTCTACAAACTTCAGATATAAAAGAACAAAGTAAAAGGAGAAACTAGATTTCTGCAACGCAGTAGCCTTCAGAGCATACTCATCGATGTGAGCAAGGGGATTAATACGAGTCTAAATAACAAAGTATAAATATTATAAATATTTAGAAGCAATATAAATATCAGTACATGAAAATTATCATCAATATATTCCAGCCTGAAAAATTCTTATTCTAACAATTAAACCTAATATTGTCCTATTTTTCTTACTTGTAGATAATCACTGATAACCATAAATCACAATGAATTGAGTAAATACGGATTGAAAAAGAATAATAAAATCATTCTCACAGAATTTATTTTTCTTAGGATAAATTCATCCCTTAATCTACCCTCCCTTTATTTATCCTCACTTTGTCTCCTTCCCTTTCTGTTTCCCTTTTGAATGAAATATTTTGTATGTGTGTGCTTGGGATTCCTGCACTGGTATTCTGCAGATTGTCCTAGATACTAAAAAATTAGACCCTGTTCTGAACCTGGAGTGTGAGCTACATAGCCACAGCTGCTGGCTTCTCAATTGCTTCCTTTCTTGGTACACCATGGAATGTCTCCCTAGCTAGGTATACCATGCCTGTGCTCAGGTCGTCTTCTTAGTCCACCCTGAATCTGTGATCTGGAATTGAATAGTGAGCAACAAAAGTATGATGTCCTATTTGTTCCATTCCTGGTGTCCCCATATGGGGCTAGTGGTGCCTTGGTACCATTTTAGGATCTCATCATGTTCTGGTACACAATGGTATGCAATGGTGCATAAGCTTTGGTGTACTCCACATAATGTGAATCTGGCCAGATATGACCCCAGCGTCCATGAATCTGTCTGTTTATGCAGAATTGAACTGGACAGATGATTTCTTGGGAATGATTTTCTGGGTTTCTGTATAGTATTTGGTCTGATATATTCTGTAGATCTGTTTAGAGGAGTTTTGTTGAGAGGAGTTGACTGCCCTGCTTCCTGCCACTCTTCTGTTCTGGTTCTACCTCCTCTTGGCTATCTTGAAATTTAACCGTGTTCTCAAGGATGATATTAGAGCCCAGATTTTATTACTAAAATGACACTATATAGATTTTTAGCTAAAGGGTATAAAGAATGATAACACAGTGTCTGAAGAAAATGTAAAGATAACTAAGTGATTCTGCTTCAAATATGACATTCTATGTTAATCATTTTAATGGGAAACCATGCAGACATTGCTGGAAAAGGGTATCATCTGAGTTCTAACACCAAGTGTGAATAGATAGAGAATCATAGCATAGTAATTTAAATATTGAGAACTTTCTTGAAGACTAATTTAGAATGTACAAAGATGAAAAATGATTCCTAGACTAAATTTTAACTCAAGAAATAATGGTTCAGAAATAAATTTGTTCATGCAAAATCATTTTGCTTAAGTAATTCTCATCAGAAAGGCATTAACTGAAAGCCAATTGAAAAGTATCATGAGTTTTTAATTACTGTAATTTACGAACAATATAAAATTAACTTTCCCCTAACATAATTTATTTCATTATAACACATTCAATTTTGAAGCATCAAGTACTTATTTTGTCTATATTAAATTCTAAATCCAATCATTTAGAAAATAGGTAAATCTCAACCAAAGAGAAGATGCTCTTGAATTACTTATTTTGAGCCTTAAATCAAAACAGTTTTACTCTAGCTATGACCCGTTAGGATTCCAGTATTTATTATCATTACTTCTTAAAATTTCATATTTCATTATTTAATAAAACAGGGATGTGTGCCCCCACCCCCCACCCCAAATGCTACTGCATGCAAGAGAGATACCTTGCATAGGATCTTAATGAAGAATAATTATCCGTGTAAGATCTTAGATTTAGAGTTGAAAGGAACTTTACAAGTCATTTGATTCTGCCTTCAAATCCAGTATTCTTTCCACTGTACTATGGAGTCACTCACTGATAGCTTCCTAATATTCTTGGTTACAGTTGATGTGCTCATCATAACAAATCTTGAAATAAGACAAAGTCTTTGTGTAAGATACAAAACTACTTCAGAGTTCAGCCAAACCATCCAAAAAGAAAACACATAATAAGATAAAGTATGTCCCTCAATAAATTGTGAAATTAAATAGAAAACACAGAAATGAATCGTAAATACACATACCTTCAACAGGCACTGAACATGTATCCTAAGTCTGGTTGAGAAATCAGTAAGAATAGATTGCCTTTGGGCAATTGTGTAGTATTTTCAATGATTCCAATTTTCTCCCTAAAATAAAGGTCTATCAATTTTTAATAGTTTGACAAATCTTACAGTGGATGAATGAATGAAGCATCTATTTGACATTAGGGTAAAAACATTTGATAAAATTTTATTTCATTATAATGGAATGGGGAGTCTCACAGTAGGTATCAGTAGTCTGAAAAATATCTGGAAGGTACATTATAGCTTACATGTAGACCCCAGGTATAAGAAACTTCTTGTGTCCAAATCAAGTTATTGACTTATGGTAGTGTGTTTACTTTTTCTGTTTAGAGAATATAATTAATTCAAAGTAAAGCAATTGAAGGAAATTTTGTAATAATAAAGCAACAAAACATTTCCCCCAAAATTTGAGTTTTACCTCCCTCACACATGTACACATCATCACTGGTAAGAGCAGGCTGACATAAGGAACATATGCAGAAGTATGTGCACAAGAATTATATATCAATAGTAAATATAAAAGACAATTCATACTTTTCACATTTAGGGAAATTTATAAATGTATGGCAGTCACGTAAATAATAAGATAGTGAAACAGATATTGCTTCCTGTTTCTACTAACTCTCCAAACAATTCCAAAAGAGGAATTATACACCAGTGTAGAACAATTACAACTGTTTTCACAGGGCAGGAAGACAAGAAGCTCAACAAGGCAACGGATCTATGAATAGAAAATGTTATTGCTTCATGAGCTCACTCAGTACCCCTCCCTTACCCAACTTACAATTACAAGTAAAATGCACAAACCAACATATCAACTTTTGCTTTGGGATGCAATCAGGGATTTCCAACCTGCTGTGTTCCTTCTACTAGCTTTCCTCACCCCTGCTTTTCTCCCAGAATCCTACTGGAATAATCAATGGACCTCTGTCCTCTCCAGCCATGTGTGCAAAAAAGGAATACTTTAAAGAACTTGATACAATGATAAGAAAATTCATTTGGAGGGGAAAAATATCTAGAATATCAAGGAAAATAGTGAAGAAAGATAGGGATAAAAGAGGAGTAACACCTTCAGACACAAAACTATAATTTAAAGCAGCACTCACCAAAATTGTTATCAATTTAAAAATTAAAAAAATATAAATCAATGGGGAAAAATTACAAAAGGAAAAATCAGCAACAATTGAACTAAAAAAACCTGGTGTTTGATAAAACTGAAAACGTAAATTACCTGGCAAACATTTTCCTTTTCAATATGAACTACAAGGGAAACTGGACAACAATCTAGGAAGAAAATAGTCAGACAAATATCTTGTGTCTAATTAGACGATAAATTCAAAATGACTAAGTGATATAAGTGTTAGAGATCATATCATAAAATAACTAGAAGAGAAGCAGATTATATATTTATGTAAGAGGAAAATTAATTCCTAAATAGACTATACAATTAGAAAACATAAAATAAATATATTTGATTATATGATGCTTAAAAGTTTTTGTGCAAAATTAATGAATCTAAAATGAAGATTTTTAGCGGGAGGTAAAAGAGAGGGAATGCTTCATTTCTGCCTATGGAAATCCTAGATTACAATACACTAAGTCTCAAGGGGCTCTACCCTAAAAATCCAGACCAACCTTGACATTTATTTATTTATTACAGTATCAGGCACTCAGTCCAGTGAAAGATATAAAGAAGAGATGAAGTGGGTAAGGGTCAAAATGTGGGGCCAAATGAGTCAAAGAAGAGGGAATTGGAAACTAGGTGGAGAAAATTATAACCTTCTTGCTCCCATAGGACTCCCAGGGTGGAGATGGAGGTCCATGAAAATAAATACTCCAAGGTTACAGAGTACAGAGACACTTTTGAGATACCACCCTCAGAGAAACTCAACATAAAAGGTAAGGGAGTCCAAAGATGAGTGACAAAATTATCAAAAAAAAAGGTGAAAACTACAAAAGAGCTAGGGGAAATCAATATACTTAGAAACCTAGAGAACAAACAGATATATCATTAGAGAAGTCACTGAAATGAGAAGGGAAGATGAATGCCTAGGTATCAAAAATGTTGCAAGCTGCTTTAAAGACAAAGGAAATTAAATTAAAACCTGGTGAAATACAGAATCATGTTCAGTATGAAGAAATCTGCGGGAGGATATTCCAGAATGGTTTAAGAGAAAAGTCGGAATCTTGAGAGAAGTCACAGGAGAAGAAATGTTAGTATTATGATCTACACAGCAGAAATAATGAAAGTACAACTGACTGGATATAAAAACAAATGAAAATGAAAAATAATTTCAAAGAGAGGAATCAAAAAACAGTAATGTTAAAAGAATTCATGAATTCAATACAAATAATGGACATTGTTTTTAAAGACATGACCCATAGAGATAAATTAAGGATTCTAGGCCTTCCAGAAAAAAAACAAAACAACAACAACAAAAAATATGACTCAAAAATTCCATAAACAAAATGTTCCAATACTAGAAACACCTCATCAAAATTTCTTAGAACTTCTGATTACAAAAAACAAAACAAAACAAAAGCCAGCAACGAAACAATGACAGAAAAACCCCACAATCCAACAGACTTCCTCAAAACAAACACAACAACAAAACAAACAAACAAATCTATAATCTTTTATTGCATATTTCAGAAAATGTACTGGTTCAATTAAACAATTTCAATGGAAACAATTTCCCATCAAAGGAAAACCCTTTCAAAATAAAGAAAAATAAATCTAAATAACACAAAACTATTTGGAGTCCATAAAAAGCAAAATGACAAAATACAACATATTCTGGGAAAAATAGAGGTGGATAAAATACAACTCAAAATGTCATACCTTGTAATTCTGTATCTAATCATCAATGCAAAAAGATGACTATTTGATAAAATTGAAGTATTTTAGACATTCCTATAAACGACCCAGGTGCTAGGTGGACCATTGATATGTGCTATTTTATTCTTCAAGTTGGTTCTGTTGGACTTACCTCTCAATTTTTGCCACTCATTTGATTTATGCTAAATGTGTGAGTATAGTATCTAGTTGGAATCCTAAGATGAGCTGCTACCTCTTTCCTACATAAAAAAAAAAAAGTTCTGTCACATCATTTTGAGCTTAAAACTCAGAAGATTTTGCTACATTTCTTTTAGATATGTAGGGACTCATGTGCATAGTTATTTGGGGCAGGGACCCATGCAGGTGAAAAGCAAATTTTCAAAATATAAAGATGCTGAGGAAGCATTGCAATGCAGACCTGAAGTTATATCTATGGTCAAATGGGTTAAAAGTCAGAAAGTGAGTGACAGGAGAATATGTAAGGGAAAAAGACCAACAAAGATTTCAGGGAGAAAATTAAATCAAAAGCTAAAACACAAGCACATAAACATATAAAATATTAAATGAGAAGGAAGGATGTAATTTAAAACATAAAAATGATAGTGAAGTATCTTAATGAATATTGCAAATCAAAGGAAATTGAAGTTGAAATAATGCCTGATGAACATTAAAACCTTGTGTAATATTAAGCAAGTATGGATGATTAAGCAAGCAGGATGATCCAGTTCATAAAAGAAATGAAAGCCATAAGCAAAGAAATGATAATTAAACAAATGAAAAAAGGTAACACAGTGGATAGAACATTGGACCTGGAGTCAGGAAGACAAATTAAAATCAATCCTCCAACCTGGAAGAAGAACAGAGATCGTGGATTAGAGGCAACCCAGTTGGATTCTCTCAACATTTCCCTCCAGCCAAATTTAAAATAACAAACCAAACTTTGGAACAGCAAAGACCACCAAAGGTCAGAGTGGGACATTTTTATGCCTTAAGGAAAGTTAAGGGATCAGCAGGAGAAGTTTGTAACAACTGAGTGGAGGCCTGTTTCAAAAACACAGAGGCCAAGGCAGCAGCAGCAACAACAATAGGAGAAACTTTGGGAGCTTTCTGCATAGATATTTTTAAGAAAGTTAGATAACAAGTAAGGAAGAGATTCTTTGGGACTATTTGTTGGTCCTGGGTACAGTTGGCACTGATTGGAAACTCTGTGGCCTATCGTTAGTTCTGGCTCACAGTTCCAGGACAGAGAGGAGCACTGGGTGTCAATTACAAATGAGCAGGGTCCTGGTTGTAGTTCTAAGGCAAAGAAAGTACTAGTAATTGGGGTTGCAAAGGAACAGAGGTCCAAGAAGGGTAAAAACCAGAATGCAGACCAGAATAGTGACCATATCTCTCTCAGAATCACACTACACCAAGAATAAAAAAACTTGTGAAACCTAGAACTAGCTCTGAAGTGAAGTATTCCTGAAGATTGGGACAATGCCCCTCCTCATCCCCGGGGGAATGGAGCCAATTTTAAATTAAAGAGAAAGTCAAGAAATAGGCTGGGAAAAAATTAGTAAATAGCAAATAAAAGAAAGTTACCATAAAATAGATGTTATGGTGGCAGGGAAATTCAAGACCTAAAACTGTGAGGAAGACAACAACTTGGTAATAGCTACAACTAAAGCCTCAAAAAAAATGCTAATTTGACTTAAGCCCAATAAGAATTCCTGAAATGTTAAATAGAGAGATAAGAGTGGTAAATGATAAAAAAAGGGAAATGAAATGAGAGTGCTACAAGAAGATTATGAAAAGAGAATTAGTAGAAATATTGAATAAAATAACCCCTCAAATCCAGAATTGGCCAAATGGTAAAAATAGAACAAAAATTCACTGAAGAAAAGAACTCCCTAAAAAGTAGAGTTGTCCAAACTGAGGAGGGAGGAAAAGTATAAAAGTTCACTCGAGAAAATAATCCCTTAAAAATTAGAATTGGGCAAGTGGAAGTTAATGATTCCATGAGACATTAAGAAACAAAGAAAATTCAAAAGAATAATAAAAGAGAATAAAATATGAAATATTTTGTCAGAAAAAACTGATATGGAAAACAGGGAAATTTTCACAAAAAGTGAAAATTTAAGAATTATTGAACTATATGAAAAACATGATATAAGAAAAAAGACAAGACATTATGTTTCATGAAACTATCAAGGAAAACTCTCATGATATCTAAGATGCTACAGAAATTGAAAGAACTCACCAATCACATCCTGAAAGAGATCTCAAAATGAAAATCCCCTTAAATATTACAATCAAATTCCAGAGTTCCCAATTCAAAGAGAAAATACTACTAGCAGCCAGAAATAAACAATTTAAATGTCATGGATCCAAAATCATGATCATATAAGGTTTAGCAGCTTCCATGTTAAAGGAGTAGAGGATTTGAAATATAATATTCTGGAATGAAAAAGAAGTAGAATTGCAATAAAAAAATAAACTACATAGGAAAACAGAATAATCTCTCAGGGACAAAAGAGCTATTTAATGAAATAGAGGACTTTCAAGCATTCTGAACTAAAAGACAAGAGCTAAATAGAACAGTTGACATTCAAATACAAGACTTAAGAGAACTATAAAAAAGGAAACATGTAAGAGTAATCATAGAAGGGCCAAGATGATTGAGTAGTACAATGCACCTCAGGAGCTCTCCCCCCAAGGCCGTTAAAATACCTGTAGAAAATGGCTCTTAACAAATTCTAGAGCAGCAGAAGCCACAAGGTGACAAAGTGAAACAGATTTCCAGGGAGAGAAAAAGGAACTCAAAGCTTTAAAAATAAATGTTAAAAAGTGTTTTTACATGCAACTAGGAAATAAAATGTACAGCAATGTGGTATAGAAATCTTTTTGCCATATAGAAAAATAGAAGGAGTGATAGAAGGGAGGACAGACTGGAGAGAAGGGTGGATGGGGTGCACACTGTCCTGGGGTAGGAGGTGGGAGAGATGGGGAGAGAATTTTGAATTCTAATTCTTATGGAAATCAATGTTGAAGACTGAAAAATAAATAAGTTGTATATTTTAAAAAAAAAACAAAAAAGAGAGTAACTTTTTGGGGAAATAGGGGTAATCATAAAGGTCTCAATAAAGTTAAGCTATTTAAATTTCTATATGGGAACATGCTGTAATTTCTATGAACTTCATCATTATTAGAACACTTAAAATGATTCTAATGAACTAAGAGCATGGGTATGAGTGAAATATATTTGGATGATTTAAAGGGCAGAAGTAGAATGGGGTGTTTTGTTTTCATATAAAAGAGACACACAAGGAAAAGCTTTTACAGTAGAGGGGGAAGTGGAGGCATGGTGTACAACACTTAATCCTCAGTCATCTGAATTGGTTCAAAGAGGGAAGAACATACACATATGCAGATATGTACATAGATATAGATATTTACATACCCAGGCATACATAGGAATGTGTGTGTACGTGCATGCACGCATGTGTGTGTGTGTGTGTGTGTGTGTGTGTGTGTGATGTCTGGAATAGAAATCTATCTTGCCCAACATGGAACTAGGAGGACAATGGGATAGAAGAAGGGAGTAACGATAAAAAGTGGTCAAAATAAGGGAAGTGATGATCAGTAGCAAAACGGTTTTTTGAGGAGGGACAGATTAAAAAGTGAAATCCGAGGATTAATAGAAGAAAATAGGATGGAGGAATTTGGAATTCAAAATTTAAAAACAATGTTGAAAAGAGACAAATAATAAATTTAAAGAAAAGAGGGAAAAGTAATAAATCATTGCAGTGTGTTAGAGAAATGTGTGGACAAATTCATTAAGAAGGAACCAGAACACTCTGATAGGCAAATATTGTAATTTTAAATTTTAAAATGCAATGTACTGGAATAATACTAGGAAAATTTTAAGGCACTCTGTGAGGAACTGAACAGGAAAAGGTAGATTTTCAGGTAAGGAAGATCATAAATGAATCAAAATATTTTTTCTTAAATTCATGATGTCATGTTTTTGCACGCATCTGGACTCTATCATGGAAAGAAAAACAAATTCCATTAAGTTGGATGTGTTATCTGACTATAAGGAGAGTTAGAAAGCAATTGAGATTTGTTACACCAAAACTTGAGGTCGAAGAATGAAATGACAATTTATAGGAAATTAAAAAGTGTTCTTTAAAAAAAAACATATATCTCATAGCGCAAATACATCTTCACAGATGTCTATCACAGGGACCATCAAAAGTATAGGATTAGAGAAAGAGATCAGTTGCAGAAAAGAGACCTGGAATTTCATGGAGTCATATAATCTTAAAGTTATGAAGTAGAAAGGAGCTCATCACGTCCCAGTTTTGCTTCAACACAAATCCCTTCAAAACAATCCTGAAAATGGAAATAATCCTCCACTGGAGGATCTAAAAAAAGTGGGACACCTTTGGAGCTTGTCCATTCTACTTCTTGACACCTCTAGTTGTTATGAACTCTCTTCTCACATTCAGCCAAAATTTGCTTTTGAGACTATGAGAATGCTCAGATAGCAAATAGCTATGTAAGACAGGTGCTAGAAAAAATTTTCATTTTGAAATCTCAGGGATAAGAGGAAGAGAGTTTGGAAGTAAAAGAGAGAGAGAGTTCAGGATGAAGGAAAAAGGAACATTTAGAATTTACTATCATGAAGATATTGTAGACTGTTGTGAATGGATTAATAGTAAAGAGAAAGATAAAAAATGAAAGAGCACTCATACAGTACACTCCTCTTAGATGTAGTATATTTTCAAATAAAAATTATAATATTTATTTCATGGATAGGCTTCACAACATAGGTTTGTATTCAACTATGTACTTCCTACAACATTTGCTAATTATTTTACGTTTATCTTTCCAATTAGATTGCACAGAAATTTAGGATGAGAATGTGATTTCTATAGCTGTATATTTTGTATTTTGTAGTGGAGAGAAGAAATGAATAGATCTACAGAGAACTCTCCACTCTGAGAGCTATAATGGACTTTGATATCAATATAGTCCAAATTAAACATCAAAGAACACTTCACAGAAACATACCCAACAAAAGCTAGCCGTCAAATCTACTATTGAGTAATAAGGAAGCAGACTATATATTTAATGTAAGTTAAAACTAAAAAATAAAGAATTTCATGATCTCACAATTGTGGAGCTCCTATGTATAATTTTAATTTGGCCTAGCTACTCTTTGCATTTTTTGTTTGATTTGTTTTCCTTAGTTCCACCTCTTTCTCATACAACAATTGGAGGTTAAGATTTTAGAATTCAAATCTATCCACACAACTAATGAAGGATATACATGAAGATATGGAAAAGAATCACATATGATAAGGAGTAAAGGTACAGCCTTCTTAGTTCCTAATTCTACTGAAGTTTATTGACAAGATCCTTGGTATTTATTCCTGCTATCTATATAGTTTTTGAGGGTCTTATCTGCTCAAATTAATGCTTCTCAATCATTCTTTATTTCTTTCTTGCAATTAATCACTATTGAATCACATGATATTACATTATAGTCATGGAAAAGGATAATTTACTTAATATAGAAATGCTAGGGATAGCAGAGTAAGCAGTAAATCACTGTAACTCTCCGAATTCACCTCCAAATAGCACTCAAAACAAATTCTGGAGCAATAGAACCAACATAAAGATTGGGCAAAAGAATCCTCTAGCCCAAGAAACTTGGAAGATTAACAAACAATGGAAAATACCTCATTGGGCAAATAACTGATCTGGAAAGATCCAGGAGTGAAAATGCCAAAATCATTGGATTAACTGAAAGACACAAGCAAAAAGAGAAAGTGGACAGCATTTTTCAAGAAATTATTAAGGAAAACTGCCCTGTTATCCTTGAACTACAGGGCAAAATATGTATTGAAAGAACCTGATGATCATGTCAGGAAAGAGATGGCAAAATAAAACTCCAAGGAAAAAACAAAAATACTGCAAATGGCCAGAAAGAAACAATCCAAATATTTGGAAGCCATAAGCAGAATTACACAGGTCTTAGTCGTTGCAATATAAGAGTACTAGAGGTAATGAAACATAATATTCTGGAAGAGAAAGAATCTAAAGCTACAACCAAGAATCACCTACTTGGCAAAACTGAGAATAATGCTCCAAGGAGAAAAAACCAAACAAACAAAAACAAAGTAAAACAGACATATGATGAAAAAGAATAAATATAGCTTTCATAGGGAGAAGACCAGAATTGAAAAACAAAAAAACTTACCTTCAATATCAAGACTGAAGAGAAACATGGACAGGTAAAAATGGAAAAGAAAACATAAAAGACTCAGTGGAAGTGAACTGTTTTCATCCATCCATGGGAAAATGAAACTTGTAATTCTGAAACATTGTGCCACTAATAGTACAGCTAGGATTATGCAAAGACAGACAGTATTGTATATGGTGAATTTGTGGGAATGACATAAAAAAAATAATTAAGGGATGAGAAAGAGGAATGCACTGGGTGCAGAAGGAAGGGAGAGGTAGAATGGAGTAAATTATTTCATATGAAATGGCATAAAAAACTTAGAGTGGAGGGAAAAAAAGAGGTTGGGTGATGGGCATAACTTAAACCTTACTAGAAACAGTATTGACTCAAAGAGGGAATAATATACAAACTCATTTGAATATAAAATCTCTCTTATCCAGCAGGAAAGTAGGAGGGGAGGAGATTAAGTAAAGAGAGGGGTGACTGACAGAAGAGAGAGCAGACCAAGAGATAGTAGAAAGAAGTAAAACACCATTGAGGAGGGAAAGGGTGAAAGGAGATAGAGGACAAAGAGGAGGAAAAATAGGATGCCCCTTGAGTAATCATATCTGTGAATGTGAATGTAATAAACTCTCCCCTAAAATAGAGGGAAATAGGAGAGTGTATCATAAACCAGAATATGTTGTTTACAAGAAACACACTTGAAGCAGGGAGATACTCACAGAGTAAAAGGAGGGACCTGGGGCATAATTAATTGTGCTGCAGCTGAAGGAAATAAAAATGCAGGGGTAGCAATCCTG
This sequence comes from Potorous gilbertii, assembly GCA_028658325.1. Lineage (NCBI taxonomy): Eukaryota > Metazoa > Chordata > Mammalia > Diprotodontia > Potoroidae > Potorous > Potorous gilbertii. The sequence goes on along the minus strand of CM053770.1, from coordinate 618,944,709 downwards.
ATCTCAGACAAACTAAAAGGAAAATATAGACTGAATTAAGAGACATAAGGGAAGAAACTACATCTTGTTAAAAGGTATCATAGATAATGAATTAATATCAATACTAAATACATATACACCAAGTAGCATAGTATCCAAATTTCTTTTAAAAAACAAAAAAATTATATTGGTACATAAAATAGTACAAAAAAGGATTATTAATGACAGAATTTCAGTCTTTGGTATAAGGTAAATTTTTAAAGATTTATTTAGAAGTCAAAGTATTTTTATTTAAAAGACATTCTTTCTGATTGTTTATTTAAACCAAAATACATACATAAAATGCTCAAAATCACTTCTGATTATAGAAATACAAATGAAAGCAAACCTGAAATACCATTTCACACCTATCAGATTGGCTAATGTGACAAAAAATGAAAAATATTGGAAACGATTTTGGAAAATTGGCACACTATTGGATTGTTGATGAAGTTGTGAACTGATCCAATCATTCTGGACAGAAATTTAGAACTATGCCTAAATGGTGAAAAGCAAAACAAAACAAACAAAAAAACAACTGTACATATCCTTTGATTCAGCAATACTGTCTGTATCCCCAAGCAATAATAAAAAAGGCAAAAGAACCTACATGTGCAAAAATATTACTAGTAACCCTTTTCATGGTAGCAAAATTTTGATAATTGAGGAGATGGCCCTCAGTTGGGGAATGGTTGAAAAGGCTGTGCTTTATGAATATAATGCGATCTATTATTCAATAAGAAATGATGAACATGTCGATTTCAGAAAAGTCTGTATGAACTGATGAAAAGTGAAATGAGCAGAACCAGTAAAAAACATTGCACTAATTATCAGCAACGTTATGTAATGAACAGCTATGAACAGCTCAGCTCTTTTCAGCCATATATGGTACAAGACAAGCTCAAAAGACTTGTGGAGGAAAATGCTACCACATCCAGATAAAGAACTGATGGACTCTCAATGAAGATTGAAACATATTTTTTCACTTTATTATTTTTATTTTTTTTCTTTTTGATTTGTTTTGCCTTTCACAACTAAGACTAATATGAGAATATGTTTTATATGATAGTACATGCATAAACTGTATCAAATTACCTACCATTTTAGGAAAAAGCAGAGGGAGAAATATTAGGAAACCAAAATCTTGTAAAAATGATTATTAAAAATTGTCTTGGAATGTAACTGGGAAAAAAATACTATAAAAATGAAAATAGATAGTGGATCACATTAGAAAATACATGACCAAAATACACTGAAATATTTTCCCAGAAAGTGATTCTCATTCCTACTTCATACTTAAATCTTCATACAATAGGAGATGTACTCAATCTATGTACGGTAAGTGCCCCCTCTCCCCCCAGAATATTTTTCTGTCTCCAAACCAACAGAAAGGGGAAGTATGTCAGTCTTAGAGGAAAGTGCCAGGAACCAAAATTGTTGTATTTGGGTTGTGATTCAAATGCTTGGAAACCTAGTATTAAAATTTAAAACGGTTGGAGCTGGCTGACATGTCCTATTTGTAAATGAAGTGCACTGAAAGAGAAAATAGTCATTCCAAAAGGAAACATCTTCTGGAAGGAGAGTCTAGCCCCTTATCTTTCCAACTCAATGGTACTACCACTCACTCATTTGCTCTAGTTCTGGAATGTACTAGTCTCAGCATAGTTGCCATGAAATCTAAATTCCAGTTTCTCTCAGTACTCCTTTGCAAAACTTTGTGCCTCTTACTAGCCTTTGTTAGTGAAATTATAGTCATTTGAGAAAGAATAAAGGAAGTACAGCCATAATGCAAATTACTACACAGATTTGTGGGGAGTGGAGTTTCCCAAGATCAACATGCCCACACCCTATAATACATTAAAAAGTAACTGAGACTAAGGAAATCATAAAATCTCAAACTAACTTTAATGATCATTTAATTTAAACAATACCTTCCAGAAAGTATTCCCAGAAAATGATTATCATGTGATAATACTGTGATATTACCCATCAGTTGATATTCAGTGGACAAGTCATTCTTCTCCAAGACATTGTTATGCTTTTTAACATATCTAATTCTTAGGATTTTTTTTTTACTTGAATTGAGTCTAAATCAGTCTTTCATCAACATTCTCCTAGCAAAGCCAATTCTATCCTTTGGAATCAAATTAACCAAATCTATTTCATTTTTCTCATGATAGCCCATTAAGAACTTGAGCAGAATTGGCATTTTCTTATGAAGCTTTCTCTACTGTAAGGTCAATCACCATCTTCTTCAGTCTATCTGCATTTGACATGTTTCTAGTCCTCAGTCCATGTTGGTCACTTTCCTCTACATATAATAGAAGCTTTTCAGTATCTTTCTAAGAAATGGTACTCAGATTTGAATACCACTCCAAATGTGTACTGATCAGTATATTGAAACAGAGTGGGGTTTTCACTTTCCTTACTTTTTACAGTATGCCTACTATACACATACCATATGCAAAGGAACTCCATTACTTAGTGGTTGGAGAACTAGGTTTAGAATCAAGAAGACAAAGTTTCAAGACCTCCCTCTGACACTCCTTGACTGAGCTGGAAGCATAGGTGATATGGTATAGTGCACAGAGTGCTTAAATTACACTTTAAGGATTGCAAATCAGGTTCTGCACATTATTTTAAATGATTTCTGCAACAACCCAATGTTGAAAGCAGCAAGGTATAGAGCACTGCACTCAGAGTAAGGAAGGTCTGAATACAAATGTCCCGTCAGACATTGATTAGTTGCATGATGCTTGGCAAGTCCCTTCAACCATTTGAGCCTCAGTTTCTTTATCAGTAAAAAGGGGGTTGAACTCAAGAGGCACTAGGGTCCTTTCCAATTCTAAATCTATATGTTAACATTTAACCACCAACCTTTTCTGTGTATATACTTATGTAACTGTTGATGTTTCCCTCCCAGTCTGATGTCTTTCTTTTTCTTTGCCTCATTAAAGGGGCCATCCATCTACTTCTTAAATAGGGCTACTCAATGAATAAGGGTTGCCTCACTCTAAGTGAGGGCCAAGATCTCCTAGTGCACCCTGGGTCATCTCTAGTCATCCTGATGAATATCTGGTCACTGGATTCAGAAGGCTCTGGAGGAGAAGTGAGGCTGGTGATCTTTCACAGCTGTCTCTCACTCAAAACAAAGTTAAGAGCAAGTCATGTCATCATTTCTCTGATGGCATGGTCTTCTTCGGCAATGAAGGACAAACACAACAACACTATGACCCCATTAACAAAACAAAATTATTAAAAGATTATAATGATAGAAAGGCTATCATTAGCTTTTGGAAATTGCTATCCACAATTTTTTCATGTATTTACAATTCATTATAACCCCCAGGTCATTTACCTTTAAGTAACTCTTCTTACTCCATCCTGGATTTCTGTAGTAAACTTAATGAAGGCCTATGTAGTACTTTAATTGTCTTCTTACTAATTTCATGTCTTATGGTTTGGCTGATCACTCTAGAATACCGATATCTTTTAAGATCTGAATTGTTTTGCTTATTATAGCTATTCATTCAAGATTTGTGTAAATTTTAAATTTGTAAATTATATCATTGTTTGTAACAGCAAGGACCCTGGCATACATAGGAGAACCTGCTCTATAGGTTCTTAGATCTGCTTTTCTAAAGGAAAAGCAATCTTTGAGGGGTCAACAATCACTATAATCAAACACATACCAACAGAGAAAATATAAGCAGAGAAATAAAGCCCAAGAGACAAGTTTTCCAACTGTCTGACCATAAGCAATATGTATATCACAGATCAGTAGACAGATTGAACTGTCTGACAGTTGACAGATACATAGTTACCTGAGAGAGAAGCACCAACATCTAGGTTTTCATAGGTGGGAGACTCCTTAACAGCTACCCAGAGTCTTATCTGGCCAAACAAACACTTCCAATGAGTAAGTCCCAACTAATAAGTAATGAGCAAACTTCACCTCAGAGTATTTATATACTATTCTGAGCCAGAGGGCAGGACCTTCTGACCTAGTGCCTCACTAGAAATTAACAAAAGGTATTGAGGCCTGTTAATTGGTGGGGAACATCTTTAAATCCTCCCCTTCCCATAATTAACCTTACATTAACATTACATTGTTAAATAGATCAATGTTCTTGGTCTAGGTCATAGGACACTACACTACACTAGGGACCTCCCTCCCAAATAATATCATTTTGGATATGGTCATTCAACTGTTTATGAATTAATTAACTATTCTCTTACCCAATCCATGTCTCTCTATACTGTCCTCTAAGTTCTCATGATGCACTTGCAAATACATACTGAAATCTAGGTCTATTTTATCTATAGCATTCAATAAAAATATAAACCTGTTACTTCAATGAAATAGGGAAACTCCCTTTCTTCAATTTTTTTGTTACTTATGAAATCACGTTAGATTATTATGAGCAATGTTTCCCTAAGTCTTTTCAAATTACGTTAAATATTACATTCAAGATTTTTTCTAGAGTCAATTTTCCTATAGTATACATTAGGATATTTGCCCATTTTCATTCATCATGGTATGCCTGTTTTCTTTTTTTCCATGATTCCTTAAGCACCACAGTCAATAAACTGACCATAAATTTTTTTAATTCTTTTAAAATTTATTAATATTATATTCCTGAGAATGATAACTTAGATCCATCGAGAGTATCTAGGTACTCTATAACTATCCCTTTACATATCTTAGATTCAGTTCCTCACAATAAATACTGTTTTACAGACACAAATATGAAGATCATTTTCCTATAGAAGAAAATACAAGTGAAACAGAAGTTGAATAGATCTGTCATCTGACAAGACAGCTCCTTCAACCTCAAATGGTGAGCATATAAATAGACAAAACATTTATCAAGTGCTTCCTGTGTACTAGACAGTGTTGAAGATTAAAATAAAAGCCCTAAAATAGCTTGCATTCTAATATAGGAAGACAACATAAACAGGGGAGCTAGAGAGTTGGAAAAGGCAGGGAGCAGAGAGATAAATTCAAGGAATAACTGAAGATGTCTGTGAAATAGAGGTCTGGAACTGAGCAAGCAAATGTCAAATTACACCTATTACAAAGGTGATCTATCGTGACTCAAAATGTCTGTAATCCCCTCTTTCTTTCTTTCTTTCTTTCTTTCTTTCTTTCCTTCTTGCTTTTCTTTCTCTCTTTCTTTCTTTTTTCTTTCCACCTTCCTGCTTTTCTTCTTTGTAGTCTTTAATATTTATAGATTACATACTTATTTTTAGAATTTTGTGTATCATATAATTTCTAGGTTTTTATACATTTAATCGTGATTAAATTTAAAACAGCCATGGAAAATGATGAGAAAGGGAAAAAGATGTCTAAAGAGAGGATCAAAATAGAAAACAACTATGTAACTTGTAGAAAGAATTAGTTGATTGCATTCAACATCTCTAATAGTTGTACTATTACTCTATTCTGATGAATACAAAGTTCAGAAGTAGGGTATGGCAAGTATATCATTTAGAAAAATTTATATCTGAACTCAATACTTTCTAGTGTTCAAATAATTTTCTTGGGGAAAATCTACACTGTTTTAAAGTGTAACTGAATTTGTTATACATCTCTGTCATTTTTCCAATATATTCGTGGGGATTGGGGTCTATGCAACATAATTAGTTCACTATTTTCCAATTTCCTATAAGAAAGAATAGATTAAAATAAATTCATATTCATTATTTTAACTAATAATTTCTACTTTACATAAATGCAATTCCATTTTCAAAATTAAATCTTTCAAAATCTTGTGGCAGTACATTTAAATCTCACTTTTAGTCATATATATCTTAAAAGGAAAGATTCTAATGATGTTTTAAGCATTAGAGACAGAGGTGGACTACCTGAAGTGTGATGGAACAGCTCATTGGACAGTGAACTATGAGAGCAAATCCGGTCTCTGATCTGTCATTATTTAGTTACTTGTCTGCAGATAAATCACTCATCTTCTTTGTGCCTTAGTTATCTCATCTATAAACTGAACTAAACAAACAAACACTTTTTTTGACGTTTGATGACTCTGGGATTGAATAATTGATTCATTTAATTCTACAATTATATTAGCTTGAAAATGAATCTGGATCTTCTATGTACTCATTGGAAATAGGGAAATTTTTTTTTCTAGATGCTATGAAAGAATTGTATTTAAATGACAATGACCCATCATTGTCCTACTGCTCATTAAGAACTTGATGACTCAGCTGCCTATTTGGCAATGTCTGCTATGATGGTTTTCTTTCACTAGGTTTCCATCTTCACAAAAATGTTCTGATTTTGATTAAAAGTGTTTTGGATTAAGGATCATTATATTAATGATACTTCACAAAACACATACAAAGTGTTCAGAGGGAATTTTTCAAAAGTAGATTCAGTCTTTTGTGAATGACTATTTTATAAATGTTCTTTTTTTTTACAAAAATTCCCAGAGATTTTAATCCTCTTTTGTGATTTTTGTTCTTTGTTTTGGATCAACAGCCTTAGGCATAAAGCCAAGAAAGCAAAATGTTGTATCACTAATTTGCAGATTATAGAAAGGAAAATGTGAAAAATAGAAATAAAACTTTTGATTTCAGTTCAGAGGGCTTAAAAATCAAATGACAAAAACATAATTGTACAAATATATTGGAGGATCATTAAGTCCACAATTCAGACATTTGTGATGTGTACATAAATTATAGGTAACAAAAACAATTATCTAAATGCTGTTGGTGGAAATAAGAGGGGAGGGAATTAGCATTTATTGTGTCAGCTATAACAGGTGCTGTGATAAGCCCTTTAGAAGTATTATCTCATTTGATTCTTACAATAACCCTGCAAAGTAGTTGATTTTTTTATCTCCATTACAGTTGCAGATACTGGGGCAGACAGAAGTTGTCACTTGGACAGGGTCACTAGGAAATATCTGAGATCAAATTTGAACTCAGGACTTCCTGAATTCAGATCTAGTGCTCTATCCACCATGATACCTTGCTTCCACAAAATGCAACTGCATATAAGATTATTTTATTCTTTCTCTATGTTTTCTTAGGTTTGGAAAATCAACCATCTCTTCACCACTATCCCCCTAATCCCTCAACCCCCTAAGTCTTTTCTTTATCAGGTTAAAAATTCCCAGCTCTGTCAAGAGAGACAGCAAGATCTACTGAGTACAATGCTTGACAACAGGTACTTAAGACCTGGGTTCAAATTCCAGCTCTGACTCTTACTAGTTGTGTGACCTTGGGCAGATCACTTCATGTCTCTATCTCAGTCAGTAGACCTGTAGATCTCTGATCTTTATCAGCTATGTGACATTAGGCAGTTCCCTTAGCCACAAAATCTGTTTCCTCGTCTCTAGAATCGGAGAAGTGACCTTGAAGTTTAGTTTAAATTTTAAATCTGTGGTCCTATTTGGTAACCATATTTTCCCTGCCTTTTGAATAAGGAACTGTATAGAATGGTAGTGATCTCTACATCAGGGTGAGTGATATCATGGCTGACAGATGCCATAAATACTTCCTAGACAAGTGGTCAATTGTCTGAATAACTTTGGGATAACTTAAAATTTATTTTCTTGATTAGCTTAAAGATTGAGACCACTGGACTATTTGCATTTAAAACTTTAGAAGTTTGAAGTTCTGGGACTCTGCTAGTTCACGGTCCCTGAATACCGTGAGTAAGGTACCACATTTCAGCACTTTAGTGAAACATTCGCCCCCTCCCCATTCTACTTTCTGCTTCCCAAGAATGGACCCCCTCCTGATGTCCTGGAACTCAGTGCAACTCATAAGCAGCCACAGTTGGCATTAGTTTTCCTTTTCCTTTCAAAATAAACACAAGAATCTGTCTGCCCTAAGTGAGGGAGTCCTAGCCTTTGAATCTTTTCATTTTAGCTGTTTTGATGATTGCATTGCTTCTGGTTTAGAACCATTTGTGTATATGTGTGTTATAGGTAACTAGGGCATGAGGACTTTGATACTCCTGACATAATTTCCTCCTTGAATTACTGACTACACTATAAGGATACTAGGTTATGATGAAAGTTAGGAGAACCCCTTACATGTGCAAAGGTTATCTTGTAACTGGTATATTTAAAGTTGAAAAAAAGTCTAATAAATATGAATGATCTACACATACACATAGACACACGCACACGCACATCACCATCACCACCACCAACAAAAACAAGCACAACATCAACATGAGGGAGAATTTTAGGTCTAAAATATGTTTTTTCACTTATAATTTATTTGACCACTTACAAGTCACTTAACCTTTTTAGGTGTCAGGCTTTTCATCTGTGAAATAAAATTACAAAATGCTCTCTGAGTTCCCTTCCTCCTCTAGAAATATGATCCTGATCGATGAAAGGACAATTTATTCATTTGTCAAATGGTTGTAATACTTGGAGCATCTGCAGTGAAGGAAACTTCAAATCTTAGAGGATTGTAGAACTATTCAACATTAGTGTGGTTCTTAGTGTTGTTAATGCCATTGATGCTATTAGGATTAATAATTTATTCCGTTTTTCTCATTTTCCTTTTTTGTGTATGTTTTCTTTGACAATGTGGAATTATGTTTTGCAGGACTGCTCATGCATAAAATAAAATGGTTTCCCTTCTCAAGGAGTGGGGAGGAGAGAGAGAGGGAGAAATTGAATTTGGAACTCAAATTTTTTTTTCAATATTAAAAATGATTCAATGTAAATAGAAAAATAAGTTTCAAAATAATTCATTTCCTACTCAAGAATGATTTGTTAAATGCTTACTAAGTACTAGACAGTGAGTATACAAAGATATGCAAAGTATGCAAAGCTATACAAAGACAAATACAATTTTTTCTATGCTCAAGGAGATTAAATTCTAATGGGGGGGAAAGCAAGTCCACATATAAGTAACAAAGAAATATACATCAATTAATTACAATATAATATTTTTGAGGAAAGTTTTGATAACCTGCACTCATGAAATGTCCATTGTAGTACATGTCACATGGAATGAGACTTTAAGAGAGCTAGAGATTTCATGAAGCACAGTTTTCATGTTCTTCCTTCCTTTTCAAAGAAGACCATAACATCAGAGAAATGATGACATGAGTTGCACTTGACTTTGTTTTGAGTGAGGAAAGGTTGTGCAAGGTCCCCAGTATCACTTTCTTAAAAGGGGAGAGAATAGGACAGATTGGAAATAGCATGTATAAAGGTACATCTACATCTATACATCTATATATTTTCTACAGTATCATATGCTGTCCATACAGATGTATCTGTATCTATAGATAGATTTATATCTATTATATCATGTTCCATATAAATACATCTATACAACAGTATATCTATTATATCATATATTATATGTAACATAATATATGATATATAATAATTATTCAATTATATAGAGAATAGTGTTAT
>CM053770.1:618911738-618934778 GCA_028658325.1 Potorous gilbertii | reverse complement strand
TTACTTGACTTCTGAGAGTCTTCTCCACCCCAGCCTAGGTCTGCCCAGCTAGTGCTTGGGGTCTGAGATTCAAATGCTGCTCCCCAGCCTCAGGGCTGTTGGCGGCAGGCGTGACTGCTCTTCAATGGGAGCTTATCTGCTGGTTCTCAGGTGGGGGCAGGGCTGCCTCTCAGGCTCAGTTCCCTCAGGGGGTTTATGCAGAGATCTTTTGTAATGGAGCTGTGGTGGAGCTCCTGCCTGCCTCTGGCCGAGCTGCCTCAGCCTGTGCCGCAGCGGTGGCCTCCCGAGGTGTTCCGAGTCCCGGAGATATCCCGCTCCCCTCTCAGCCTGTCTCTCTCACTGACCTGTGCGTCTGTGGGTGGAGGGACCTTCGTGGCCGCTGGAGATTCAGGTCCCTGAAGCCTGCTTGGGTCTGCTAGCTCCTCTCAGTGTGGTGCGGCCAGGGCAGGGGGAGGGGAGGGCTGCGCTCCCGTCTGGGGCTTGATGGACCCCTGGGGTCAGTTTTTCAGGGCTCTCTGCAACAGAAATCTCCTTCATTGGGTTTCTGCGCGGCTTCCACTGTTCCAGAATTTGTCAGGAGTTCTTTTTACAGGAAAACCATGGGCTGTGGGTTCGGAGGTAGCAAATGTGTCTTTCTACTCCGCCATCTTGGCTCCGCCCCCCCGAGGTCTTTTTATTCTCTAAAATTCCATAGCTCTTTCAATTTTTGAAATTTCTGATGCAATTGCAACGATGATTTGCTTTCAAAGAACTGTTAACTCAGGAATATTTTTCAGTACAGTTTTAACTTTTAAGTAATATTTGCAAGAAAACAACTTTTAGGAACATGAAAATATTTTGCATTTTTGGGTGAAAACTTTATAATGTACTGAAAATTTTGCAAACAATGATCTTGTGTCCTGGATCTTGAGCACTCTTTTTGATTCAGGAAAGTAGAGAGGAGAGTAAGGCTATTTTCACAGGTGATTAAGATTTTCTTCTTAATTCTCATCTCCCCAGCATCACTTCTAGATATCCTTTATTTAGATAAATTTGCCTGTTTTCTCTAGAGGCAGGATATTTCATGAAACTTTTCCCATTTCCTGTAGACCCTATCACATCATGAAAATTGCTGATCTCCCCCACCTAATCCTCCTTGAAGGTCTCAGATCTCTCCACTTATTCCTAGGTTCCCTCTTATTCCATCTCCTCTGGAATCTTGTTCAGTCTTTCATATTTTCACATTCTTTCTCATTAATGACTTCATTTCTGCTTTAAAATATTCTCAGATTCTTTGAAGTGACTGTCAAGTGTGGTGACAGGTGAGTGGACACAGAAGATAGGAGGGGATGGCAAGGGGATGGCCATTTAAATCAATGAATAGAAATTAATTAAAGATTTACTATGTGTCATGCACTGTGTCAAGCACTGAGGATACAAAAAGATTTAAAGACAGTCTCTGTGCTGAAGGAACTTACAATCTATGAGATACAATCATGCGAACAATATATACAAGATAATCCATATATGTTAGGGGCCAAGCTCTGGACCACCCTCTGGAAGCTGACTCCACCCTCAGGGAGCTGGCTCTGCCCTCAGGGAGGAACATGGGAGGGGCTCTGTCTGGGGATATAAGGGGCTCTTGGGGAAGGATCAGGATAGAGTGATGTAAGCAATAAAGTGAAGTGCACTGGCCACCTGAGATGTTCTGTGTAGTCATTTCCCCTCTGTGGAGGAGGGGTTGGTATACCAGAAATGTCTGAAGATCTGCAATAGGGTGAGTATCCAAGCGAGGGTCGGGGGCTAGCCCTGTGCACATATACATAATGAACGGGAAATTATTAATGGAGGAAAAAACACTAAAATTAAGAGATTTTGGAGACTTCCAGAAAAAAATGGACTTTTTAGTTTGTACTTAAGTCAGGGAAGTCAACAGATGGAGGTGAGGAAGAGAAAACTGCAGGAATGAAGGGGCAGCCAAAAAACAATTATAGACTTGAAATCACATAATACTTCCGTCTCTCATTTTTAAAGCAGAGAGATAGTGGAAACTTCACTGGCTCTTGAATCTGAAGACTAGTTCATATCTACCCTCTCTTATTACCTATTTTATTTTGGGCAAAACATGGGGTTCTCAATTACCTCCTCTATAAAATGAGATATTTTGACTAGATGGATGCTAAATTTCTTTTAAGCTCTAGATTTATGGTTTTTCTATTTCTATAAATTCATTTCACAAATATTTAGTAATCATTTTCTGTATTGAAAATCCAGTTAAGAGGTCATGGGAAGTCAACGAGCAATATTTTTTTTTCTGTATTATCCCATGATTTGATCTGGAATTTAGAATAAAAAGATGGGGGATGATTTAAGGAAGAATATGATGAGGGAAGAGGTGAGAAGCAGGGAAACTATTATAATAATTAAGGCAAGAGGCAATGAGGATTCTAACTGTGGCCAAAGGCAAAATAACAGTAGGGGTGATTGTGGGAACAGAATTAACATGGCTTGGCATTTAAAAGGATATTGAGGAGGAAGGATTAGAATTAGGAAAAATGAAGAGTTGAAGATGACTCTGAGGTTGGATTGGATGATTGAAAAGGTAGAGGAGTTTGAAGGAAAGATGCATTTCATTGGAAGGTAATACAGTTTATTTTTCATGTGTTTTCCCTAGGGAATCCTACCCCATTTGATCAATCATTGTAATTGGTTCTTTCCTAGTTGAGAAAGAAAAACAATGGTTTACCTTGATTGCTAGAAAAGTCTTCTTACACTTAATATCAAGTATTTTGAAAAATAACATTATCTTTTCCAGATTAAATTATTTTAGAGCCTTTTGTTTTATTTGATCAGTTTTCCAAATATTTTCATCACTTTTTTCTGAGTTTGCTGGCTTGTTTTCCATCAAATCACTCCTACATGACTTTAGGGCCAGGATTATCCAGATTGGCTATTTAGATTAACTACCCATTGTTCAGCCTTCCAACACATTTGACCATATATCCTTGAGCAAAATGGTCATTAAACACTAGTCAAGCTGTCAAGAAGCTCCTTTATTATGGAGAACAAAGCCAAACTTGTCAATGGAATTCCAGTGTATCCTTAGCACCAATCTGATTTCTATGACCCCTAGGTACATAAACATTTGTGAAAGGCTGGAAGGTATTTTGGAAACCATATAGCAAACATGTTAAAATTTTAATTTTCCTCCCTATGTGAATCTGTGAAAGAGCCTTGGTTTGAGATAATATTATTTATATTTCATATGCTTATTTTTATCTACCACAAGCTCTTAGATGTTTTGTGAAACACAGTAGCTTCTGGCAAACACCAGTGACTGGGAATATTAATTAAAAATGAAAGAAACAACAACAAAATTACTCATTCCAAGCCTAATTTAAGCAGCACCATGGGTGAGTTAAAGTATATTGCATGGTATTACAACCAAGAGATAATTTGGCAAGTAAGAAGTTCTACCTTGAAACAGTTATGTGGGGGTGAGAAATTTAAATATAAAAAGCAAACTTTACAATAATAAATATTAGGTCAAATTGTCATTTTTAGACATTTTTGATTCAGTTTGCCTATAGGCATCTAGGTGACACAATTGTTAGAGCAATAGACCAGAAGTCAGAAAGAACTGAGTTCAAATCTCACCTCAGAAACTTACTAAATGTGTAATCTTCAGCAAGAAATTAACCTCTCTTTACCTCAATTTTCTCTTCTGTAAAATGTGGATAAGGTGAATAATAATGGGAGCCATCATAAATTGAAATAATATCCATAAATCACTTCCCAAATTTAAAGTGCTTTGTAAATACTATTTTAATTTTTTGTTAAAAAATGAATATTTAATAACAGTTTAATTTGCTTTAAATTATATTATTCCCCAAAATTTGTTTTCATCATTTTGCCCTCCAAATGTTAAAATTATACCATCAATAATATTTAGTAGTATCTATATAAATTTAAAATTAACAATGAGAAAAAGAACTGCATTTTGCTATAATGGTAAGTTTAAGAAAAAGCTAGTAATTTGAAAAAAAATATTATGTTATACTACTTCTTCATTATCATGGTATAAAGATTTATATAAAATTAATTAGTTAGAGTTAGAGTCTTAAAATTTTTGAGCCTGACTCCTACACGGACCAGACACTGCAATTTGGTTTTGAAGCAGTGATAATTTCACAATTTGGAGCACTTGAATAACCCCACAGTGTTTCATTTCTCCATGCAAAACCTGCTTATAGTTTGACATTTTCAGGCCTCTTCATGCTGCACAGGTTCACTGCATTGTAAATCATGCCTTATTAATAAAAATTAGCCATGTAATGTTTCAAATTAAGGTTTAAGTTCTCTTTAGAAAAATGAACTTTAGCTCAATTTCTAGCATCTCTTCATTCCTGTGACTTTGAGTAGATGTGTACTTAAATTCATATCAAATGTCTCCCAGTCATATGGGGAAAAATTTATGGGAGCACCTTGTAGGCCATATATAGATAGATAAAAAAATACATTTATTTAAATAATTTTCTCATTCTTTTTATTCTTATCTCTGTTAAAATTATTTATACCTACTAACCCAATCAGCCATTGAAATGGATCAATCAATGTTTCTTAAGCACCTACTATGTCAGGTGCTGTTCTAAATCCTGAGGATATATAGACATGTGCAGAACAGTCTTTCAGAGAAATCATGGTCTATTGGCGGCAACAAACATGTACATATACAGGTAAATGCAAAATAAATTAAAAGTACTCTTTGAGGAGGAAGGTACAAACAGCTGAGGGTGAGCAGGTAGTCCTCCTATAGATGGTGCTTAAGTTGAGTCTTAGTAAAAAGTAGGAGTTCTAACAGAAGAAGTAGGACATTCTAGGCATGAGAGATAGTAAAAGGCGTAGAAATTAGAAAAGAGTGTTTTGTATAAGTGATAGCAAAATGGTCAATTTCACTAACTTGTACAACGTATAAAGGAAAGTAACACATGATGAGACTGGAAACATAAATTAAGGCAAGGTTGTGACCACATCTGAATTCCAAAAAAGGGGAAAAAAATTTGAATTTGATCTTAGAGGTGATGGAAAGGTACTGGGCTGTATGAAAGGAAGATAAAGAAGGCCCAGAGCAAAATATTTGTATATATGCTCAAACTTTCTAAAATTTCTTTCTTCTTTTCTTCTGTCTCTGTCTCTCTCTCTCTCTCTCTCCCACCCTTCCCTCACACATGCTCCCTCCATATCTTCATAAATTTATAGGCAGACAAAGTTGGAAGACACCAAATCTTTCTAATCCTAACTCCAAATGTTAAACATTAATGGTAGGGTACTAGACTGTCAGGTCCATAAAGGCAGGAACAATGAAACATATAAATGCTATGCATTCTCCAGGGCCTCTCACAGTGCTCTAAAACAAACATTTTTTATTCAAAACAATTTGCTAAATAAATCAGAGTTAACTATGGCTAATTTGCTACATATTCTCAGGCTCTAACTTCTATGCTCAGGCAGACATGATGATATAGAGTGTAAACTTCTACACTTCTTTTGTCTTTGCCTTACTGCAGATTTTGGGATACTGAGTGCATTTTTTTCTTTCAGAATAGTCCCCATGAATTTTTTTTAGATATTGACAAGGGGGAAAAGATCTTTTTTTATATTCTGTCATCAGCATTGGTTCTATTGTTGTTATGTTTATGGATCCTTTTCTGCTTATCCAATGAGGTTCAAATGAAACATTTCTGGCATAAGTCACTGTAGTATCTTATTTTATAGATAACGATCTGGTGACTGTTGCAAAGGTCAATGAAATAGTTGTTTTATTTGAATAAAAGCTTTAAGACATAAAACATAGCTCCTGTAAGATCACTTAAATCTGACATGATAGGAATAGGAAGTTTTCAGAAGAAATCAATGCTATCAAGAGTCACATGAAAAAATACTCCAAATCACCACAGATTAGAATAATACAAGTTACAACTCTGTGATGCCATCTCACATCTATCAGATTGGCTAATGTGACAGAAAAGGAAAATGCCAACTGCGGATGATGTGGAAAAAATGAAACTATTGCCTATTAGTGGATTTGTGAATTAGTCCAGAGAATATGGAGAACAATTTGAAAACTACCCAAACATTCTTCAACCCAATAACACTACTACTAGGTCTGTGTCCCTAAAAAAAAAAAAATCAAAGAAAAGGAAAAGCTCCCCTTTGTACAAATATATTTAAAGCAGCTCTTTTTTGTGGTATCAAAGAATGGGAAATTGAGGGAATTGCCCATCAGTTGGGGATTGGTGAAATAAGATGTGTATATACGTGTTACATTTAACTGGAAAACATTTAATGAAATAAATTAAACAAATATATTTTAAAAAGAGAGCATCTGGAACAATGGAGAAAAAATTAATCACAAGAATAGATGCCTGGGGTGGGGAACATGATAATTATCTTTAAATATTTGAAAGTACATAATGTGGAACACATGCATGACATCTTCCTCTTGGGTGCAGAGAACAAAATTAGGAGTTAACGAATGCAAATAATGAAGAGAAGCATTTCAATTTGAGAGAAATAAAAACATGAAAACTTAGAGCTATCTAAAAATAGAAGTCATTTCCCCAGGATTTGGGGGAGGAGGGTCCTTCTCTTTGGAGATTATTAATTAAGGGTTTGACGACCACTTGCCAGGTGCGTAATGTTAGAGATTGTCCTTTGGTTATGGTTTGGAATAGAGCTCAGAATTAAGGTTAGCAGGCCTCATTTACAGTACCAAAATAGTAACATTCTATTCTCTCAATTTCTGTTTATCATCTGTTTCATTATCCTCACTCTTCTCCAACACTTTTTCTTCCTCTCTTTGTCACAAAAGAGTGCTGTAAACACCAATAATCTACAACTAATTCCTAGATTGCTGCTATATCCTTCCTCCTCTCCCCTCAGGATGGGTTGAGGAAAAAAACAGAATAATACTTATGGGTTTCCATAAGACATCAGATTATTTTCATATTTAATATCTTTGACCCTGATTCATTTTGCAGCAAGGGCTACCTGGTTCCCTCAGTCCTTTAGCTATTTTAAGTTAAATTTCCTATCCTGACCCTTATATAATACTAGGCATGGAGTCAATGTTAGATTATTTGAACTACTGAGTTCATTGTCCAGGTCAACAAAACAATATTTAAAACAGATGAGTTTAAAATGTATGGAAATTGATCTTTTTCTATATAAAACATTTAAAAACAGTAAGCACATATAGTTATTGCTTATAATTTCTTAGCAAGCTAAGTTAAGGCTAGTTACAGAATGCTATAATTATAATCAACTATTTATATAATATTTTATAACTTTTATTATATAATATTTTATACTTATTATACTTTTATATATAAATACAATATTTATACCATATTATATTCAAGTTACACAAATAATTGAGCTAGAATTCTGATAATCTAAAGGACATAATTTCTTTTAATAGCTATTTGAGTGGAAAAAATGTTTTCAAATGAATAGGATGCTAAATTTTAATTTATTTTGTTTACCTATTTTGGGCAATGTTTGTGTGAAATTATAATACAAAAGGGTTTTAGGATACATTTGAAATATATACAAATAAAAAAAAAGAATGAATTTTGAAGTTGTATTTTCTTCTTTAAAACAATTGTATTAAGTGAAATATAGAAAGATAGAAGGATATAAAGTATGAGGTAGAGAGAAACTTAGGTATAAAATTTTACATCTGGAAAGAACCTATTATTAAAACCTTTTTCTTTAAGCATTTCCAGATAAACAGCTTGGAAAAATAGTGGTTCAACTGATATTAATCTTCATCTTTTGCAAGATACCAATGCAAGGAGGTGCATATTAAACACAAGTATTACATTGCTTTTGCTGTATATGACAAGACTTGCTCTGATGAAAATAAATTATTTGAGAAGAAGAAAAATATCGATTTTTGATGAAGCGTGAAGGCTTATCTGACATCAGAATATGACACTGTTCTCTTCGAGCTGCCCTCCACAGGTTTCATTTGAAGCTTTTGTCCCCCTGAGATACCCAAGAACTTGATTTGATTTTTAAGTTGCTCAGTCACGTTTGGTTAGACTGTAATGAGCACAGAAATGAGGGCTCCCTGGTGATTCATCATGGTTCAAATTCAACTGCATTCTCATTGTGTTGTCAAAGTTTTACCGACCTCCTTAAGAGGCTGATTGTTAAAACAATAGGACACAATAGGAGATCTAGCTGGATGTCTAAGTTGGTCTTATTTGAAATATACATTAATGTTTTCACTTTTAAAATATCCATTGTCATCTATTTATCTATACACACACACACACACACACACACACACATATGTATGTATTCATTCATCAACATCACTGATGCTAAGGCTAAATGTTTTTCAAGCACATTCATCTAAATATTTTCCCTGGAGACACAGACACACTTTTACACAAATCAATAGGTTTTGTGAGTTTGAATATTTAGAAACAGCATTTCATCCATTACATATATTTAGAATGATTAAGCTGTATTAAAGCATTGATACATAGTCACAGAAAAAATAAAATAATAAAAATCTATATTTATTTGTCTCCACAGATTTGGGGGTACATGTGTGGTGCATGATCTTACACTGTGATTTTGCTGTGATATATGCATGTATGTATTTATGTATTATGTGTGGATTATCCCCACTAAATATAATTATATCTAATAAAATTCAATTCTATGCTGTCAATTGTATTGTTTTTGGAAAGAATGCATTAGAGTGTTCCCCAACAAGAAAGCTATTGCTTATGATCTAATTTGTTACTTAGAGGGGAATGCTTCCATAATATTTTCCTTACAATTAAAAATAACTTAACAACTTTTTCTATGGAGATATGAAAAGTGAAAGTTAAGCCAAGTAATTCCACATTTAAACAGAAATTTTCCATAAATACAACTGTTAGACAAAATGATGTACATGTATAATCTAGCTAAGTATAAAATTTAGAATGCAAAACCAAAAACAAATTACACTAAATTTGAAAACATAAGAAATCTCTTATATTTGTTAGGGATAATATCTGATATGGAAATTTATATTTCCAGGATTATAGTTTAAAATAACCCCTCCCCAAAATTATAAATAATATTAAAAGACAAGTATCCCTTTTTAACAAGAAATGTTATCAAATTCTAGTTTAAGGCCCACAGCAAGGCATAGAATTACCATGCAAACAATGATTCTTAATAATTGATTTATTTTCAGTGAATATTCCTGAGGCAGAAAGGAGAGCAAAATTATTTACTCAGGAAAAATGAAATTTATTCTCAAATTTATAAAAGAAATTGCTACATTACATAGCAAAATTCTGAGAACTACTGTAATGAAATGTGATACATATATTTTCCATTTTTTGAAAGAAAATATTACTTCATTTTTTCTCATTTATTATGGTTGAACATGATTTATTAGTAATTTATGAAGGGTGGACTGCAATACTTGATTAACTTCAGTGAATCTATGTTTGCAATAATGTGGGTACATGCTCCATTGGTAGAAATTATAAAACTCCTATACCTTCTCATCTGAGTTTGCACAGCCTCCCTCATTCAAATCAAAGTCAACTGCAAGTGATGTCATCATCTTGATGTCATGGTCCTCTTCGAGAATGAAGGACAAACACAACAACCTGTACCTTTTCTTTATAGACTCTTTTACAGTAGTCCCAAAGGTCTAGAAGTCTTC
The DNA here is from genome assembly GCA_028658325.1 of Potorous gilbertii. Lineage (NCBI taxonomy): Eukaryota > Metazoa > Chordata > Mammalia > Diprotodontia > Potoroidae > Potorous > Potorous gilbertii. Next base: position 618,925,057 of record CM053770.1, on the reverse strand, counting down.
CTCTATAACTTCTTACATCTCAAAAGACCCAGTGAAACATTTTAACTCTTCATTTATTTATCCCCATACCTAATGTAAGTCAAAACAATATTATATATAAATGAATAAATAAAAAATCAAGTATTATTGCTTACCAGGTCACATGTACTTAGGATTTAAATTTAGTGTTTACCAGGACATATGTACTTAGGATTAAAATTTAGGCAAGCAAGACAATGCCTAGGCTCAAGGAGCACATATTTTAATAAATAACATATACAGGAGAGTGGTAGCCCTGGAGAAGTATTTTAGATAGGAAAGTAAGATCTAATGATTATTGGCGTCATGGGTCAGATGGAAGACATATCCTTTCCAAAAGTGGCAGTGTTGATTCAGTCACTGGTATCAGAGCCAGAACAGACAGTGGTGAGGTGGAAATGGCAAAAGTTACATCTTCACAGTGAAATGATATAGAGATGTCTAAGAAGTAGCATAGTGGGCTTAAGACCAGTCTATTTCTTATTTATCCCTTTATCTTTCTATGTAACTACTCTATATCTTACATATTTTTTTACTATAAATTTTTGGTAACCTACTCATAATCAATTCTTGATTCCTTTTTTCCAATGTGGTATAACCTGTATAAACCCAACACACACCTCTATGGTCTATTCAATGATCTTCAAATTGAAATCTTTAGAGATTCTTATTAGTTACTGTTGGTTTTAGCAATTACTCATTTCTATATGATTTATCTGGAAGACTATTCTTCATAAGAATTATTCAATTTATAAAATAAAGTTTTGTTCCAAGGATAAGGCTGGTATCATTAACATTACTTTATAATTTTCCAAGAGTGATCCATCTCACTCACGTTTTCATGATCAATTTTGGAACAGAAATCGTTATCCTATGTAGTCTAGCTCTTTCTCTGTATATTTGCATATCTAAAGTAACATCTCTATCTATGCCTTTAAATATCTTTATGATGTATGATATGTATGTTTTTTCCCTCTTGTGTTTTCCCCTAGAAATCAAAAGGAAGGAAACAAAAAGGCATTTTGTTTGATTGTACTACAAAAATTAAAATATGTACAAAAGTATAGGTTATCATGGGAAATATTTGAACAAGGTAGGAATGAATGAAAGGAAATATATTTCAAAATACATTGCAAAACTAAACTAATTTAGTATATATTTAAAAAACAAGAATTAGAAATAATAGGACTTAACAAGTCAGTCTTTGATGAACCTGAAAACATAAAAACCTTTGGGAAAATTCCTAATTTAATAACAACTGTTGGGAAATATAAAATGCACCATCTTACATCATGTTCTATAATAATTGAAGATGAATATATATGAGCTGATTATTAAAAATATAGCATCAAAATTTAAAGAGAAATATATTATACATCTTTCTCAATAATGGATACAAGAGAAATTTTTAAATCAATAGTGAATAAAGATGATTACAAAAGATAGTATGGATCACTTTATTACATGAAATTGTAAAGCTTCTACACAACCAAAATTATTGATGCTAGTACAATATTGATAATGGTTAAGAAAATATTATTACTAAATGTCTAATGAGAATTTTGTATTCAAAATACTTCAAATTATTTTTAAAATCTTCTTAAACAATATTCCAAAGGAAAAAAATAGAATAATTCTGAGGTGTCATCTCATACATAGAAAATTGTCAAAGATGAAAATAACCAGTTTTGAAGGGATAGTGGAAAGAGAGGCCAACTGGTACATTGTTAGTGATATTGTACATTAATGCAATTATTCTTGTAAAGCAATTGGGATTTATATATAGGACTAGAAACAAAGTAGATCTAATTAATGAGGGGAAAGGCCAAATAAATCATGGCATATGTTCATCACAAAATATTTTTTCTGAGAGACTCATCATACATGATGAATATAAAGAATTGTAAACTTAAATTAACTGATAACAGAGTAAAATAAGCAGAATCAAGAAAACTATGTCTAAATTTCTAAAGCAATGTAAGTGGAAAGAAAAGAACAAAAAAATCAGAAAATTATTGGAAACGAATGTTTCAAAATCATAAAGAACCATAGTGGCTCAAAATGAGATACAAAAAAAAATATTTCCCAACTCATTTTCAGAGGTTAGGGGTGTATAGTATTTATGTAAAGACATTTGTTTTAATTTATTGATCAGTTCTCCTAAATGATTTTTATCATTTTAAAATATTTATTATAGGGAATATACTAATTCTCTGAGGGGGTGAGAGGAACTGGAGACAGTAAAGTAAATCTAGATGATGTTAAAATACATTAATTAAAATCTATTAAAATGTGTATCCATTAGTTTCTCCTTCAGTATTTCAATATATCCATAACTTCAAAAGTGAAGCTACTTGGTCTGCCTGTATTCCTCACAATTGTTCCATATCTTAGGATACTTTCTGTGACAATGACCTACTCTTCATCCCCAAGAAACTATCACAAATTTTATAGTAATTTGCCTTTCTACATGTATTAGAGAAAACCCATGGACAACAGGCACCAGGATATTTTGGACCCCTGTTCAGACTTTTCAAGTAAGTATCAGAACTTGTACTTCAGTAGTTTAGGTCTTAAAAAGCTAAGATCAGTTTCACAGCAAAATAGGGCAAAGGATTAGAGCTTTAATGGATGTTCTAAGTGTTAAGGTTAACCAAATCCATTGATTTTATTTTTCCCAAAGGTCTAACTCTATCAATGTAATTAAGCCATCCACTCCCAAAGTAACTGATTAGATTTTGAAAATGTTTATGTTGATAGCTAAATACATACACACACAGATTATAGATATGCATGTCACATGCCTATATAATAAAAGCATTATTAATTTATTAAGAATATATAATTGGATCAGATTTAGAATTAAGGGAGTTTGATGAAATAGCAGAAAGAATACTATATAGGTGCAATGGTAAGTTAAATGGGAAGATCTTTCCTATTCTTTAATAGATCTATTTGACCTGCTTACATAAGTCACATTGTTGTGGGAGAATTTTGCTATACAGGTGGAACAGGAAGGGTGGAGCACAAATGGAAGGATGTTGGTGAGAGCAGTTGGCAGCAGAGGAGAGAGGATGCAGGTAGACAGGCACAGATAGACTACTGAGTGTTTGTTTGTGGGAAGTCCCAGGAAGGGGTGAAGGAAAACCTAGGGAATAGCTTTGTACCCTATAGTGCTAATGTGCATTGTCTTCTTGGTTACTATGACAGATTCGGCTTTCTGGTATTGGAATATGGCTTTCTGGTGTCTGAATAAAGATTTTTCTTCTACCTTCTATTTAGAGACCCTGTCATACTTTGAAAGTCAGAATTACATTAGCATATTCATAGTTGCCCTTGGTGTCTGAATATTGCTTGGGTGATACAATAGGATGTAAAAAAGCTAAACTTCTGTTTTCAATTGCTTATTCACTAAAGATCTTAAAAAAAAACATCATAATCCCTTTGGGTTTCAGTTCCTTCATCTGTAAAAATAAGAGGAAGAGAGTAGGTAATCATACAGGTTTCTTCCAGCTCAAACACTTTAAGATTCAATGGAATTATATTTTCTGATTACATGTAAATATTAAAAGTAGTATTATAAATGTATATATATATATATATATATAAGCATTTAGAAAGTTACTTATAAATTATATACAAAAAGTTGTAGCTAGTATTCAAAAATGCTTACATTTGCATGTAAAAATGCTTGAATTATATAGCAAGGCATTAAAGTAATAGCCCAACCGTTATTAATTTCCTCTGGTATTTATTGTCACAATATTAATCATGATGAACTCATTTGGTATTAATGTGGATGTCATAACTAGTTCTTTGGGATTTCTACAGTAATTCTACAGTGATTAATTGAAGAATGATTTTAAAGAGTTACCAGTTTTCTTAATGCCTCCTACCTGACGAAGTAGTTCAGTTGCAGTTTTGCAGGTATGAAGTAGAACAGGTACATTATTCTTCTTTGCACTGAGTCAAAGTTAATCTTTGGGTTCAAATCTCCTGTGGGTAGTTTGGCTCATTTCTTGCTGCTCTTATTCACAATCCTAGCACACCATCATGATTAAAATACCATCTTTGAAAGATTAGTCATCTAGTAAAGGTGACTATTTTGAATATACTTAGAAATTGGGTTATGAAGCAATATATTAGTTTAAAGGAGAAATTGTTGAAACAAAAAATTCTACGCTAAAATGACAATAAAATACTTTATCTATACAGTATATATCCAAATATTTTATCTATAGAAGGTGTGTGTGTGTGTGTGTGTGTGTATGTGTGAGTGCATGTACACACACATACAAATTGTATATATGCACATATTGGTACCATTAGTAGAGTTATGGACTGAGAAATGAAAATGGATGAAAGGAAACTAGATGAGAGTGTTTTATAGAACCACTGAGGACAAAACTCAATAGATCAGCCATTATTTTAAGTCCATGTGCATACACACATACACCCAAAAACACACACATATATGGTCATATTTTTGCAAAAAACAGATCATCTGACTTGATTACTTTCTGCTGTGTCAGTAAAACAGATAAGCAAATATGTAAATAAAGAGATAGATGTAAAAATATGAAAAAACATTCAGCATAGAAATGTTTCTCATATAACTGTCAATAACATTTATTTTGCAAAAGGATAACATCTGCAAAAATATTGAAGTAAGTGAAAACAATGGCTAATGAGAAGACAAGAGCTTATAAGGATACTAAATATATTGGAAGACAGAATTAGACTGCTAAGAGGTCTTGATAGATGAATATAATGAACTATATTAAACATCGGATCTTCATGTGGTTAAATTATAAAAAGTTTTGTTTTTATTCCCTTTGGTTTGCTTTTTATACATACTACATGTAGCATTTTACTATCCACAGTCACTTTGTTGGAGGACTTCAGTCCCTTCATCTGTGAAATAAAATGACTAGATGCCTCTGACTTCTCTTCTTGCTCTAGAGATATGATCCTATTCAATGAAAAGACAAGTCATCCATTTCTAAAATGGAGGAAATACTTGTAGCACATACATTGAGGAGTTGGTAAAGAAGGCTTTCTTTAAATCTTAAAGTATTATAGAACTATTCAATATTATTGTGGTTGGTTATTGTTAGCACCATTAATGCTATTAGGATTAATAGTTCATTCCCTATTTTTTTTGTTATTCTTGGGGTTTTCCTTTACAGTATGACTCATATGGAATTGTGTTTTGCAGAACTGCATATTTAGAACCTTCTAAAGGAGTGGGAAGGGAAGGAGAGAGAGGGAAGAAGGGAATTTGGAACAATATTTTTTTAAATGTTAAAAATTTTAAGTACAATTAGGAGAAATAAATATTTAAAAATAATTTAAAAACTGTATACAAGAGTAATTTGTTAAGTACTTACTATATACTAGTCACTGGGTATAGAAAGACTTAAATTATTTCTAAGCTCAAGGAGATTACTTTCTATTGAGAAGAAATAGCAAGTGCACATATAAGTAAAATTGAATTATACATCAAATAATTACAATATAATATTTTTGGGAAAAGCATTGACATCCTGGAGAATCATGAAATATCTAGTCTAGCAGGGGGAACTTGCAATGAAATTTAAAGAAAGTTAGAGGCTTCATGAAGCATAGTTGAAAAAGAAAAAAAATATCACAGATGGAAAATAGCAAATACAAAGGTAGAGGAGAAGGCTAGATTTTTTTCTGGCATGATTCCACAATAACCTGGGATTCTTAGGGGATTAGAAACTCAATAGAATTGTGAATTGGTCTTTCAAAATGCAAATGAGTTCTTAGGCTACATGGAAAAACTATATGAGAAAGAAAATAATTTTTGCCATGGTCAGATCAAATCAAAAATATTATATTCAACTCTGGTTAACATATGGCACCCTAGCTACCTTTTGGCCATGCTTCTAGGACACTCAAGCTCTGGTGCTGGAGGCATGCTCTTTTGCCTGTTGTTGAATCATCCTATCTAGACAATCTCAGGTCTCACCTTCTCTGCAACATAGAAACAAAAATTTAAACAGCCCCTTCTGTCAAAGAGCTTTTATTCTAATATAAGAAGAAAAGATATCCATAGTACATAGCACAGTGCCTGGCAAAGAGTAATCACATTTCTTTCGTTCATTTTTTATTCTAATTTTAGAAGAAATGATGTCAAATGGAATGCTATATAGAAGACCGCAATAAAGGTCATTGTTATTCAGGCAGAATCAAAACTGTTCCATCTGAAGAATCATTTGAAGGAAATGGGGATATTTAATATAGAAGAATAAAGTCAATGAAAACGTAATAGTTATATTTAAGTATTTGAAATGTATGTACAAATTATTCCATATGTTGAGTCTAAAATATGGAACCTCCAACTTTAAATGTTCTGTAAGCAGTTGGAGATGTAGGTCTGAAGACTGGGAGAAAAAAAAATATAATGCTACTATGTCTATAAGCTAAAAGAGATCAAAGAATAATAAAAGAGATCCATATGTACAAACATATTTATAACAGCTCCTTGTGGTGGAAAGTACTTAGAAACTGAAGGATTATCCATCAATCAAGGAATGACTGAACAAATTATGAATGTTGGAATAGAATTATGCTGTAAGTTATGATGAAAGGAATGGTTTCAGGAAAGCTGAGAAGACATACGTGAGTAGAATCAAGTAAAAAATTTACACAGTAGTAGCAATATTATGAAGATAATGAATAATTAACGACTTGGTATTTCTAATCAACCCAATGACCCACCATAATTTCAAAAGGTTAATGATGAATACTATACACCTCCAGAGATGAAACTGACAGACTCAGGGTGCATATTGAAGCATTTTGTCTGTCTGTCTGTCTCTCTCTCTGTCTCTCTCTCTCTCTCTGTGTGTCTGTCTCTCCCTCTTTCTCCTTCCCTCCCTCTGTTTTTGAATATGGATATATAATAGCAATTTAAATGGAAATATCTTTTTCATTCATTAATAGGCCCATGTGACATGCTTAAATCACTTGAAAGCCTCAGTCACCTGTGGTGGGAGTAGCTTGTTGAATAAGCAGAACAGGAAAGATGGAGCAGAACAAGGAGGAAGTGAAGGAACATTGTTGGGGCAGAGGAGAGAGGACTCAGGCAGGCAGGCAAGGCTCAGTTTGCTTATGAGGTCCTGGGCAGATGGGGAAATGCAGGGAGGTTTGGAAATGACTTCTACCCCTGTGGTGATCATGCTTATCCACTTCTTGGCTACTATGACAGATTTAGCTTTCTAGTTCTGGAATTTGATTTTCTGGTATCTAAATAAATGTTCTTTCTTCTGCCTTCTATACAGAGACTTTTAGACTTTGCAGTTGAGAACTACCCCAGCATATTCATAGTCGCCACCAGTGCTATGAATATTGCCTTGGCAACACAGGTTAATGCAGAAATTTAGCTTGCATGCCAATTTGTAATAAGCTTTGTATTTCTTGCCTTCTCAATGGCTAGGGGAGGACATAGAGGGTGGGAGAGAATTTGAAACAAAAAATAATATAAAACTGAACCAAAAAATACAAACAAATAAAAATGGATTAACCCCAAACAAAATGACTGAGAGTGATATTAGAAGTGGAAATATGAAGTTATTGAAAAACAAACTTGATAATTCTTTTTCCTGAAATCTTAATTTCATTGTTTCTTTCAGTGGCACTATCATTCATAATCAGTCTTATAACTTTTAGTTCTTCTTTGTCCCTAGCCCTGTTTGCTAAAACAAATCAGCCTTTCTGGATTCAATAAATAATTTTCTACATCTACCTTGGTCTTCACAAAGTAATTGCTCATTTTTATTTTCATACATCCCTCCTATACCTGTGCCATGGCCAGGAAAGGTGTGGGGAGAGCGGGGGAACACTACCTTTTGCAGGCAAGATTTGCTCAAAGCACTTTTTATTTTTTTAAAGCTAGCAAAAAGGAACAAATTGGATTTTTTTTACATGAAGTTCCTGATCCTTAAAGTATCCTTAAATGACTGGTGTCATAGATACCAATATTGAGGGCTAGATTGATACAGGTCTATCAATATCTGCATCTCTCTCTCTCCAAATATATATATATATGTAATAGAATTAAAAAATTAATATATATAATATATATATAAATAATATATATAATAGAATTAAAAAATTAAAAATGAATATATGTGGAATTCAGTATACATGTTAGATCTAGACTTTTATGCATGTTTAAATTCATACATCTTGTCATAAAATACAGTTACTGAGGCAAGATTATGAGCTTAAGGGTTCCATAAAAATCTTTAAATTAGCCTGGCTCTAAGAGCTGCACCATACCTTCCTTGGAAATGAATAGAGGGAAGATCACAGATCAAGAAGGTTACAGATAACTTGTTTCTTGGACTATAGCAGAAGATAAAGGAAAATTTTGTAATGCAATTGACTAAACTGACTTCTACACTTAATAGACTAAGTTCCATCAAAGTATGGTAGTACCTTACTAAACCGGGAATCTCACCTAGCAAGTATTGCTGTATACAATAGTTGTGTGATTTTTTAAAAATTCAGTTGGGAGCTATCTACATGGAAATGAAAGTCAATGCATAGTCATTAAAAGGAATAATAGTAAGAGAAATAAACAATCATAATTAACAATGATGATGATGACAACTAATGTTTATATATATTACAGGTTTGTCACTATGCTAAGTGATTTTGAATATTATCTCATTTGATCCTTACAACAACTCCGAGAGACAGTGTAACAGGAAGCATCCCAACATACACAGGGGTGTCGGTTAGCATAGCTTCTTAGATCTGCATTCAAAAAAGGAAAACAACTTTCGAGGGGCTAACAATCACTTTAATCAAGCATATGTATCATTCCTTTAACCAAGCACATATATCATTTACCAGGTTCAGAGGAGTCAGCACTCTGAACCTCAAAGAAAATACAGAGAAGTCAAAAAGACAACAAGCATAGCTTCCTTTGCCTGACCATAATTCAACAGACAGGTATTGTCTGACCATAGTTAGAGAGAGGGAAACATGGATATCTGGGTTTTCAAAACTTGGGTGGGTTCCTTAAAACAGCTTCCCAGAGTCTTTATCCCTTTGAATTTTCTTAGGAATATTCTGAGGATCACCTGGCAGGATATGGTATCAGACACCGAGGTCCTTGCTCAACCTGAACTGTCAAGCATTCAAACTATACTTCAGTGCAACTCTGATGGGTTGGCCATATTGTTCCAATGCAAAATGTATGCTTGCCAAAAATCATATTTTATGGAGAACTCACATGGGGCAGGCAAACACTTGGAGGTCAGAAGAAGCAATATAAAGACATTCTCAAGGTCTCTCTCAAGAACGTTGGATTTGACTGTGCAACTTGGGAGACGCTGGCACAGAATGATGTGCCCACATCAGAAAGGTGCTCTATGAGCAAAGCAGAATTGAGACAGCACAGAGGAAGCATAGGATGCATAAATTTGGAATTACTACCCCAAATATTCACACAGACTATCTGTACCCAATCTGTGGTAGAGCATTCTGAGCTCATATTGGTCTGATCAACCACAGCTGGACATACTGAAACTTCACTTTATCATGTTGATGTCATTTTTGTCCTCTTCAAGAATGAAGGACAACAACAAACAGATAGGTGCTATCATCATCCCCTTAGAGTGGGTGAGGAAAGTGGGGCAAACAGAGATTAAATTAATTGCCCAAAGTCATATAGATCATAAGTCCCTGAAACAAAATTTGAACTCAGATCTTCATGATCCCAAGCCCCACCCTCTATCTATTGTTCTAGTTTACCATTTTGAGGGAAGGACTAAAACTTTGGGGATACTGAACTTAAAAAATAAGAAAGATGGAGAAGAGACAAAAAAAAAATAGAGAAGAATTTGAAAAAGAGTTAGAAGAATCAGAAAAATGTAGTCTCACACATCCAAGGAATAGGTTAAGTTCAATGTTAGAAAGGAAATGAGATTTCAAGAGGTTGAGAAAGTGATTAGTGAGCTAGTGACAATTAATATATACACATATATACACATACATACATACATATGTGTGCATGTATGTATGTACATGCTTTATGTTTGTATATATATATGTACTAAATATATACATATATACATGTATATAGAGAGATGTATGTATATGTATCTGTATTTGTGTATGTGTATATATATATATATATATATATATATTGACACCTTGATACATGTAGGTATGTGTGTATGCATATATATTACATATATTTGATACAGAAGAAGTAAGACATGGAACTATAGTTGCATATTGTAAGTGAGGAAATTAAGACTTTTGTTTTTAAAAAGGATTTTGCATGTCCAATACATTTACAAGTAAATAGAAAGTGAGAGATTGAAGAAACCTGGAAAAGAAGGAATAATTACTGTTATAAGTCCTGGCAAAGGTAGGGAAATTAGCCCTTGTGGGAACTAGGGTCATGTACTATGAGACTAAAGGAAGATTTCTCTTCCTTCAGTGATAATTCTCAGAAGTAATTGCCTACTATTCAGAGCCATGATCAAAGTTCTCATAAAAGTTATTCTGTAGAAAAAAGATTTACATATATTAGCATATATAAGACACATACATGCACACATATATCTTAATTCTGTCAATCACACAAACAAGTTGAATTGAACTTCCAAAGGACATCTCAAAAACTTGATGACAGTTACCGTGTCAAGACCAGCTAGTTTTCTCCTTTACTATTCATCAAACATTTAATATTATTAATCAAATTAAATATCTCCAGTCTGACCTCAGACTGTTGTTTGCCTTGTACCTATAACAAATTCTTTTTGTCTCAATTTCGACGTGTGTAAAATTGTACATAATAACAACACCTGCCTCTCAGGGTTGTTGCTATGATCAAATAAGATAATATTTGTCAACTGATTTAAAAACCTTAAAATACTATATAAATGCTAGCCATCGTCATCGTCAGCAGTAACATCAAGCATCTTGTGCATATTCCTAGCTTACCTGTGCTTTTCCTAATAGGTCTTCCCTAAACTGAACACAGTATTACAGTTTTGATCTACCCAGGACAGAGTACTATAGAACTTTATTTCTCTTAATGAAACCTAAAACATTAGATTTTTTTTCAGTTGCCATATTTATTATATAGTGTATCCTCTGGTTCCTGTTAAATTGTAGGGAGCATCAACTCTTATTAGACTATCCATTTGTCATCTGTCAGTATTTTTAAGTGACTGGCTCACCTTTTTTAGTCATGAATATATAAAACAAGTGTTGTTAACTTCTCAGGAATAAGATACTACTGGTACTACCCCTTCATATTTAATTCTCTACCCCAACTGCTACAGGAGCTGTTACAAACAGGTTTTTTTTGTTTTGTTTTTATCTTTTGCAAGCCCTCCTCACAGTTGCCCGTGGTCCTAGCTGAAAACCTTGTCTCATCTGTCACTGAAAAGATGAGACCATTCTCTTAGACCTTCTTTCTCATATCCTTTTGACATCCTCTGTCATTATCATTTCCACTCCAGTGCCTTACCATGAGGTAATCTTTCTGTTCACCCAAGCTTAGCCCTCCGTATGGTTCCTTGATCTTGCCATCTAGTCAGTATCTTTCCCTGAGCATTTTGTCCACTATATTTAACCTCCTTTTCTGTTGCCTAGAAATACATTCATATATACCTTAACCTAAAAACTAATACTAAAACCTCCCTAGGTCATACAAAGTCCACCAGTCATTGTCCTATGTCTATCCTTCCCTTCTGAACTAAACACTCTGGAGAAAAAAAAATATAGATGATTGTCCCTCTATCCATACTAAACCCTCTGCAAACTGGCTTCCAACCTCAATGGAAACTGTTTGTCCAAAGTGGCAAGTGCCATCTTTTTAATTACCAAATTAAATTATCTCTTCTTTGTCCTCATCTTTGCAGATTACTTTGCAGTAATCAACACGTGATTATTTTTTCCTCTTGTTTACTTTTTTCTTTATGGGTTTTCATGAGTCTGTTCCTTCTTGGTTCTCCTAGATATCTGACCACCTTCTTATTTTTTTTTTTCTGGCTTTATATCTGTGCCACACTGACTCACTCTGGTGTCCAGCAGTATTCATCCTATAGCATCTTTTCCCTCTAAGCTTTCTTATTTAGTGAGCTCCTCAGTTCCAATTGGTTAAATTATTAATATCTATGCATATGATTCCTACATCAATTTATTCAGCCATAGGAACTCTCCCGAGCTACATTCATGTGCCACAAATTGCCTTTTCTACTATTCAAATGGGAAATTCAATTGATATCTTAAATTCAACATGTATAAATTCCTTATCTTTCACATCAAAACTTCCCTCCTTGTGAACTGTATTAATTTCTAGGGGAAAATGATCCACTGTGGTTATCCGACTTTGCAATATGAGTATCATTCCAGACTTCTCCCTCTCATTCATCTTAAACTTTTAACCATTTGTCAAACCTTTTTATTTATTTCCTTCTCAACAGCATCTAATGCATCCCTTTATCTTTATTCACATGTCCACAATCCCAATTCTAGACAATTGCAATAGCTTTCTCATTGATTTCCTTGCCTCAAGTCTCTCTTCCCCTCCAACCCATCATCCCATCATATGCCACAACAAATTTACCAAAGCACAGATCTGACTGTTCTTATCTATTCTTCTTATGGAGGAGTCAGCTCCTGGCTCAGCAAATTCCAGTGGCTCTCTATTATCTTCATAATCAAAGAAAAAGTCCTTTGAAACTTCAACTTTAAACTATATTCAGAGACACTTTGTAAGTTTCTAATCCTCTTACATAATTTTTTGATCCAGTCATAATGGTTGTTTCTTTTTATTCTTTATATATGGCACTATATCCCTCATTTCCATGCTTTTTTTTATTATGTCACTCCCATACCTGGAGTGTTCTCCTTCCCAATTTCTCTCTCCTGGAATCTCTGTCTTTATTTATTTGTTTATTTTAGACAAATATTAAAGCATAACTGCATAATAAAAAAGAAAAAAGAGACATTACAAACTTAAATATAAAGTAAGAAAAGAAAAAATACATTATGTACAGCAGAACATAGGAGAGAATTAAACCTATATAGCAATAACTTGTCATTTCATGAAATCCTATATATTAAATATTGTGAATTCAGTTGAAAGTCATCCATATTTTCTTGGCTTCCTTAAAGATTTTCTTTTGCTCTCTGATGTACATTTTGTACTTTGTTCTTCTCCCTTCCTCCCTTCTACCCACAACTGAGCATGGATATATTTATATAGAGGTATTGATATATACATACATACATACATACAT
>CM053770.1:618878651-618911238 GCA_028658325.1 Potorous gilbertii | reverse complement strand
ATAATTAGGTTATATATATTAGACTATATCTTCATATATCTTGTATAAGACATACATGTGTCTGTTATTAAACTGTGCATATGTGGATGTATATATACAAAGCCATTTTTCATCTTATGTGTTATATGTGTGCATGTTAGATCTATGGTGAATTTTTCATTTTGAGACTACTAGACTAATAAATGTGTGTTGTTTTACTGTAACTAGAATTAGTAATAAATAGTAAATGGACAGAAATAAAGGGCCACTGGTATTCTCCCAATGTCACCAGAAAGTCACGAACGACTCTGGCCTGGTGTGTGATCCCTTTTCTGTATGTATGTCTGGGAGGACATGGACAAAGTCTTACATGATGAGTAATCATATCTGTCATTCAGTGACATACATTATTATGAGACTTCAGAATCAATGAACACACAGATTCATTCAAGTATTTCATATTGATTTATTAAATGACTGATTCACTAATCTGAACCTTACTTTATAGGGGAAAAAATCAGGGAACTTAAAGTATTACATGATAAGCATTTACTAATGAACTTTGTTATGTAGCCTAGAAAATGGTGCTACACTCTGATGGAAATATAATATTTAGATAGGCTTATGTCCTATACCCAAAAGGACCTGTGATAGCTTGATATGAAAAAATAGCAACACAGTTATAATATGACCTTACATTGAGATTTTATGAAATAAACCTTGCTCAATACAGCCAGTCTCAAGCTACATGGTCTTTAGAAAAGCTAAGGAAGGGTCTGTAGAAAGCACCTTCTGTCTATTGTGCAGCTCTAGTCATTTGATTAATTTTCTTTATTTTTCTTGAATATCATCTTGCCAGTCTCTTCACCTGTGTGTTAATATTTTCCTAACATCTCAGAATCATGTTTGTTCACCATCATTTCTTCTCTCTTATCTTGAATATTTTATGCTTTTTCAAGACCTTTTCCTTTCTTTAGCTTTGTGACCAACTTATATTTATAGTAGTTCCATGCAACTGCTGGGTGTACCAGTCTAGGAAGCAAAGCGTACAGTACCATGCAGATTCAGATAAATCTCAAAACTCCCCAAAGAACTACCCCTGACAATTTGTTTGTATCTATATCTCCTTTGTTCTAGTATCCTCATCCAGTTACAATAATTCTTTGATTTGGGCTTAAGAAGATCTGAGTTTAAATCTCATTTTAGATATTTATGATGAGTGTGACCTTGGGCAAATGCATAACCATTTTGAGACTCAGTTTCCTTATGTATAAGGTGGCAACGAAAATAGTACATCCTTCACAGGGTTGTTGTAAGGCTGAAATAAAGTAATGTTTATAAAGCCCTTTGTAAACTCTAAGTGCTAGTGCCATTATAATTCACTTGTTTCAGATACATGACAAATGGAAGAGTTACTGAGAGCTCTATAAAGTGAGACTCAGACAGCAAGTAGCAAAGCCTGGCCTGTGACTCCAAAGCCTGGAAATGTAACAAGCAATTTTCTATTTCTTATTACAGAATATTTTGATATTTAGTTTAAAATCATTATCCATTCAATGCTTGATTTATGAGTTTATTTGTAAAAATCTATAATATCTAGGGGCTCTTTTATGGAAAGAATGTAAACTCTTCATTAATGTGGTCAGATTTGTATAATTAAAGCTGCACCACTGTGGCTTGCTTTAGGAAAGAAAAAGAACAACTATACTGTTGGTCTATAATTGTTTGCTGCTTTCAAGTACCTAAGAGTCTAAGTTTCCTATAATCAGCCTCACTTTGAACCAAAGAACCTTGTCCAAATATAATTACTTGAATTTGAAATCACATTAAATATAAGAAGAAAGGGGAATTAATAAAACTCCAGTTCAAAAACACTGCCACACTTCAGTACTTTTCTGTTGATATCTAATTATTTCCTACAGTTGAAGCAAGGACAGATTAAGCTCCATCCTGTTTGTGTACTGAGCCAGTCAAATATACTGTATAAATTCTTATTGCAAAGGGCCCAAACCCAGACATCCTATTTGAATATGAAAAGGTTAGGTTCTGACAACTTTACAACATTGACATGTAAATGCATCCCTTAAAAGTGACTTTGGTCTTTGGTGAAAGGAAAGAATTTACTCCAGTGAAGGAATAAACAAGATATAGAAATTGTTTTACCTTCCTAGCTTGGATAAAATCCTTTTTTGGAAATGTTAATTAGTTTTTGATCTATCCTATGAAAAGAGAAAGATACTAGATTTTTACCACCTTGGATCCTGGGTTGTGGAAAGTCTTCTCCATTGTTCAGGAAGGAGATCTGACTTTGCATCTAGCAGTTAAGAAGATGAGTAAAGGACAACATGAAGAGTCAGAGGTTAGAGCCCAGAGCATCTAAACACTGTAAGGGCTGCCGTCTAATCTTGTGCGACAGAACTCCCTATTAATCACATTGCACTTTTGCATCTGGATTTGGATTTTGCTTATACCTTTCTGCAGTCATTGTTTGCTTTCTTCAGTATTGATTCTGTTAGCTTAGGGATAAATGTTTTTTCTTTCCTGAAAGACAATAGTTTGTTTCAAGCTGTTGGCTCCACTCAGATGTATGACTAGAAATTATTTAATGGGGGGAAGAGGAGTTGGATTTTGGTGACTGGGGCTTCAGTGGGGCATTGTGGTATAATCAGAGTATAATCCTGCAAGGCAGATTGGGTAGCTTTCTGGAGAGAGCAGGAAAAAAGGAAATTGTGACGGTAAATTCAGCCACTCTAGGAAAAGTAGCAGCTCAGATGCATTCTCTTTCTGTTGCTTTGGACAGATTTCCTCCTTAATTGTCCTTAAGACCAATTCATAATGAAAGTTAACTATATTCTTTATCTAATAAGCCCTACCCTTGGCCTCATCCTTGGGCAAGACTGAAGGGACAGGGCATCTGTATATTATCTTCTCATCCATGACACATAAAAAAAATCAAGTCTGTCTCCAGCCTATCTCATTAGCATCTTTGCATACCTCTCTCTACATGAATGAATGACTGAATTTAAAATAATTTATCAAGTTCTCACCATGTGCCAAGCACTATGCTAAGTGCTGGGGTTGCAAGTTCTAAAGGGAGACAGTCTCCACCTTTTCTCAAAGATTACATTCCACTGGGGGAGGTAGCATTTATAGGGCAGAGGTTTCCAGGAATGGCACAAAGGTGGCGAGCAGAAAAATAGAATAGCCCAGTGCTCTTTTCAGACGCAATAGTGGAATTGATTTCATTATAGTTTTTAGAGAGCAAGAGATAGGAGACAAAAACTAAACTGTTATTATTCTTCATTCTATGAATGTGTCATTTTCTGTCCCTTCTTTGAACACAAGGAAATAAAATGAGAAGAAAAATATGGGCATACAGTAGACATATGGTAAACATGTGACATATTGAAGTGAAATTAAAAGGTACTCCTACAACTTCATTATATATAAAAAAATGTGATTTGATCAGTGAGAGTATTCTCTCCACTAACATAGATTTCCACCCTTAACTGCTTTAGTATATGATCTCCAAGAGCTGCTATTTCCAAACTACCTCTACTACTACTACTACTACTGCTGCTGCTGCTGCTGCTGCTGCTGCTGCTGCTGCTGCTTCTATTACTACTTCTTCTTCTTCATACCATTTTTAACATTTGTGGTGGTCACCTTTCTGGTGATGATCCTCTCTCAACTTGGGCCAGATTGAATTGCCAGTGTCGCATTTCAAGACTTCCTTGCTACTTACTAGTGTAGCTTTTGAAAACTCAAGCTTATTTCCATGACGTGATTTTTCATATAGCAGAAAGAACATTGTCTAATTAAACTCAATTTTATATACTAGAGGAACATATGTGACTTTGAGGCTATAGATCTATGAATAAAATAAATCTTATGACCACAAAATGAATACAAATCTTGGACCCTACAGTTTTGAGATGTTATTATATTTATTCCACTAATCATATTAATCACATTTCTAAAATAGTCATTTTATTTTTGCCACAAATATTATTATATAAGGAATGATAATAACTGAGAAAAAAGATCCTTTTTCCTTATTTCCTGTTAGATCTCTTGTCAATGAGGCATCATTGTCCAAATATGATGAAGTGCTGGGGGAAAAAGAGATTTTAATAACAAGTCTTTGTTTGACCTTTTTTCCAGATTTCCCTAAGGTAGTCTACTCATCTATTTCCAAATTAATATTTTTAGCCATGTTGCATCCTTAATTATGAGAAGGATTTGAATGATTTTTTTTCGTCTATTTCCACCTCTATTTTTAGTCTGATGCCTCCCACTGTGAAATATACAATGATTCAGAGCGACTTTTTAGTATAAAATGTGCAGTTCAAAGGATAACCACTTTTTATGAAGTTTGTCAATGGTTAAAGTTTATTGGAGTGGGAGGGTGTCATGTTATGCAAAACAAATTATTGTCATATTCTCTATGCAACTTTAATCTGTAATCACTGAAATAAAAATAAAAGTTGAGTGTCTGTTTAGTGAGTCCACACATTTGGTGGGTACTTCTCTCTGAAGAACCATGAACTGAATGGGCAGAGAGGTGACTATTCTACTTCAATATTACACATTTGACTTCCTACTGATGCAGAGAAAGAATGTGGTCAGAGGTATTTCCAGCCACAAACTGAATTTTCAGATCAGCGATGAAAGTGAAAAGATTTTCTTTGATGTTGGCCATAACCCTTAACTTATCAGGGCCTCATTTTCTTCATCTCTAAAATTAAGAATTGAACTAGATAGGCTTCTAATGTCCCTCACAGATGTAACTGAGGGTCCCGTGATAAGAGATTGGAAGCACATTTATCTTTGTAAGCATGGAAAACATTGAGCGGATACTTCATCTAACCAGTGGATCAGGCATCTAAAGTTCAGCATCAGTTCCTGTTACATCTGTTTGTCTCAATGAATGTATGTGATTAGTTGAGATATATTGTATAGATAGGGATTTCCCATGATTTATGAATATACAGTGAAAAATATTCTTTGTGGACGAGGCTAGGACAAGAAGAAATTGCAATATAGGGTGTGTTGGTGGCGACAGAACATCGTAATCAAAGAGGTTCAGAAATGAGAGACCTCTCAAATGTGTACAAACTATACTAGAGAACTTTCACTCTTTGCCTACAGCCATAGCTACTTCTCTTCCTCTAATCCTCTTACCCCAAACCAAGCAAACAGAATTTGAGGACTTCCACCAAAGGATAATATCTTGCCCGCTAAGAGAGTCAATTCTACTTTTGATTAGTTCTAACATCTACAAAGATCATAAGCACTTCTTTTCCCTTACTCTTGCCACTTTCTCTTCTTTCTGTTGTTTCCCACTAAAACTGTATCATACTTATCAAGAACAACAGCCAAAAATAATAGCCATTCTTATGATTTTGAAGGGAAAGTTAAATCTCAAAATCACCCATGTTAGTACAATCCAGTCCCATTTAGAATATGCTGAATAGGTTAAATAATTTTATTATAACATCAAATAGATATTATGTGAAAATACTATAGACTAGAAAGTTAATTTTCAAGTGTGTCAGGTACATTATGTCTCAGTGCTAATGATGTAGGTAAGGAATGTAAAACCCAAATAAATATGCTTGTAGTCATTCATACTAAACACTGGGGACACAAAGAAAGGTAAAAGGTAGTCCCTGCTCTCGGGAAGCCTGCAATATAAAGGAAGAGAAAACATGCAAATTCTTGGTACAAGCAAGTGATACACAGAATAATAGGAAATAATCTAAAGGGAAGGCCCTAGAATGAAGAAGGGATAGGGAAAGTCTTTTTGTAGAAGGTTGTATTTTAGCTTCAACTTAAAGGAAACCAGAAAAGTGAGGATGCTGAGGTGAGCAGGGACAGGCTTCCAGACATGGACTAGAGCTATAGCGATGGGGGTGGGTGGGATGATTTGGAGCTGAGACTGAGTGTTTAGTTTGGTGAAGGAGACTGAAGTTACTGAAGAGGAGTACATGTTTAAAGGAGGGGAGTGAAGTTAAGAAGACCAGAAAGATTGTGTCAGGGCTAAATTATGAAGGGCTTTGAATGCAAAAGAGATGATTTTATGTTTCATCCTGTAGATTACAGTGGGTCATTGGAGTTTATTTATTAAAGGAGTGATGTGATTAGAGTGGTGATTTAGGACAGTAACTTTGGCAGATACGTGAAGAGACTGGAGGGGAAGGGGATGCCTTACCAACTAGCTGGCTATTATAATAGTCCAGATATGAGGGCCTGCAACTGTATGTGTGTGTGTGTGTGTGTGTGTGTGTGTGTGTGTGTGTGCGTGTGACAGTATTTGAGAAAATATGTGGGCATATTTGAGGAAATTTTTTTAAAATTAATTTGTTTTCAGCTTTCAACCATCACTTCCATAATTCTTAAATTTTCTTCCCTTCTCCTTCCATGAGACAGCATGCAATCTTATATGGGTTCTAGACATGCATTCTTATTAAACACATTTTCACATTAGTCATGTTGCATAGAAGAATTAAAATGAAGGGAAAAACCAGGAGAATAATCAAATCAAATCAAAATATAGCACAAGATAAGACATTCTGCTTCATTCTGTGTCCTGGTTACATAGGTCTTTCTGTGGATGTGGAAGGCATTTTGCCTCAAGAGACTTTGGGAATGTTTTAAGTCCTTGCATTGCTGTGAAGGGCTAAGTCTATCAGAAACAGTCCTTTGCACACTGTGACTGTTATTCTGTACAATGTTCTCCTGGTTCTGCTCCTTTCACTTAGCATCAGTTCATATGTCCTTCCAGGACTCTCTGAAGTCCTCCTGTTCATCATTTCTTATAGCACAATAGTATTCCATTACATTCCTATATTACAAATTATTCAGTCATTCTCCAATTGATGGGCAGCCCTTCAATTTCCAGTTCATATTTGAAGAATATTGCAAAGGTGAAATCAACAGACCATAGCAATAGATTGGATGTGGGGAGAGGGTTGTGGGATTAGAGAGAAACAGGGAGAACTGAAGGATGACATCTAGATTGTGATCTTGGGAGACTGGGAAGATTTTGTTGTCCTCAACAGTAATATGGAAATTTGGAAACAGGGAGAGTTTAAGGGGAAAGATAATGAGTACAGTTTTATGCACATTGAGATTAAAATGTATAATGAATATCCAGTTTAATATGTCTGAATTCAAGATTAAAGGGTGGCAAATAGGTCGGGGTGTCTAAGTAGAATCCATCATTATAGAAATGACAATTAAATCAATAAAATCTGATAATAATGCCTAAACTTGGTTATTGCTGTCATTGTTTCTTGTAGAGAACCTTGAAGGGTTTGAAAGAGCTTCTTATCAAGAGTTCCCCTCCTCCAAGGGAGAATAACTGACTTGAGATGTGAAGTGATATATTGTTCTCAGGTGCACGTCCTTGAATTGGGGTGTTGAAGTTCCAGGAATCAGGGCCCCTGCTCTACAGGATAATATTCGGATAAAGAGGCCTTGAGACCTCCCTTTCTATTTATCACAATCTGTTCTGTTTCATGCCTCAATTGCTACCCCTATGGTTTTTTACTATTTAAGCATCTCGACCCCCTAATTTATTGGCTCAGTATGTCCAGAATAAACTCAGCTTGTTCAGACTGCTGTGTCCCACCAGTCTTTTCATCCTCGCTCTGTGAGCCTGTAACTGCTCTGGACCTGCTGGACCGTGCTGGCTGCATCAGTTTTTTTTTAATATAATTTATTTTCAGTCTCTAATTTCACTTCCACAAGATTTTGAAATCCAAATTTTCTCCTCATCTCTCCCCTCTCCCACCCCAGGACAGTGTGCAATGCAACCACTCCTTTACCTAATCTGTCCTCCCTTCTATAATCCCTCTCTTCTCCCATTCCCCCCTCCCCTTTATTTTCCTGTAGGGAAAGGTAGATTTCTATACCTCATTGCCTGTATAATTTATTTCTCAGTTGCATGCAAAAACAATTTTTAGCATTCATTTTTTTAAGCTTTGAGTTCCATATTCTCTCCCTTCCTCCCTCCACACTCATCTTTTTTGAAAAAAACAAGCAATTTGATATGTCATACATGTGTAGCCATGCAAAACGCTTCCATGAGAGTCATGTTGTGAAAGACTAACTACATTTCCCTCTATCCTGTCCTGCCCTCCATTTATTATATTCTCTCCCTGTATTTGTCCCCCTACAATAGTATTCTTTTCTGACTACCTCTTTCCCCAATCTGCCAACCCTTTTATTATTCTGCCTCTCCTATGCCCTTTCCCCCTGCCTTCCTGAAGGGTAAGATAGATTTCCATATCCAATTGAATGTGTATTATTCCTTCCTTAAGCCAAATTCAATGACAGTAGAGTTCACTTATTCCCTCTCTCCTCCCCCTTCTTGCTTTCGTTTGTAAAAGGTCTTTTTCGCCTCTTTATGTGAGATGATTTGCTACATCCTACCTCTCCATTTCTCTTTCTCCCAGCACATTCCTCTCAACATTTAATTTCATTTTTAGGTAGCCTCTCTTAATATTCAGATCACTCTTCTTCAGTGAGTTTTTGGACCTCCTTTTCCATTTGTCCCATTCTGCTTTTTAATGCATTCTTCATCTCTTTGGCTTTTTGCACCTCTTTTATTATCTGGGTTAGTCTATTTGTAAAGATGCTATTCTCTTCAGCATTTTGGGGGTCTCCTTTAGTGAGCTGTTGACTCATTTTTCATAATTTTTCTTGCATTGCTTTCATTTCTCTTCCCAATTTTGCCTCTATTTCTTACTTCATTTTCAAAATTTTTTTGAGCTCTTCCATGGCCTGAGACCATTTCATATTTTATTTTGGAGACTTTGGATGTAGGTACTTTGACTTTGATGTCTTCCTCCAGTTGTATGCTTTGATCTTCCTCATAGTAAGAATATACTTTTCATCAAGAAAGTAATTCTAATTTTTTTCTTTTTTGGTCATTTTCCTATTTGGTTACTTGACTTTTGGTCTCTTTATTAAGTAGAGGTTTTACTGCCCCAAGTTTCAGGGTTTTGTGCACCTATTTTTAGAAATATCTCCAGGGACCTGTAAATTCTCAGTTCTTCCAGAGTGGTATGATCAAAGAAGAGCTCTTTACTAGTCTCCTTGCCTGCAATCTCATCTGTGAGCAACCACAAGCACACTTTTTCTACCCTGGAACCACAAGTAGGATTCCATCACTACAGCTGCCACCAGCTCTGCCAAACCAGCACTCCTCCTCACCCCAGGACTGGCATAAAGGACTATGACCTAGATCAGTCCATGATTCATCTGCCATCTGTAGTGTGAGAACTCCAGGAATAGTTGTGACAACAGTAGTGCCTGCCATCACCCTCAAACTGGGGCCTCTGCCATTCTACTCTCACACAGGGGAAAGAGCTTTCCCACTGACTTTTGAAGATTTTGTCTTTTGTGGTTGAGAAGTCCGGCAACCATTACAGCTGCCAGTGATTCAGTGCCTTGAGGGCTGCTCCAGTCCTATTTGTGTTGGTGAGGCCAACGCTGGGCTGCTTTCCACTCCAAGTCTGGTACAATAGACCCTTCCTGTTAACCTTTCAGATTGTTTTGGGCTATAAATCTGTTTTACTCTATCATTTTGTGGCTTGTGCTGCTTTAGAATTTGCTTAGAGTCATGTTTTGCAGTTATTTTGAGGGGTTTACGGGGAGAGTTCAGGCATATCCCTGCTTCTACTCTGCCATCTTGGCTCTGTCCCCCTGTTGTTGCTGTTGCTGTTCAGTCATGTCAAGTGTGTCTAACTCTTTAATTGCTATTATATAGGCAATGTTATAGTCAGGTAAAAGATCAGCTTCTAGGCAGACCATGTTGTTCAATTGTGTCTAACTCATCATGATCCCATTTCTGTTTT
Source organism: Potorous gilbertii (assembly GCA_028658325.1). Lineage (NCBI taxonomy): Eukaryota > Metazoa > Chordata > Mammalia > Diprotodontia > Potoroidae > Potorous > Potorous gilbertii. The sequence continues at coordinate 618,901,393 of CM053770.1, read as the reverse complement.
TTTTTGGCAAAGATACTGGAGTGGTTTGCCATTCCCTTCTCCATCTCATTTTGTAGATGATGAAACAGACAAACAGAGCTAAGTAACTTACTTAGATTCACACAGCTAGTAAGTGTCTGAGGAAAGATTGGAACTCAGGTCTTCCTGACTCCAGGCCCAGCACTCTATCCACTGCACCATTTAGCTCCCCTGGCTAATATTTAGATAACATTTTGTGTCAGACATTATGCTAACCACTTTACAACTATCATCTTGTTTGATCTTTGTAATAATCCTAGAAAATAGGTGTTATTATTTTCCTCATTTTGCAGATGAAGAAACAGAAACTAAGCAACTTGCCCAGGATCAGATAGCTAATAAGTTTCTGAGGCTGGATTTAAACCTCAGTCTTCCTGATTCCAGCTATCCACTGCACAACTGACCTACTGACCTGATGAGATCTGAAAGTGAAATAATATGAAGGGAGAAGAGAAGATGATATTAGACACAGCCCCATGGAAAACCCATCATTAGTGGGTTTGAGTTGGATATAGACTAGCAAAGGAAACTGAAGAGGGGTTAAATGTGTAGGAGAAAATATGAGAGAGATTGATATCCCATTACAGAGAAAAAACTATGTCTTAAAAAATGATATTTTATTTTTTCACCAATTACATGCAAAATAATTTATGGTTTTTTTTTAAGTTTTGAGTTCCAAATTCTATCCCTTCCACCATCCTTTCTACCCTCTCTGAAATGGTAAGCAAAATGATAAAGATTATACATGTACAATAATGTAAAGCATATTATTCATTTTGTGGAAGAAAATGTGAAAGAGAGAGAAAGAGAGAGATGGAGAGAGGGAGAGAGGAAAAAAGGAAAGAAGAGATGAAGGAAGGAAGGAAGGAAGGAACAAATTAGTAACTTTGAAAAGAGATTTCCATGTGAAGCTTTCAGTGGATGTTAGAAGTCCAGACGCCGTGTTTAAAAGTTAAAAAGAAAATGAGAGGACAGGAAGCAGAATCATCTGTTGCAAATTGTTTTTTTCAATGAGTTTAGCCAGAAAAGGAAAAAGAGATATAAAAAAAAATTTGCAAAGATGGAAGAATCAAAAAAGGCTCTTTGAGGACAGGGCAATGTACATATTTTGGGGCAATGCCAAAGTACCCAGTAGACCTGGAGAGATTTAAACTAAGTTATAGAACTCATGACAGAAGGGGCATTCTGCCAGAGAAGCAAAGTAAAATGAGATTGCTTGTAAAAGGAGTAGGAGCTTGCCTTGGTAAGGAGAAAGACAACCTTTTCACTTGCAACAAGGATGAAGGAGATTGTGACAGAAGAAATCTGAATAACATGAGGTAAGAACAGGAAGATATTGGCACATGACATTATTTTATTCAGTGAAATATAAAGGAAGAAAGATTCTCAGTTGAAAGGAGGAAGGGAAAGAGGGTCATGAAAAGTTTGTAGACTGGATGAGAAGTTTTGCAAGAACCTCTCTGAAAAATGGGATAATGGAGGGGTAGAAAAATTGTCTATCAGCATCAGATTGATTGTATTACTTTTCAACTTTTGTTCTATGACTTTCATGTCATCGGTCCACTAGAGTCAATTAAGATGACTGAAGTTCAAATCTACCCTTAGAACCTGAACAAGTCACTTAACTTCTGCTTTCCTTAGTTTCCCCATCTATAAAATCAGAACAATAGTATCTAACTCCAAAGGTTGTTCTGAAGATCAACTGAGATATTTGTAAAGTGCTTAGCACAGTGTTGTATAATCTTTTATTATTATAAATTATTATTAGTAAAAAAATGCTGGTGCTTGATGAGAGTGAAACAAGTCTTAGACTTGATAGTACACAATCAAAAATATTACAAGGACACTAAAGGACCAAGGAGAAGAGGACAACGTATAGTTGAACTGATCCATTGAGGTGTCAAGATGAAGAAAGGAGGAAAGATTAAAGCAGTGATGATGGAATGATAGAGAACTGAAGTGTCAATCAATAGGAGGTTCATTCTGTTGACAATGAACGGGACTTGATATGGGAAGAAAGAGAGTTATCTGGAGGTCTGTAGAGAGCAGCTATCATGAATTTATGTGGGTAGTAGATGTAGATTTTATGGACCTCAAACAAGGAGAGGGAAAAACCTGTATATAGTGATGCAGGTCAAATATCATTCAACTTCCCACTTCAATCATGGAGGTGGGATGAATGAGTGAAAGTGCAAACAGTACTGGATTTAAAATTGCTGAACTCAAAACTGTCCTCAGACACTTACTGGTTAAGTGACCCCAGATAAGTCATTTAACCTATTTCATACTGTTTCCTCTTCTATAAAAAGAGAATAATATTAGTACCCACTTCCAGGATTATGAACATAAAAGAAAATGATGCTTGTGAAGAGCTTTACAAACCTTAAAGAAATATGTCAATATCAGAGATGATGATGACCTGAGTTATTTTCTAGTATTTTGAGAAGACAATTTCTAGAAGTACTTGAAAATGAAAATTAGATTTATCTATATAAAAGACAATAAATAAAACATATCCAAGCACAATGTCCACAAAAGTTTTAGTTTAAAATGCAGGTTGCATTTTTTCTCATAGTTATTTATCAGTGGGTAAGCATCAAGGCACATTTGATAGATAGTCAACTTCTTGGTCAGAAATACCTGGTTCTACTTCTGAGTTAGATATATAGTGACAGTGTGACACTGAAATAGTCACTTAATTTTTCATTCCCACGGTGAGTTCTCTAAGAGGTGTTAAACATGGAATTTTGAACACATGCAAGCCACAATACTCCTAAGAACAAATGAAACCAGATTGAAATATAATTGGAAAATGTTTAATAAAATAATTTAAAATACAACAAAACACAGATAATGTTAATATGTTTTTCTAAGTCAAATATGTGTCCCCTAGCATCCTTATGTGTAGTTTAATGGCCCCCGTGTCTATTTAACAGCACTGCTCAGTAGTTTGATATCACTGCTGAGATAGTTCTGAGTTGCAATGGTAGAGGAAACTTTCTTAGATTATTCTCTATATCAAATAATTTTTCATTCAAATAGCTGAATAAAACAAAACACAAAAGACAACAAAAGTTTTTAGAAGTTTGTATGTTGAGTTCATGTAACTTAGATATTGTTTTAGTTAATTAGTTAATTATAATATAGAAATTAAACAAAAGATTTTCAATGCTACCAAGAAAAAAGGAATATAAGATTTAAGAAAATAGAAATCAAACAATAAGACGAAAAAAAATGAATACATTGACTATTCAAAGGAATGAACTAATAAAAGACATAACCAAGATAAAAATGATTCAAAATATTATCACAATAATTTTATTTGCATAAAATTATAATAATAAATATATTAGAAGTTGACTAAATTTTCCTGAGAAGAGGGGGGAGGAGGTTAGAATTTCTATAGTACCTACTATTTTCCAGGTACTATGCTAAGAGTATTTTATAAATATTACTCCATTTGATATTCATACCAGTCCTGTGAGTAAGGCACTACTCCCCAATTTTGTCATTGAGAAAAACAAGGTAAAAGGCCTTGACCAGAGTCGTATGTATCTGAGTTCAGATGTGAGCTCAGGTCTTCCTGATTCTAAGCCAAGCACTCTATCCACTCTGCCACCAAGTGCTTCTGGATGCTTCCTCTGTAAGGAACCAGCATAGAGGAGTGATTATAATCTCTGTTAAGACAAAATAATAAAGGAACATAGTTTAACAACACCCAGGTAATTACATATCATTTCACAATTATTTAGAAGTCTGAACATATTTATTAAATAAAGGATGATTTAAAAAGGCAAAGAATTGATGGCAATAAAATGTATAATTTTGTTTATTAACAACTTCTCATTGTTACCGTAATTCAACATTTCTTTGATGTCTTCCCACTCTCAGCAGGAAGAAAGTTTTCCAAGTCTTTCCAATTCAAAACCTCTCACCCAAATCCTTTTGTTCCCTAATGGAGGATTAGGAATATAGAATTTGAGATCTACAGCTTGAAGATACCTGAGGGCATCTAATAAAACTGGCATATTTTATATATGAATAAACTGATTTTCAAAAGTTTTTCAGTTTTATCTAACTCCTTATGACCTGATTTGGGCATTTTTTGCTTTTTTGGCAAAGATACTGGAGTTGTTTGCCATTTCCATCTCTAGTTCATTTCACAGATGAGGTAAACAGGGTTAAGTGACTTGCCCAAGATCTCACGGCTAGTAAATGTCTGAGGCCAGATTTGAATTCGTCTTCCTGACAGCAGACTGATCCCCTTTCTCCTCCCTTTCAAAAATGAAAAACAAAAACCCAAACAATTAACTTGCCAAAGGTCACATAGGTAATAAGTAACAGAAATGAGGTTTAAATACAAGTCCTCTGCCTTCAGAGATAATGGTCTGCCCCTTGTATGACATTTCTTCTCTGAATGCTTTCTTGACATATATCAAATAATTGTCATGATGAACAGTCTGGCTCAAAGACATGTAATATAGAATCATAGATTTAAAGCATGAGTGGACCATAGAAATCATCTAGTACAATCACCTAGCTTTACATGTGAGGAAATGCAACCTTAAACAAAGAAGTAATAATATACTAAACCTATAATTCTGACTGATCCCAATAGAGTATCCCCTATTTAGAAGCAGAAGTATCTAATTGAAATTAAGTTTCTTGAGAGCAGGGGTTCTAATTTTTGTCTTTGTAAATCCAATGTTTTTCATTATATCTAATAGAAGATAGGTTCCAGATCAGTGAATGAACTGTATCCAGGGAAAAAGAAATCAGGTTACAAAAGTCTAGAGCAGAAAGTTAAGTAGTTTTCCAGCTTCTTGCATTGGGCTATTTTTTTAGGCAAGCTCATGGATAATCATTGGTAATAAGAGAAGTTAAAGTCATTTATTTTGCTTCAGGATGTAATTTTTATTGCTATTCCTCCTTGTCTAAACAATACAAAAATGTCAAAGCTTAAAAGAACTTTAGAAGCCATTCAATGGAATATGCAACAGAACACACAAATGGCCAAGTATACTTGTAGATTTCCAGTGAACTGAGGCGGGGCTGCTTTTTTTGAAATAATTCATCCTATTTTTAGATATCTCAGGTTGTTAAATTTTACATTACCTCAAGGCAATATTAACTTCTTTGAATCATTCCTAATTCTTCCCTTTAGGGCAAAATATAGCGATCTTATTTCTATTTCCCTTGCTAATTTCTTCTCTAGAAATTAGGCTAAATATTTCCAGTTATTTCAGTGGATCAGCCTGTGGCATGACTTCATTGATATTAGTTATCTTGGTTACCTTCTTTTAGGGACCTGGGACTAAGGGGTGGGGGTTATGTTCAGGGAAGATGAAGAACTCTGGTGTGAGGGCTGCCAAGCTCTTTGTAGGGCTGCTTTCCAATTTGGGTGTCCATCTCTTCTACCTAACTCTCTGCTGTGACTCCAAATAGCTGTAGCATGTGCAGTGGCCACACTCTGGTAAACTGCTTCAGCAGACAGACTAAAGCAGATCAAGAGAAACCAAGGGGTCTCAGATTCATGGATGAATTATAAGGTTGTCTAACCCCAACTATGTGAAGACTTTCCCTGATGGAATGGGCAAATGAGAACCATTTTTTCCAATGGCCATGAAGATGACTGAGCACTTGGAGTGCTTAGAGCTTGCTTAGACATTCAAGGATGACAAGGTCATCCACTGTATCTTGAGCCATCACTAGTTATCTTGACTCTGTCCTGTTACTGAACTGTGAGAACGCTGGAGGTGAAAATAAGGCCGATGACTTCATGCAACTCTGTCTCACTTAAATCTACTTTACACAAAAGTCAAAAGAAATCACTCATGCCATTTTACCATTTTAACCTACCTCAAAGCCTTGTGGTGATAGGGCAGTTGTGGATACACTGGGTCCTCTGGTCACAACTCTGCACACAGATAGCCCAGACTATAGGGTGGTCATCTCATTGGAAGTAGCCCCATGGGTATTAGAACATCCTTTTAAGTATCACACTGCTCACCTGGTGTGAGGAAAGTGCTAGACAAGGTGCCTTAAAAATTTGCCCCTTCTTACCTGATGCTGGTCTGATTACCAGGGCAGGTGGAGATCTCACCTTGTGATCAAAACACATACACACACTCACACATGTACCAAAACTTCTTTAAATATGAGTCCACTCACCATTGGTGCATAAAATGTGTGTATACTTATAGACAATATAAAATTCAATAGACCTGAAAGATGAATATCTCATGTTGTGAGAAAACTCAGCAGACATTACATCCAAATTACAGCCCTGAGTGAAACAACATTGGCACATGAAGGCTAGCTTACTGAAGTTGGAGCTAGATAGACATATTTCTGGAATGACCACAGTGAAAGGGAGCACCGTGAAACTGGAGTATGTTTTTCAATCAAAATTAATCTGGTCAGTAAATTTGCATGTCCACCAAAAGGAGTGAATGACAGGCTCATGAGTATATGATTGACATTTGCAGGAAAATGACATTACCATCATCCATGCCTATGCTCCTACCATGACCAACCCTGATGAGATCAAAGAAAAAAATTATGAAGACCTGGGAGACTCTAATCATCAATGTGTCAAAAAGAGGATAAGCTTATAATTCTAGGTGACTAAAGTAGGCTCAGACTACCAGATTTGGGAGGGAGTTCTAGGGAGGAATAGAGGTAGAAACAACAGTAGCAATGGTCATTAACTACTAAAGACTTGTTCATTCTATTACATTCTCATCTGCTACACTGTCTTCCATTTACCTAAATATCCTAAAACTTGGTGGATGCAACCTCATAGTAAACATTGTCATATAATATACTTACTATGTGATTGTGAGAAGGGACGTACGGAATGTAAGAATGACAAAGGCAATGTGTGATGCAGAGTGCTGGACTGATCATAGACTTATCCTCTCTCCCAGCTAAATATTTGCATTTAAAAAAAGCAGTGACAACAAGGCAAAATTAATGTCAACAAATTAGAATTGTTCTCTGAGTGGGAACAATTCATTTCTAAATTAGAGGGTAAGTTAAGCCAAGCACAGTTGACATAGTGTAGCAGAAAAAGAGTGGGCAGCTTTCAGAGATTTGGTGTACAATGCTTCATTTGCTTGTCTGGATCAGAATGCTTGCAAACATCCAGACTGGTTTGACAAAAATGATAGGGAAATTCTGAAGCTGTTAAATGAAAAATGAGAACTCCATAGGATTTACCAGTAGGCCAGTTCATTCATCTCTAAGAAATCAGTATTTAATTCCATCAGAAGGAAAGTACAAATAAAACTTAGAGAGATTCAGGATTCTTGCCTCAGTAAGAAGGCAGATGAAATTCAGTTTTATGATGATAGTAACCATCCCAAGTGCTTTTATGATGTGCTGAAGGCTATTCATGGGCCAAAGACTTATGGTGCATCTCACCTACTCAGTGCTGATGGAGCCACATCGATTACCGATAAGGACATGATCCTAGAGAGATGGACTTCTTAACAGACCACCATCGATAAGTGATGAAGCCATTGAGCACTTATCGCAGGTTGAAGTCAATCCCTCCCTAGCTGAAGTTCCAACTGAAGAAAAGGTTTTCAATGTTATTAGGCCCCTTTCATGTGTCAAAGGGTCTGTTGTTGATTCTAATTCAGTTGAAATTTACAAGTTGTGGGGTAGGTACATCGTTCATTCACAAGGTGACTGAAATTTTCTGAGTTACGTGGTAAGAGGTGGTTTTCCCTTAGGAGTTCAATGACATGTCCATTGTCCATCTCTATAAAGTTAGTATGTTGTCCTGTAACAATCCTAAGGGGTCTCTCTCTTAGCCATTGCTGGTAAGATTTTTGTCAGAGTCCTTCTTAAGAGATTTATGGCCATCTACCTGAGAGCTCTTTAGAAAAGGCTGAGGGATGGTTGATATGGTGTTTACTGTCCAACAACTCTAAGGAAATGCTAATGGAAGAACAGAAGTTTGTACACAATATGTATCAAAATGAACAAGGCCTTTGGTCCTGTCAATCTTGAGGACTTATTGAAAATTATGTCAAAAATCTGGTTGCATGAAGAAGCTCATTAGCATTGTATGTTAATTTCATGATGGCAGGCTTGCCTGCATTCTGTATAATGGAAGATGTTCTTGCATTTTTCCAGTCAACAATGGAATGAAACAGGGAATGTTGGTGCATGATTTTCTGTTTTCAGATTGTCAAACACTCAATGCAGCCTATGAAGTGGAGATGCAATAAAATATGTATCAATTCTGTGCTGCTTGTGCTAATTTTGGCCTAAAAATTAACACTAAAAAACACAGGTATTCCATCAGCCAGCACCATACCAAATGTGGAGCCAAATGTGGAACAGTTGGTTATAGCAAGTGAAGAAGTTTTGAATGCTGTGGATAAGTTCACTTACTTTGTCAATGCATTTCCAGGGATGTATACGTTGATAATGAGGTTGACAAACATATTGCCAGAACTAGCTCAGTGTCTGAGAGGTTCTATAGAAAAAGTGTAGGAGAGAAGAGGCATTAGACTGACTACCAAACTGAAAGTCTACAACTGACCTCATTGTTGTATGCCTGTGAAACCTGGACAGTATACCAGTGCCATGTCAGGAAACTGAATCATTTTTATTTGAATTGTCTTAGGAAGACTCTGAAGATCACTTGGCAGGACAAGATATCAGATACTGAGATCCTTTCTCATACTGAACTGCCAAGTACTCAGATTCTGCTCCAGAGTGCAGAACTCCGATGGACTGGCCACACTGTTTGAATGCCAAACATAAACTTGTCAAAAAGACTATTTTATGAAGAACTCAAACAGAATAAGTGCTCACACGGTGGTCAGAAAAAAGTAATATAAACACACTCTTAAGGTCTCAAGAAATTTGAAATTGATTGAGCCGTAAGTGAGACACTGACAACAACTCAGCATGGTGTGCCCTCATCAGAGAAGGTGCTGTCTTCTATGAGAAAAGCCAAATTGAAATAGCTCAAAAGAAATGTGAGGTGTCAAAATTTAGAACTTCCTCCCCAAGTGTTCACATGGGCTGTTTGTGCCCAACCTGTGGTAGAGCATTTCACTCTCGTATTGATCTGGTGAACCAGAGCTGGACACCCTGTAGCTTGCCTCTAACATAGTGATGTATTTTGGTTCACTTCAAGAGCAAAGCGCAATAACTAATTAGCTAAGTAAGCAACTAACTACTGCAGGCCTGAGCAATCTTCAGGTAAATTCTTATTCCAGGGCATGGATGGAAGTGACTTTGGTTTTTCAATAGTCCTGCCAATGATTTGGCAATTACCAAATTGGCATTACTAATTAGGAACAATGATAAATTAATTCCATTTCCAAAAGTGTGAGAAGTGGCAGTCTAAAGAATTGTTTCTTGACTCAACTAGCTGCCTTGCATAGTATGACTTGTTTTTTAGGTGTAAATAAAGATATCACCAATATGCAGCCAGCCAAAGGCTAGCTGACTTTCAATTCCATCAATTTTTTAGAATTTCACACCTTATAAAGAAGTAGCAGTCTGTAAATGTTCTTTTACACTTCATATAAGAACATAACACCTTGTTATCTTTCTAATTTATCCCTAATTTCTGGAATTTTATGATTTGAATTGGGAGAGTGCGCATTCAATTGCTCATAGAGTCCCTCCCAATTACAGAACCATAAAATGTTTCTTTGAATTTGCTTTGGCTCTCATATTTGCGACCTATTTAAGCTTGGACAAATCACTTAACATTTTTTTTGGCTTCAGTTTTCTCATCTATAAAATGAAGGGGATGGACTAAATGTTCTCTAAGTTTCTTTCCTGCTTTAAATTTATAATATAAGAAAGTATTTTTTAAATTTTTTTGGCTTATTATGAATTCCTATCTCTATTTTCTTATTTCTCATCTCTCATTTCAAGGGAAAGTAAAAGGAAAGAAGTTGAAAAAAATCAAGAAGGGAAAAAAAGAACTAAAATTGGACCGGAAGCAAAAACCAGAATTCCTAATTTGATGTACAAAGGGAAAGAGATGCACTGAATTGAGTAATTGGTTAGAGATTGGTTGGTAGAATATGAATAGTGATAGAGGCAAGTAATTTTGGGGATAGCATATTGAATAAAATGTAGGACAGACAGGTGAAGACAGCTCAATCAGAGAAGAAGTGATATTCGAGATAAAAAGTAACTAGCGAATGAATTTCAGACAAGTTGAAAGAATGCAACATGATTTGGTGGTTGCCACGTTGCAAGAGGTGAATAAGGTGGAACATGTAGAAGGAAATTGAAAAAAATATATACTTCTTTGTAAGTGACAGAGAACGAGAACATAATAATGGGTGACAGGAGAGAAATGGAAGTGCAAATTGTTGGAGAAAAAAAATAGCTCAATCTTTGTCATATTTTAGCTAAGGAGCACATGTTTTAGTTCAATGTGGAGAGAATTAACTCAGGTATTCCAGAGCCAACCGTGAGTCAAATAGCCATCTTTATTCAAAGACAGAGCTTAGAATATATGGATGATTTAATAATATTTATTTCACAAGTTAGTCACTGAGATATTCCATTTCAAGACACATATTAGTGTTGTAGACTAACTATTAATTTGTGGATTACTTTATTGAAAATAACAGAAACTTGATTATTAGACAAACAATTCATTTTTTAAATTAATCTTCATTATTTTACTTTCATTTATTTTTGTTTAATTCATGGGATAAAACAAACATTTTCATAACATAGTAAAATTTAAAATTATTGCACATGAAACTACAGCTCTGTTATGTACAACTGACTCTTCCTAGTTATCATATAAATTTCTTCTTTTTCATTTCCTTTGCATCTCCTGTGCTAGACATGGCTACCATTAGACACAAATATGTATATAAGACATAATCTCTTAATTATTGCATCTACAAGGATTATGAGTGGTTCTTAACTAATTTTCTCATATATACTTACTATGAATTTGGGTTGTGTGTGTGTGTGTGTATGTGTGTGTGGGTGATAAGAGAGTAGGTGTGGGTATACATGGTTATGGAGGAGGAACCCTAGAAAATCCTACTTCAAAACCATCAATTGCAGAAAACGTTTTTCATTTCCTACTCACAAGAGAAGCAATATGGTATGATGGGTAGTGATAAGACCTCAGAATAAAAAATGACCTGGATCCAATCCAAAGTCACTTAATCTCTAATGTCATGCAGATAATTTATCTACAACTAGTCTGAATACAGTTGGATATGGGCATTTCCTCACTGGGAACTCCCTATGTCAATAAAATTACAGAACTGTTATAAAAACTAACAGGAAATGATAAAATCCGGGTTCTTCTCCAATGCTTCAGCTATTAGATGTAAAAATGGCCCTGAGATAGAGTAAAGGTAGATAAAATCATTTTTTTTATTTTAAAAGAATAAGCTGAGCATAGAGCTATACTGAATATATTTTATTTGTTTTCAGATCGTTTCTCTAAAATTCTAGTTTAGTATGTACTTTGTGACTCTTCTGTTCTACCCACAGATTTTGGGCATGCTATTTTAACAAATATTCAAAAAGTCTTTCAGCCATAAGCAACTGTGTTTTGGAGGTCAATGTAGCTTTTGGCAGGATTTACTAATGTAGAATATTTTTCTTATGAGACTGGTAATGTTATTATAAAGTCTTATCACACATCAACCCACTCATTGATCCCAAAGTGAAGATATAGGAAGATAACTAGATAAATAGGCAGAAGGACAGACAGACAGATAGAAAGATAGATAGATAGATGATAGATAGATAGACAGATGAATATAGATAGGTAGATAGATAGATAGATATTTATCTTGTTTGTAAAGACCACCCACAAGTTATAGACGGGTAACTAATCTGTGCTGGTGAAGTGAATATCTACCTCAAAGAAATTACAGCTTCCTGAAGAATTCAAGTTTTATTTTAGGAAAGTATGTCACATCATTCCATCTCTCATCTAATGTAGCAATGATTTCACATGCAAAGACATCTGCATCTTCTAACTTTATTTTTGTTGTTATTGACTGAGAAATGTAAACCACTTCAACCAGCTGCTGTTTTCTATGTTGTTTCACCCAGAACTGGCACATCAAAACAGATCCAGTGAAATATATTTTATTGATAGCAAAGGAAATGCTTTGAAATTTTTTTTGCGGTAAAACGATGCTTTTGGCTGACATTCACAATCAAAGATCATGTTGTGGAATATAGCTGCATATTGGATGGGAATCACATTAAAATACTCTTCTACAAGCATGCCCTGTAATAGAAACATTTATCTAAAGGACCATCAATGCTCATGGTCAATTTCATGTACAATGTTTAGCTCAATTAGATGAATTATGGTAAACGAATTACAATTTAGGATTTCTAATATATGTGTATATATATGCATAAATTTTGTATATATATAGAATTATATGTGCATGCACATACTTGCAAACGTATTTTGAAAAGCTTCTATTCTTAGCTTTGTATATTTCAAACCAGATAATTGAAATTTAATTATTTGGACTTAGATTTTGAGTACATCAGTAAAGAAAAGGTAATGCATTCACTTCTATCCTTAGTATAATATGTTAAAGAGATTTCCATTTACAAACTTCATTACAGGGATGATTCATGCAGCTGCATAGAAACTTCTCTTCACATTATACTCCATGACTGCACACATGTCATTGAGTAATTGTAGTTCTGTGAGAAATTCATCGCTTGAGACACTTCTGACAAAAATAGCTCTTAAATGAAAAGATCTTTGATAAAAGGTAAAATTCCATCCATTGTATCCTATTGTCATTTCTCCTCTTCTGCCTTGATCAACTCCCTTGTTTCCAGATGTTCATAACTAACTATACTTACCCTAGATCCAGGGATTTGAACCCTGCCTCATATTCATACTATCGGAGCCTTAGTTCCTTCATTTGTAAAACAGTTATCAATAGCAGCTACACTGTACCTTACAATTTTGTAAAAATTTAATGATACAAAGTATTTAAATACTTTAACCTCTGTAAAGCTATTATTGTTTGAAAAGGTACAGACTCAAGAAAATTCTAGTATTTCTGGGTTCCTACTATTTGTAGAATTGTATATATAGGAATAGCAAAATATTTTCCCTGAAATTCAATCACATATGCACAAATAATTAAAATCATTGTACTTATTAATATGTGTGTTGCTATAGATTGTGTGTGTGTGTGTGTGTGTGTGTGTGTGTGTGTGTGTGTGTGTGTGTAGGTCAAGAGGACTGGTGATGGTTCCACATGGAGTGAGAAGCCTTAGCCTTTTTAAGTCAAGCTCTTTCCCAGGCATCAGTTTGTCCGAGGTAATGCCCATTCAGAAATTAAAGGCTATATAAGGAGTGAGGCAAAAGAATCAATCTAGGAGGGGAAGACTTACGGAGTTTCTGGCCAGAACAGAAACAATTGCTATTTTTACTCATTCTGAACCTTCAAACCCAAAGAATGAGCAAGTGAGGCTTGGGTAGGGACCTATTATTGGCCAATCAGTGAAGACTAGAGTGGTTTGGGTTTAAAGATAGTCAGGTAAGTCCATTTGAATCATAGTTGGCTTTAACAAAGCCTAGTTTTTCAGAGTTATATTTCCAGAAATCAAAAAGGAAATACATATTTTCATTTCATGTATATTATGCATACATATAATATAGGTATGCACATATGTATTATATCTACACACATACTTCTTATTTGGTTTTCATAGCAATGCTGTAGTTGAGGTGCTATGACAACTCCCATTTTAAAAATTAAGAAACTGAAGTTGATGATTAAATGATTTGCCCAAAATTATACAGCTGTTCAGTATTTGACTCAGAATCTGAACAAGTTTGTTTTTTTTAAACTCCAAGTTCAGTATTCTAAGGACAATGATACGTATTAAGCAGCAGGGTTGGGATTCAAAGAAAAGCCTTCTGGCGCCAAACCCAGGTCTCTCCACCCTACCCTTCCTTTCAAACGAAGGGTCTATATTTGTTTGAAAAATAATCTGAGGTGATATAACCTATGAAATGAAAGTAAATCATGCTGAAACACTGTACTATGAAAATTTTGACAGATTTTTGTATCTATCTATAATAATAAGTTTCATCATCTCACATACCCAGAATCTTTTACTCTTATCAAAGAGAGAATTTGGAAGAAAATATCCATAATATGGGAAATGAATATTAGGTAGACTATAAAAATAAAAGTTTCAAGGTATTACATATTTTTGCTCATACAGTCATTTAAGTATTTCCAATCCATAAAGTCACTGAAGCTGCTAACTGGAGACTGCTAGACTTTAAGACAATAAAGATAATTCATTGGACCATAAAAATATTCCACAAAACTGGTCTAAGAGTGCCACTAACTCCACTGTCAATGTCATTTTGCAAAGTTTGCCAAGGCTTTGTCACAGTAGGTTAATGAGGTGACAATGAATAGAAAATTTTCTACTGAGTTTGAACCAAGTCAAAAATCTTCGTGTACAAAAAGAGACTACTGCATACTTTTCCTTTTTTAGTATAGTGTCAAACTCTTAAGTAAAATTATTGAATTTTTAATACAATTTTCATGTATGAAAGACATTTCTTTTATCATCTAACCCCCCCACAACCCCCTGGTTACCAATGGGACTTGATTTAACTTGAAGGTTACATAGATCAAAACATGAAAGACTTTTCTATAAATAAATAAAAAGAATTCTTACCATGTTATATTGTTATGCAGGCTTTCAGGATAATATATTTGAAATCATAATACTGATCATAACTGTCAGTTATATACCACTTTGAGATCGGAAAAATAATTTGCTATATTATCTCTTTTGATTCGTGCAGTGACTATAACCGAATTGCTATGGTGCTTTTAATTTTATTTTTAATTTTTTAATACTGTACATGTGAATTCCATGGTATAGAGAACTCTTGGATAAGGAAAGTTCCTCTCACCAAAGCAAATTTGTGCCCTCTCTATAATTTATAATCTTAGAGAGATGAATGGGAAATTGAGAGTTTTACTTTAGCTAGGATATATTGAATTTATCATTGAAACTAAATCTTTTTGGCTGAAATGACGCACCTCAGATTTAGGACAGAAATATATCTCATAGTTCATCCAGGTTAAAGGTCTCGTTTAGCAAATAAGGTCGGACCAGCTTCCTCAATTTCCCCACAATATGGATCAGTTTTCCCTGAAATGCAACAGACATATTTCTGGAACTTGATGGGTTTTTGCCGCCCTTAATGTAACTTCCTATTCACCTAAGGGCATAAAAGCTACTCATGTGGAGTTGGGCCCCTTTGACTTGGTGCATTTATAGACCAGGTTGCAACTGAGAAGTAGTGACTACAGACCACACAATCCATCATATCCTACCCTCACCAAATCCTTTCCGGATAACCAGAAAGGTTTCCATATGGAAAGACAAGGTCTAGGAAGGGAAAGGAGGAATCAAAAGGGAAGAAGCATTTATATTATGTAATACCTATTATGTGCCAGGTACCATACTAAGCATTTTATGAATATTATCTCATTTAATTCTCATAACAACCTGCTGGATAGGTGCTGTTATGTCCTTATTTTATAGCTGAGCAAACTGGGGCAAACAGAAGTTGTGACTTGCCCTACATCACATAGCTAGTTAATTTCTGAGTCTAGAATTTTACTAAGACCTGACTCTATGTCTGGTTTTCTATGCACTGTGTCATCTCGCTGCCTGGAGATAACTAGAGAAACTAAGTGCCATCATATCCTTGTTAGGGCAAATTAAATCTCCTTTTGTTAACTCTTCGGGGACTTGTGAGTCTCTCCTTTCATCCTTACATGGAACTTAAACAGGGGGCTAATGTTAAGCCTAAGAAGCCAAGGAAAGTTAAATGATGTAATGAGATGAAATAAGTAGGTGCAGAGTTGAGATTCAAACCCATGCCCTGTGATTCCAAAGGCGTGCTCTTTCCATTGTAGTATTTGACCTCTTAATCTATGGATCCCAGATCTATTACACTTTCTACACTGGAGAAAGGGTGGGCAGAGTCATTATATGCAGAAAGCTCATCCTAGACACTGTAACTCAGAAAAAAGTGGGGGATTTTTCACTATCTCAACAGAACCCTCATAGCAGGCAGAGAAGCAAACATTTAATTTTTTCTTAATTGATTAGTTATTCCGATCCACACAGCGCCTGTTCATACCTTCTCATTATTCTTCAAGCTTTCCCAGCCCCCACCATCATAGCTATACCCTAACAATAAATGGAGACTATTCACTTAGAGTTCCTTTTCTCCCTTTTCCTCTTCTTAAATTGATAAGATGCCTTCAACCACTTCAACTACTATCTCCACTACTGTTTTGAAGAGGTGGCCCTTTTCCTAAACATGGCAACTCCTTTACACGTATCTTTGATACTTTCCCTCCAGTCTTCTTCCACAAATTGCTCCTATCGCTATGCCCATTCTCCTCTTCAGTCTCTCATTGTTTACTGGTTCTTTGCATGTAGCTACCAACATTTCAATCTCTCTTCCATCCTTAAAACCCCTCACTTATTCTATCATTCCCACTAGCTATTATCTATCTTTTATCTCATTTATGCTTAAACTCCTTCAGAAAGTGATCTATATTCATTTCTTCTACTTACTTTTTGATTCACTTCTAAACCTTCTGCAAATTGGCTTCTCACCTCATTGTTTAACTGAAACTGACATCCTCAAAGTAAGAAATGATTTTGCAATTGCCATCAAATGGTCCTTTTATCAGACCTCATCCTTGTCAAAGGAATTGATGATGTTGATTACTTCCTTCTAGATACTCACCACTCTCTAGGTTCCCATGACGTTACTCTTTGCTCTTTCTCATAACAGTCAGAAATATACCTCTTAGTCTCCTTTGGTAATTTTTTACAATTTTGTATACATTAGCCTTGAATAACTCTCAAGGTTCTGTCCAGGATTCTTTCTCCTCTTTTCATGGCATACTATCATTGACAGTCTTATCAGTTGCCAAAGAATCAGTTATCATCTCTATAGGTGGTTCCCAGATCCATACTCCCTAATCTTTCTCTTAAAGTATAATCATGCATCATCACCTGCATTTTGGACATTTTGAAATGGTTGTCAGGTAGGCATCTCAAACAAAACATTTCCAAAACAAGAACTCATGACTTTCCCTTACAAAGTCTCTTCTCTCCCGCACCTCTCTATCTCTCTGTTTCTCTCTATATCTTTCCCTCTGTCTTTCTCTCTTTTCTTTTTTAAAGGAACCACCATTGTTCCAGGGATCTGGATTCTCATTATGTGCATAATCTTCATCTTCTCATTCTTACCTACCCTACATCCACTTTATTGAATGGAAAATACAAATTCTATTTTGTGTTTTTATTTTTATATTTTTTTGTGATTTCTCTTCACATTTTTCAAGGAGTTATTGTGATAGTAAAATTCCACAATACGAAAGGCCAGATGTCAAAAATCTATAAAAATAAAACAATCCTTAAAAATCTAAGAAATTGAAAGAAGTATAATGCCACGCATATATTGTTCTGGCCTAGAGTAATTCAAGGAACAGATGCTGTGTATCTGGAACAAAATAAGAGAGTAGAATTTTTCAGGTAATAAAAATTTATGAACATTTCATGATATCTTAATCATGTTTTCCATTTTTTATGTTGACTAGAATATGGAATATCATACAAATTATAGATGTAAATTCCAGCAATCACTTAACAAATTCTGTATTTGGGAAGTATGGATGTTTTACTGGTGGTAAATGTAAAACTGGTTAACTAGAAAACCCCAAGTACCAATAAAATGAATGTAGTATCTGAGCAATCACATTCCTCCCATCTAGGTCCCCCTTTGGTCATGCCTGATGGAAACAAAACAAAACATAATAAACAAACAAACAAAAAGAACTATGTTACAAGTCCTGAAGGTTATTTTTTTTTAGATTACCCATCAACCAGAAGACACAGTTAATTCAAAACATAGGTATTTAATAAAATAGAATATTCACATAAATAGCAACCAAACATTTCCACCCACAAACCTGGGCCATATTTTCCCATGCATACATCTATTGGAAGAATGTACACAACTGCTGAGAACACGTTACCAAGAAACACTTCTAAGAGCTTGAAGACCATTAGTTTTTTCCAGTTATTACAATTCAGTCACTGGGCTCGCTCCAAATTGTTCTTATTTAGTTTCTCTCATCTTCTGGATTTGAGCTTTTGCTGGTACTTTTAAATTAACTAATTCTTATTCCACATGAAAGGATGGGTAGACATTACTATTTCTCTTTTAGCTTAGATTCCAGAGGCTTAAGCTTCAGAATCTTGATGCAGGCATTCTTTTCCCAAGCACAACAAGCAGAAGTCTTCAATGGTCTTTTCTTCCCATTAGTAGAGAAATCTCTTAGTTCCCATTATTAGCCATGAAAGAAATTTCTTCTCCAGAAGTAGAGTTACCTCTAGCACCTCAATATCATTGGGAATACAAAGTATCCAGGCTGTTAAAATAGCCCTTTTAGAACATGCCTTCTCCTGCTTCAAGGATTTTTGCCCTGGTCATAAGCAAGTTATTATCTGATTTGAAGTTATGACAAATTACATCAAGTCAGCAAGCATTTATTAATTTCCTACTGTATGCCAGGCACTGTATTAAGCACTGAGGAAACAAAGAAATCAGACAAACAAAGACTAGTGTCTGGTCTAAAGAAATTAACAATATAATGGGAGAAACAACATGCAAACAATTATACACCAACAATATATGGGTATGATAACTTGGAAATAAACAGAGAGAAGGCATTAGCAGTGACGAAATCCATTAGCAGTGAGGAAAGGCTTTTTACAGAAAATGTGTTTTTATCTGGTATCTACATGTAATGGGGGAGACAGCAAGCCAATATACACTTACAAACAAGCTATATACAAGATAAATTGGAAATGATTAACGGAGAGAAGGTATTACTATTGAGGGGTATTGGGAAAAGTTTCCTGTAGAAGGAAGGATTCTAGTAGGGACTTGAAAGAATCTAGGGAACCCAGGAGATATGGATGAGAAAGAAGAGAATTCTATACTTGGGCTGCAGTCAGTGAATATGTGAAGAGTCATGAGACAGAGTGTCTTATCGGAGGAATAGCAAAGTAGTCAGTGTCAATAGATTGTAGAGAAAGTGGAGGAGAATAACATATATAAATACTGGACAGTTGAATGGGACCTATTTTGAAGAACTTTTACAGGCAAATAAGGGGATTTTATATTTTTCTCCTGGAACTAATAAGGAAGTTCTTCTATTTATTGTATGTGGATGAGGGAGTATGATATGGTCAGACCTGAATTTTAGGAAGATCAATTGGATGTCTAAGTGTAGGATGGATTAGAGTGGGGAGAGACTTGAGTCAAGGAGACAAATCAGTAGTAATTTGTGTAATAGTCCACGTGTGAGGTGACAAGGCCCTGTGCCAGAGAGATATCAATGTTAGTTGTAATGAACTGTATAGCAGACATGTTATAGAGGCAGAACCTATAGAACACTGAAGTCCTTATAACTTCCTTATATTACCATTTGCCATTCTGTACCATTTCAAAATTATTTGGGTACAGGGGGTTATCCTGCTTTAGACAAATTTCAAAGACTATCTGAGTCCTAGGCCCCAGTTATTTTCTTTTCAACTGGCCCTTAACTTTAGGATTCTTTGGGTCTCAAATGAAATTGAAGAAGTGAGACGAGAAATGAAAAAAGGAATATGGAATCTCATTCCTTTTTTAGTACCTTATCTCGTAGAAATGTCTTTTTTATCTTTGTATAAAAAGAAGCAACCTCATTAGGCTTTAAATAAACTATGAAAGCAATGTCAATCTACATATGTCTCTCATCAAATTCCCAAAGGTTTTCTATTCAGTCTTTTTCTGTTCAGCATCGTCTTTATCAATAACTTGCAAAACGGCATAGATGACGTGCTTTGATTCAAAAGTGAATTGTTTATGATGAAATTGTTCTTAGACAATATTTATAATCATATACATTAATCTATAAATAAAAATATATTGTATACATATAAATATATATTATAAATATATAAATTCAAATGCATATATGTGTATATGCACAAATATATTCATTTTGCACACATATATAAACATGCATACATACATGTGAGTATGTGTATACTTGTATATATAGACATATGTGTATGTGCGTGTGTATATAGAAACACACATGTACATATATATTCATACACACATGTTTGTGTGTCTGTATGTGTAAGACAGCTGATTATTACACCTCCAGAAGACATCAGCAGTCCTGCTTAGTCAGAGGACTGAGTTGCTCATCCATACATATACTCTACAACATGTATTAAGCCATGTGTGTATTCCTGCTACATTTCTTTTGCATGCCTCCATATATATTCTTTATAAAACTTTTTATACATAGCTGTTTGGGTGTAGTCTCCTACATTAAGCTGTGACCTCCCTGAGAGCACATATATCTTATACTGCTTTTTTTTATCCCCCATACTAATCATAGTGCCTGGCACACAGTAGGTGCTTAATAAATATTCATTGATTGATAGTTTATTCTGCCCACTAATGTTGTATGTATGTGTGGGAAAATGTTGTGTGGAGGAAATGTTTTAATTATCTCTTGTTTCATTAAATGTCATTATTTTGAAGGAATTATGTTCTTTTGCTGACTAGCAAAAATTAAACATTTTTGTAGAACCTTATGAGTAATTGTTTTTGAATGAATGAATATCAATAGAGCCCAGAGAACCTGAGATATATTATTTAGGGGAACCCGTGTCTGAAGTGGGCCATGCCCTGAGTGCTGAAGATTGCACCACCTTCATTTTAGAGATGAAGAATCTGACGCCTGGAGAGGAAAAATAGTAAATTAATAAAAAAAAAAAGTTTGTAGAAGATCCATGACTAGCACTCTGGTTTCCTGACTCCCACTTTATAGCAGGTTGTTTTGTATGTTTTTTGTGTTCAGCCACATCACAGCTAATTTTTTTCTCAATTGCATGCATAATTACATTTATTTATTAACTTGCTCTCAACAAAGGACTCACAGACTTGTGAGTGAAGTGATGAAACATAGAAGCCTGCATTAAAATGTACACATACCCCCAAAATTGAGAGGGTTTTTTTCTAGGTACTTATTTACCATATAGTCTTAAATCATATTTATTTCTAGCAGTTTGAAGTTATTTATTTATTCATTTTTTAACCATACTATTTAAAGGGAGTTTAATTTCTTTCCTAGAGACAGTTTGTAGCATAGACTGGTTTGTCAAGAGTGAAAGAGTCAGAAACAGGCAAACAACTTTTCAAAGGTTACTAAACATTGCTCTGCTAGATTCCATTGTGATATTTTTCTTCCAAATATTAAATAATGCTTGCATGAATCTATTGTTACATAAATTCTGCTTTGTCATGCAATATGACACAAATAAAAATACTTCTAAATCAGGAATGTTCTAGAACACTGTTTAAAGCCAATAGGACTCAGAGTCATTTCCAATATCATTCAATCTCAATGATCCTGAGCAAAAATGTTTTGCAAGAAAAGATAGTTGATTAACTATAAAATAGTGTCTGGAAACTGACTGATGAGATGCAGAATGTCAAAATGCTTCTCATTTTTACCAATCAGGAAAAAAAAAATAACCAAATAAACTTTTGAACTTAAAAATTGCTTAGAAGAAGCAATCATTCCCCCCATTAATTTTAACCAACTCTGCAACATTAATGTTTTTCTGAGGTTTGACAATGATGTAAAACACGGAGAGCAGAAAACCTGCCAGGTACCAATTGGTTTTACGCTAAGAACTCCGATAAGTCTGTCTACTCAAAATGAAATGTTCATCTCAATGCAGATTACATTTCGATGCTTCACTGCATCTGTAGATGAGATAGCTCATTTAGTTTCCTGCCTCTCCCATTCTTAATGTCCATTTCTCAGCTTCATTAATGACCAGGCTAAACAAAATATACTGTCCTTTAAGCAGGTTATGTAAATAATTTTGATTATCCACTATGATGATGGGAAGTAGACACAGGAATTTTAAAAACAATAATGAAAACTTGGAAGATTCATCCTTTCTAAAATAGTGAATTTTGACATTACTTTCTGTTTTAGAAGTACTAATTTTTGAAATTCTAATTTGGTACCTCATCCCACAGGCTACTAAAAATATTAATCTCGATATGGCTGGGGGGCGGAGCCAAGATGGCGGAGTGAGAGCAACGACTCACCTAAGCTCTCAGACAAACTCCTTCAGGTACCTCCGAAAGGAGAATCTGACCAAAGTTCGGAGGTGTGGAATCCAGTGGGAGGCAGAAGCTCACGTTAGACTGGAGGATCCACGGGAAAGGTCTGTTCCGTGGGGGTGAGCCCACAGCGCACAGCGCAGCGCGGCCAGCGCAGTGGAGCAGAAGGGACCCGAGAAACCTGAGCTGTGGACAGAACCTGAGGAGCGGCACCGAGGGCAGAACCTGAGGAGCATCACCGAGGGCGGAGCCTGAGGAGCGGCACCGAGGGCGGGAGACAAGCCGAACGCAGTCCGTGAGAACCACGGAGAGCCAGATATCAGCGCAGCAGCTCCTGAGACCTTCAGCCCAGGGATCAAACCTCCGTAAGTCACCTACTTGAACTTCCGGGAGCCAGGATGGCGGAGTGATCAGTAAATGCTCTCTCCTCCCCCCTTGATGACCGTGA
>CM053770.1:618816593-618878151 GCA_028658325.1 Potorous gilbertii | reverse complement strand
TTATTATCTCCATTTTATACTTGAGAAAACTGAGGCAAATAGAAGTTAAGTAACTTTAAGTGACTTGCCCAAGGTCAGACAACTAATAAGTGTAAGATATATATATACGTTTCTGGATTTGAATTCATTTTCCTATTTCCAGGCTCAGTGCTCTATCCATTGAACAATCTAACTGCCTATCTCCTTCAGGGTAGGGAACATCTTTTACTCTATTTTCCTAGCATTTCATATAGTGCCTGGTACATAGTAGATACTTAATAAATATACGTAGACTGATTGACTCTAGATATGTCCCATCTTCAAGCATGGCACCATCAACTCTATATCCTTTCTTGAACCTTCTGTATCAGGTGGTCAACAAATACAGTCTTCAACTATGGCCTACCATCACTTCTTGTTCAGCCCTACAGCTAAGAATAATTTTGCATCCTAAAATAGTTTTATTATAATTCAATATGTAAAAAAAAAATTCATAGCTTTAAGAAAATTGCAGGCTGGATTCCATGGAGAGCTGTAGTTTCCTGACCCCTGCTCTACATCTCTAAATTTCCAAGCCTACATGTCAATCCATTGTGTCTCCTTCCCTGTTGGATATCAGTGTACATCATTTGATCTCTTCCATGTTAGAATGCACTTACTTTGAGGTTAAGGATAATTTATTCCTGATTTCTCCTAAGATCATTAAATTCCATTTGCTCCATTCTTATTTTTAAGGAATTATTTTCTTCAGTGAGTATTTGAACCTCTGTTTCCATTCGCCTAATTCTGCTTTTTAAGGCATTCTTTTCCTCCTTTGCTTTTTGAACTTCTTTTAGAATTTGGTCTAGTCTGTTTTTTAATGTGTTATTTTCCTAATCATTTTTTTGTGTCTCCTTTGTCAAGCTGTTGACTGGTTTTTTCATGATTTTCTTGCATCACTCTCATTTCTTTTCTCAACTTTTCCTCTGTCTCTTACTTAATTTTCGAAATACTTTTTGAGCTCTTCAATGGACTGAGACCAATTCATATATTTGTTGGAGGCTTTGGATGTAGGAGTTTTGACTTTGTTATCTTCTGAGTATGTGTTTTCATCTTCCTTGTTGCCACAGTAACTTTCTATTGTCAGACTTTTTTTTTTCATTTTTTGTTTGCTCATTTCCTCAGACTATTACATAATTTTTAACTCTTTTTAAAGTAGGGCTATGCTTCTAAGGTGGAGAGCACATCGTTTCAAACTTCATGGGGTTTTGTGCAGATATTTTCAGAGATACTTCTAGGGACCTGTAAGTTTTCAGTTTTTCTAAGGTGATAAGATCTAAAGAGAGGTGTTTACAACTCTTTTTGTCTACAGTGTTGTTGTTAGTAACAACAACCACTGTTTTCTGCCTGAACTTTGAAGAGGGTCCCCCCTCTTCTGTGGCCACAAACTCTGCTATGCTAGTATTCCTCTTCATCCCAGAGCTACCACTGAGGACTGCAACCTGAATTCAGGTATGTGAAAATCAAGTTCCTGTCTCACTGCAGAACACTCTCCTCTGACCAGTTGTTCAATCCCCTTACCATCTGTGGACTGAGAGCTCCAGAAGCAGTCACTGCTGTTGCCACTGCAACTGCTCATGCAGTAACTCCTAGTGCTGGAGTTGTGCTGCAGCACTGTAGACTGCACTCCATTCTCAGCCTGGAGCAATAGATCTTTCCTGCTTACCTTTAAGTTGTCTTGAACTGAAAATTCCTTTCACTCCATGTTTTTGTATGTTCTTCTGGTCTTGAATTTTAGAGTCATTTTTAAAGGTATTTGGAGAAGCTTGGAGGAGAGCTCTGGCAATTCCCTGCCTTTACTCCATCATCTTGACTGGCCCCCCCAAGAAGTAGTACTTCTCGCAGTATCCTCACCATCTTCTTGGTGAGACTTGAGGTCTATTGTACCTAAAGCCCAGCGGTCTCATTCCACTGATGAAGACACAGCTATATCCTTCCTTTTTGTTTGACTAGAATTAAGATATATCATTTGTCCTGAACCTCACTAATTTTCCTCTCACTCATTTCTTTAGGTCCTTCATTTAGGTCCTCAGACCTTCTTGTTAGCATGAAAAACATATCCATAATAAATATCTATTGCTTTCAAGTATTACTGGCACTTCTATGAAAAGCCAACAAGTACCAAAAGCAGCCATGAGAGACTAAAGAAAATCCTCTGCTTTAATTAAATTTCTCTATTCCCCTGTCTTTTAAATATTGTACCTGCCCTCCACTGCCAGAAGATGTAGAATATCATGAGGAGGAAAACATTTATACCTCCCAGTGTATAATGAAAGATGTCAATGTATGTAATTTCCTATCTCTAGCTTCTATTTTCCTGTAATTTGTCCTTATAGGACACACTAACCCAAATTTGCTATTCCCATTGCAAATATATTCCCCAAGTCAATATTTCCTTTCCTTCAAGTTTCTTTTGACTCATTCTCTCTAGACTTCTCTTATTGAGGGGAACATTATTCCCCTTCATACAGAATTTTCCTTATGACAATTTGATTAGGCCAATCAGGCCTCCTAGGAATGCAACAGTGACTTCACCTTCAGAAAACTTAAACATTTTTTTTTTTGCTCCTTCAAAGACACCAAGAAATGTTCCTTATGAAATTGGTACTGTTTGCTAGACATAGTCAAAAAACACTGAGCTTCATTTGTAGCTGCCCCATCTATCAAAGAAAGCTTTTGAGTTAAATGTAGCCCAAGAAAGAATAAGTATGGCTTTAGCAGCAATTGAAAAAACCATAACTTCTCATGGAATAGTAGATTCTGGCCAATAGAATGACATAACCAAGCAGATTTTCTGGCTGAGTTCTTAGATCTAATACATCTGTACTTACAAATTTACCCCCAGTATTTATCTAGTAACCAAGCTAATTCGATCTGAACACGCCTCACTTATTGGGGAAAGCCTTATGGTGAGTGAGGCCGTTGTTAATAGAAGAGACTAGATGACATGAAAAATAATATCTTAGAACTCAAAAAGATCTTTGTGAAGACAATCCAGAATATCATCAATCCACAGATTTAAGGACTTGGACAAAAGTAGGGGTCAATAATGAATTACTTTCCTGTTCAGAGAATGAATCTGTGAGCTGAAACAATAGTCATTCTAATGGAGTGGTTTGTCAATGTTCTTACAAACTGGCTAGCAGATGACCTAATGAAAAAGTAACTGGCTCTATCTCTATCCATCTTGATTAAGAATATCTCTTCAAATAGGGTCATGGTTTCAAACCAATAAAGTTCCAGCCAAAAAGACATATCTTCCTTCCTATAGCACTCCCCAACTCTTGAATCCTTTTAGTACAGGTATTTAAAGAATTAGAATCTCTGACAATTTTTTTGGATTTAAATTTGGCCTTATGTTAGGATGTCTGCAGTCAACCTTGCATCTATTGAATAGAAATGATTGATCTATTTGAGTGTTGTCTCTTAAGAGATTTATTCAGTACAGGAATGTAGAGATAGACATCTGGAATACCTAGCTTATATATTTACCATTCCTATCCATCCTACTTTCCATTGGTACCTGAAGTGAGATATCTTAATCTGCCTGTCGTGTCAGAGACAATAAGTCATTTGGAGTATTTGTTGTATCATTAAGGACTTATTGACTTTACAACTATAAGAGTATATTCACTTAGTCATCACACTTCATTGTCTATTAAATCTTCAGGCTAAAGTAATTTCCAAAATTTTTCTGAGTCATTCATGAACTAAGAAGATTAAACTTTGACCCCTTCTTCTATTCCTTCTTCCTGTTCCTAAGCATCAAGGATTGCAATGTCTGACTGGAATTCCTTAAAGAATTTATAGCCATGAATCTTCAGAGAAAGTTCACCTAACCATCTGCTTCATCCACAGGGACAAAAATCCTTTTGCTAAAGACAAAGAGCTTTTCTGCAAGCTCAGAATGTGCTTCAACTACTTAAGTTCTAACATCATCACCATCCCTAACTAGAACACACTCTGATCCCACAGCTTCTTAATCAATGGGGCACACCTCTGTTTTCATCAAGCTGGACCCAAGGAACATATAATACATAATATGTATTCTTTTTGGAGACTTACATTGCTCAGATAGTATGAATAATGTATACTGCTATCTGTGCTGATGCACCCGACACGTTTCAGCAATTCATGAATACAATTGTATAATACCTGCTAGAGTGGAGAGTAAGTCATATAACTCAATAACTTCCCAATCTGCTACACAAATCACAGGCATCACATCCATCAAGAATGAACTGTTTTTGTGCAACCTGTACACAAAACTAGAAAAATGACAGTTTAGACATTAACCTTTTTAGTTTTTTGGTCATTCTTTAGGACACAGAGAGGTGAGGAGAAAACCCCTAGAAAGGGAAGGTCATCCTTATATACAAGTATGCTATAATGTTACAAGAAACCACTAAAGGTCCTTAGGCCATGTTATTGATGATTTTACTTATGTAACTCCTCTTTAAGTGACTTTTACATTATTCCAGAATTAATAAGCATTAGAGATAGTATTTGGAGATCTACTTGACTTATTCCTAGAGCAATATATTGTATTCTACTATGTTAAGCATGAGAATTCAGATTTTATTCTGGGGAAAATTATGTTCATCTGTTGCCAAAGAAGACCATTCCATCAGAGAAATGATGATATGACTTGCACTTGACTTTGTTTTGAGTGAGGAAGGGCTGTGCAGGTCACCAACCTCACTTCATCTCCAGAGCCATCTGAATCCAGTGACTTGATATTCCTCAGGATGACTGGAGATGGCCCAGGATGCACATGCTGGGTGGGAAACAGCACCTGTCCTCTCCTTAAACCTACTACACTCTGAAACTGGGACTCTGAGGGGCCCCTGCCAAGGGCTTTACAGTGATTATCAATAGTAACTATTACTATTTCCCACCCACCCTAAGGTCTTTGTTTCTTTTGACCTAGTTAAAGAGGCGTGGCTGGACTACTTCTTAAACAGGCCTATTCAATGAATGGGTGTTGCCTCACCGTAAGTGAGAATCTGGGGGAAATAATGAAACGATGAAGGCTATTGAACAGGGGAGTGACATGATCAAACTAGTGCTTTAGGGAGTTTCAGCTACATGAAATATGAATTAGAACATGGGAGGAACTGAAAGGAGGAGAAGAAATTAGGCCATTACTATTAAAACAAGAATGTAGGAAAGTCATAATGAGGACCTAAAGTGCAGTAACAACTGTGTGAGGGGTTATATGTGAAAGTTATTGTGGATATTATCTATAAGACCTGGCAATTGATTGACTAAGCATGTGAAAAAAAGATAGCATTAACAATGACAACGGTGACTAATATAATGTCATACAGAAATAGTGAAATTTAGAGAAGAAATAATTTTAGAAGAAAAGACTATATGTTCTACTTTCATCATATTGTCTAAGATACTGATAGGTATTAAGGTGGTTATGACTGTCAAGTAGATAAGGATCCAGGACCAGACAAATTAATACTGCAATGCAGATTTATGAGTCAACTGCAGAGAAA
Organism: Potorous gilbertii; assembly: GCA_028658325.1. Taxonomy (NCBI): domain Eukaryota; kingdom Metazoa; phylum Chordata; class Mammalia; order Diprotodontia; family Potoroidae; genus Potorous; species Potorous gilbertii. The sequence goes on along the minus strand of CM053770.1, from coordinate 618,872,626 downwards.
TGATAAATTAACCTATAGCAGATATTTTGTTTTGTTGTTGAAAAACCAAAAAATGATCAAAGCCATCATGAAAGTCTGTTAGCAGTACCCACAAGGAAAAACCAAAACAGGCCCTTGATTATGCTGCTCTTTTCAGAGCTTAGAGTGACCACTAAAATATAAAACGCATATAGTAACCCCAATAATTCAATATGGTTACTTTACATGCTGGTGGTAATGTAGAAACATTATGGTGAAATGGAAAAGACACTGTATGTGGGATCTAATGATAAAATTTAAATATCAATACTGCTATTTACAACCCTGGTAAACTTGTTGAAGTTATTTAAGTTCCCTGGACTTGCAGGTTTGAAATTTAGCGTACCAAATATATCCACCAAAGTTCTAACCCTGAGAGTTGCTGGAAATTATATCACTATTATTCATGAGCCTCCAATTGTGTGTGTTCACTATTTTTTTTTTAATCAGGCAAACCTACTTAGCTTTTAGAAAAAAAAAATGTGTGTGTGTGTGTGTGTGTGTGTGTGTGTGTGTGTGTGTGTGTGTGTGTAAAAGCTCAAATATAGCAAGGACAGTTGTAAAAGAAACATCCCCAACCCACCTCAAACTCTGGGTGTACCATTACAACAGCAATTCGTTTGTTGTTTTATGATGTTATCTTCTTCAGTGTTTCTGTGCCTTTAAAAAAAAAACCTGCATTATTATTTTTTCATAATTTTCCTTCATCATTTTCATTTTTTTTCCAATTTGTCCTTTACCACTTTTGTTTATTTCTTTAATTTATTCAGAATTCCTTTTGGGCTTGAGTCAAATTAGCATTTTGCTTTGAGGCTTTGGTTTTAGCTATTTTCATGTAGTTTTCTTCTGAGTTTAAAGTCTTCCCAGCTACAATAGTAGATTTTTATTGCCAAGTTCTTTATTTTAATAGTTTGCTCATTATCTAGCCTATTTCTTGATTTTTAATTTTATGTTAAAGTTGGAATCTGCTTAGTTGGGACAGTAAGCACTGTCCTAAGCTTCCAACTTTTTTATGCTGCTCTTTTCAGAGCTTATTCTGGGGGGGGGGCGGGTTTGGTGCTTTAAATGAGGTATGATCTGGGGAGAAGTGTTATCATTATTTTCCTGGTCTGCGCTCTGTTCTTTGCCTAGGAAGGGCTACTGCTGCCCCACAGCCACAAGCACTTTCTCCTCTTGAATGCCTTGAAACTCCTAGCATATTCCTTGTCTTCCTCCACCTGAAAACACTGGTGTTCCCTTCTGCCTTAAAACTGTGACCAATGTCCCTGTTCCCTTATGACAAGTACTCCTTTCTGTCCTGAAATTGTGACCCACAATTGCATGTGAATAATGGTTGTCAATTAGTGCCACCTGTGTCCAATGCAAAGGGTTCCCTATTAGCTCTTTCTGATCAGTTGATGGAGCCTCTTACTGCCTTTGAAATGAGATAACCTGAAACTGCTGCCTTTTACTATCTCAGTTGCCTCTAAGGCACACCCCAGGTGCCATCACACTATAGTCTAGGCCAGTGCCAATCCCAGGTGTCCTGACATCTATTAGACTTGAAAAAATATCTTGCTCTAACCTGTTGTTTCCTCTGTCAGTACAGAGTTTGATTTCTGGAGTTATTTCAAAGTTGTTGTAATGGTAAGTTAAATGGAAAGATCTTTCCCACTCATTAATAGGTTCATGTGATCTGCTTAAATCACATGGAAGCTTAAGCCATATATGATGGGAGGAGCTTGCTGAATGGGAGGAACAGAAAGAGTAGAGCAGAACTGGGAGGAAGTTGGTGAGAGAGGTTGGGGGCAGAGAAGAGAGGATGCATACAAGCAGACAGCTAGGCTCATGAGTGTTTGTTTGTGGGAAGGCCTCAGCAGACTGGAGGAGACTTGGGAATGACTTTGTTCCTTGCCGTGGTAATGTGTATTGACTTCTTGGTTACTATGGTGGACTTGGCTTTTTGGTGTTGGAATTTGACTTTCTGATGACTGAATATTTTTTTTCTTCTACTTTCTATATGGCGAGCCTGTTATATCTGGCGATTCTGAACTATGCTGGCATATTCATAGTGGCCCTTGTTGCTGTGAATATTGCTTGGGTGAGATATTTGATGTCTAACAGAATCACAGGTTATAAAATCTCTATTTGAAGGAAGAAAGGTTTCAGAGAAAGAAACAGATATTCAGGCTGGGAGGCTTTACTTTATTCCTCCCTAGCAAGGGAAAGGGCTAAAAGCTCTGGACCCTGTGAAAACTGGGAAATGAGGTTACAGGAGGAGGAACCTAGAAATTTGGAAAGGTATTTGCATGAAATACCAATAAGACCAAGGAAAGAGCTGACAGGGGTGTGTAGAAGTTTGATTTTATTAACAGGTTACTGTATTATGTGTAAAAGCAGAGATGAATTCTTGAAGGAGAAAATTCAGATGGAAAAAAAAGTTAGCTTATTTGCATGGGAATTCTCAACATTTTAGTTTCCCTTTAAAAGAGCAAGCTGAAGGACCTCAGGTAGAAGAAAAGACTGTTGAGGTAGAACAGAAGAAGAAACAGAAGGTTGGCAAAAAGCAGTGTGCTTACAACCTTTGTGCAGACCCAGTCTAGTTACCAAGGTAACAACTGCCAGGAGAGCATATGCGAGAAAAACTTAATGACGGAGAAAGAAAATGAAACAATGTTACAAGGAAAGACTTATGAGGCCGAAGCTCACCCTATACTCCGGAAAGAAAAACAAGAGAACCAAGCAGGGAACACAGTGTTTAGGGAGATAATTGAGAATTTTACTCAGCAGGAGGTCACAGATATTTTGAGTTGGATTACCCAAGGATGGGAGAATTGTTGATATCTTGGATGCTGTTGATAGCATGGATTGCTTGAAATTTTTACAGTATCCAAGGAAGTAGCAATATGACTAGTTAGCTTTGGTTACAGAAGGATGCCGTAGACAGTATTCTACTGAGGCTTAGTGGAGATAGACCCTGGTATTCACCTATCAACTATACAAAAAATTTAAAGGAGAGGTAATGAAGACTCCCATAAAGATCAGAAAAGCAGATTCATACTATGATATCACCTTAGCAGTTTGCCATAGGAGTATAATAATGAAGACGACTCCTCCTGCTTACAAGCACCTAGTTTTGAATCTTATAATTGGGGAAATAGGGAACCCTCTTTCAGGGGTGCTGGGCAAGCTTTCATAGTTAAGTGACTTAGGGGATTGAGGAAAAGATAAATTTCTTCAAGAGACAGAAGTGTAAATAGCCAGTAGATTCAAAGTCAAAAGAGATTGACAAGAAAAGAATTGTTTATTGGTCTATTGAGAGCAGAGGTACATTTTGGAAGCATAGATGGTATTCCAACTAATGAACTATATAAAACGTAATAAGAAAAGGGGCTTGATACTAGGCAGAATAGAGAAGTAAGAATTTCCCCTACAGATTCTCCTGAACCCTTGTATCTAAGTTTGTCACACCATTAGGGAGAATAGGAAATTGTCTGAACCCCAGCTCAGATTAAATAAATACACATGCAGGATTACAGAACCCATATCAATTTGACCATATTTTGGAAAAATGGATCAAATACTGTAATCAGGGCATTAACAGATACCAAGGTAGAGGTCTTTATACGAGGAAACCTTGACAAGTTTAATCATGGAACTCTTATCACCATCACAGGACAGGGAGGGGTTGAAATATCAGTCAGAAAAATCAAACTAATGATGAAAATTGGACAATTAACTAAAAAAGAATATATCATGGTAATTGTCCCCATTTCTAAATATGTCATCAGAATAGATATATTGACAGGTATGATTTTAAATTTACCTGAAGGGGATACCAATTTCTAGTAAGGAAAAGAGGAATTAATACAGTTATAGTGGTTAAAATAAAAATGGACCCAATCACTTTACCTGAAACTTCTGAAGTAATTAGAGCAGTATTGTGTGCCAGGTGGACAACATGAAATTACAATACTATAAAGGAATATGCTGAGGCAGGAGTGTTAGTCCCTACAACCACTTGATGGAATAATCCTGTCTGGCCAGTATGAAAGTCAGATGACAGTGGATTATAGACAGTTGAGTAAGGTGACTATTCCCTTGCATGCTGCTGTTCCAGATGCCATTACTTTAATAGAAAGGATTCAGATATATGATTGCACTTTGTATGTAGTTATTGATTTAGCCAATGTTTCTTTTCTTTTTTTTTTTTTACTATCCTAATAGATTCTATACAATGGAGTCAATTTGTTTTCACTTGACTGGGCCAACAATATACTTTTATGTGCTTGCCACAAGGATATCTGCTTAGCCCCATTATTTGTCATAAGATTGTAGCTGAATATTTAGATGAATTATAGCTACCTGGTGTACAGTTTACTCACTATATAGTTGACATCATGATACAGGGAAAAATTTTAAAGAAGTGAAGAGTTTGATGCTTTTAATTGAACATATGAAAAGCAAAGGGTGGGAAATCAACTCTGCAAAGATTCAAGGGCTAGCAGAAACTGAAAAATTTGGGGGTATACAATGGAATCAGTCTGCAAGAGATTTTCCCATAAGCCTGAAAAAGGAGTTAAGATTTTCCTATCTCCACCAACAAGAAAGAGGCCCAAAAGTTTATAGGATTATTTGGATATTGGCGACATCACATGCTGCATCTAGGACAAATTTTGAAACCCTTATATAAAATGATTATGAAAAAATATGAATTTGACTGGGGACTTGAGCAGAGTAAAGCTTTTGGAGAACCAAAGGCTGCCATACAATTGACCCTACATTTATCGTCTATGCAATGTGGCCCAGTGAAATTACAAATGATTGAATAGGATGAATATACAAACTGGAGTTTATAGCAAAAACAGTAAAGCTGAAATGTACCATTAGGATTTGGTCTAAGAAATGCCCTTCATCTGGAGTTCAATATAACCCTTTTGAAAAACAGTTGTTAGTTGTTGGTAGAAACTGGTATTGGGCTTTTGTAGAGACTGAATAACTGACTGTAGGTAATGAACTAATATTAAGACCTGAAATCTTGACTATGACCTAGGTAATCAGTACCCTAGCTTCTCACAGAATTGGACATGTGCAAGAGGCTAGCATAATTAAATGGAAACGGTATATTCAAAATAGATCTAAAACAGGCAAAAGTGGAGTTTCTGCTTTACATGAATCTATAGCAAATATAGATACTGAGGTAAATGTTATACTCCCTGAACCAATGCAACAGTTGCTACTGTCCTTGGTAAAATAGAATGAGAGGTATGATGGATTAACTGAAGAACGAAAGAGACATGCATAGTTTACTGATGGGGATGCAAAATATGTGGGCCACAAAAAAATTGGAAAGCAATAGACTATAACCCATGTACTTGGTGAACTTTAGAAAGTACTAGAACAGGTGGAAGTGGTCAATATGCTGAACTTATGGCAGGACAACAAGCTAACGAAACAGAACAAGGAGGAGAGTGCCATATATTATTGATTCATGGGTAGCAGCTAATGGGTTAGTTTCATGGATGCCCATGTGGAAGAATCAAAATTGAGAAATTCATGGCAAACAAGTCTGAGACAAAGAATTATGACATGTAGAGACATGTCTTTGGTTACTAATTTGTGAGTTTTTATAGAGATACTCATGTGGCCCTCACCATGCTGTGATGTGAGTACAATGCACATGCTGATAGACTAGCAAAGATTGCTATGCTACATATTGTCCCTACTCTGACACCAATTGATGATCCAGTACTACCAAAATGGAACCATCAAATGACCATCCATTTAGGGGTCCAGGTTACAAACCACTGGGCATCAGACCAAGATATTAGTATGTCTCACTCATGACTCATGGCAATGAGTCACTTTGCAAAGATAATCAAATAAAGAGATATTTTGTATTAAACAACATAGAATATCCATATATAGAATGGATATATAACATTCCATATGATCCACAAGAGTCTGAGGTAATTGAAAGAATGAAAGATTATTGAAAGTACAGTTAAGGAAGTTAAGTTCTAATAATTCTTATCCACATTGGAAAGATAATTTGTTAACTGCTTTATGTTATTTTAATAATATACCATTGGGAGGAAGCACACCTCTAGCCAGAATGATGAACCCAGGTCTGAAAATTAGAAAACAACAATCATATAAGATCCCAAATATTGAGTATAGGACTATGATGTCAGATGTCCCATCACTGTATCCAGTGGATATTACTCCCTGTCCATGACTGTTATGTGTCACCCCTGGACCTAGCATTGACCAAGCTCTATATGCCAGCTAAAGAACTAACTTCTTGAATGGGACCTCTTGGTATGGCTCTATGTCCAATTTCAGCAGGAAGTAGCTATAGAAGAAGAGACTTTCATCTCTTACCCCAAGATTTTAGATCCCATTCATTCAAGGGGGGAATTATGGGGTGCTCGTATTCAAGCCCTACTCTAAGATATTTTGTGTAATCCCTGTTATATTGTTATAAAGTTCTATTCACACTCGTCGAAAATAATGTTTTGTATGCTTATTTTCTGTTATCTCTATTACAATTCTGTTGATACCAATTGCCCTGCAGACCTCTGTAGTGAATACAAATTATCTTGGGGTCTAATGTAATGATAATTTACATAGGAAGATCTTTCCCATTCATTAATAGGCCCATGTGACCTGCTTAAATCACATGGATGTCTGATTCATATATGGTGGGAGGAGCTTGCTGATCTGGTGGAACAGAAAGGGTAGAGCAGAACTGAGTGGAAGTTGTGAGACAGGTTGGAGTCAGAGAAGGGAGGATGAAGGCAAGCAGACAATTAAGCATGTGAGTGTTTGTTTGTTTGCGGGAAGGCCCCAGCAGAGTTGGGGAGGCTTGGGAATAGCTTTGTCCCCAGCAGTGATAATGTGTATTGACTTCTTGGTTACTGTGATGGATTTGGCTTTTGGCTGTCTGAATAAATGTTTTCCTCCTGCCTTCTATGTGGGAGTCTGTTATATGATTCAGAATTACTCCAGCATATTCATAGTTGGCCTTGGTGCTGTGAATATTGCCTGTGCAATACAGTTGTTTAGAGGAAAATCATAGGAGTATTCAGCTGGGTTGATGCCTGTACTCTGCCATCTTGTCTATGCCTCATCTCTTTTCTTTGCAAAATAGCTAGTTCTTTAAAAAAAGGCAGGCATACCCAAACCATAGTTCTAAGAAGGGCTTAATTGCCCATAACATTGTAATAGATCATTGTGGTAGATAGATTAGATAGTTAGCTAGCTAGTTAGATAGATAGATAGACAGGCAGATAGATAGATAGATAGATAGATAGATGATTAGAGCCTGTAGCAGAGAAGTAACTATGTAGGTAGAGAAAGGGGGTATGTAAGAGAACTGTCATAATGTAGAAACGATAAGATTTTACAACAGATTAGGCTATATGGAATGAGTGTGAGAGAGTAGTGAAGGATAACACAGAGGCTGTGAATCTTCATGATGGGGAAACAGGTGGTTCCCTTGAGAGTAAAAAGGGAAATGTAGAAGTAGAAGAAAAAAAGACCCAATACCCCAATACATGGGGAAACTCCATGATAGTGCATTTGAATAGGATGACTATCTAATATAAAAGATTGAGCAATATTCAGACACATGGAAAAAGAATTAGGAAAGAGAAATGTCAAAGAATCAAAGAAAGAGAAAGCTATTTATAAAAAAGATGGTAATCATTGGGGTGGGAAGCAGCTTACTCCACAGTGTAAAAGGTTATAAAAAAGTTAAAAAAAAAAGAATGAGGACCCTTCCCACCCTTCTTATGTTTATAATTTTCCTTACAAAGACATGCCATCTCCTGAGACTACGTCTTTTCACTGGCTGTCCGTCAATGCATTACATTTTCTCTTCTTTCACCTCTATTTATTGAATCCCCTGGCCTCCTTCAAGTTTAAATTCAATCTTCTTTGGGAGACCTGCACTTCTTGTAAATTCCTTCTGTGAATAATTTCCACTTACATTGTAATATCTTATATATACATAGTTATTTGAATTTTGTGTTTCTCGTTAGAACATGAATTCCTTGAGAGCAGTGACCATGATTTTCCCTTTATTTTTACCTCTGCAGCCTAAAACAATACTTGACTTATAGTTGGCTCTTAATAAATACATGTTTATTGACACTTTCATTTTAGTTACATTTAAAGGTTATTAATACCCATTTACATTTAAGGTTATAAAATTGTTAGTTTTGCATTGTATTCTACCTTTTCTTTTTGATTTATCTGTCATCTTAAGTTAGCACTTGGTCCATATGATAACTTTTGTTTGTTCTGATTTGATCCTATTTTATTTAAATAATAAATAAATAAATAAATTGCTACCCTGTCTTGAATGCCTTGCCATCGTGAAATGGTTAGTCTCTCTTTAATTGTATATATTTTTACATGTATGTATTAAAATATCATTCTATCAATGATCACTTTATTAAAAATCCACTATGTGTCACTGTCTTTTCTAAAGCCAGTGTTTCATGCTTCAGAATGTAAATCTTATGAAACTAAATCTATTCTTCCATGCCAGGCACTGGGTTCCACATCATTTTTCTCCATTACAGTATGAGACCAGTCTTTACCACATCCTTACCCATTCTTCTTATAATACTTTCCCATAGTCCCACATAGATGTCAATAGACCAAACAGATAACTCTCCTTTATTTACTTTGACACATCTTAGGTGGGCATATATCTCCAATTCCTCTCCTTCTCATGTTTGCTGACTGCCCACTCAAGTGATATTTATTTAAATTGTATCCTAATCTTTCTGGAAAGAAGTTTCACATGTCAAGAAATATAGAGTTGTTCATGGAATCTTGTCAACTCTTCCTCTTTTCTCATCCAGCTCCTTTTAAATTTTTAACCCCTTAGATTTAGTTTGCCCTTAATGAAGGTGAAGCTTTGTTTTTTCTTGTTTTCTTCCTTCTTTAAACTTCAATGATTTCTTAAACATTATCTTATCTTGCCCAAGAAGCATGAAAGACTTGATTTCAGCGATTAGTCTTGTTAACTGTGCTTTTTTACTTACTTACCTTTCTAATGTTTCTCTTTGGAAATTTTTGGTAGTATAACTCTAATACTTCCCCTTCTTTGGAAAGTTCATCTCTTTTTTGGTTATTTATTAGACCTAGTTTTATCTCAGAATATAACATTTGGGAATATATCTTAATATCTTTTGATTTGGGGCATATTATATTTCAAAATATTGTTTGATTTCTCAGCAATAGTGAATAATCCTGGATGATTATACTGGAAAGTCATACTGACTTCTACATGGGAGGCTTTTTTTTTTTTCCTACTTTACTACTGCATTTCTTATTGTGGGTGATTAAAATAATGAAAATTAATGCCACATGTTTTCTTTAAAGTTTGGGGTTTCTTTGTAAAGTAAGAATTTTAGGGATTAATAGTTTACTCTCTTACCAGTGATTCTCAACAATATTTTTGCATTATTTCTTGCAGTGTCATTTTTAAGCTTTTAAATCCATTGTGTATTATTACTCCTCACCTTACTTCCACCATAGAGAACAAATGAGATTCTTAAATTATCTCTGTGGATCCTTTCTTCAAATTCAGTCATTTTGGCATATGTAAAATTCACATGTTCTTCCAAAGTTGTTGTCTTTTTTCTTTCTGTTTTACCAAATTTTCTTCTACTTTTGGTTTTAACCGTTAAATCAGTAGCTTGTTTCTTTTTTTTAAATCATCACTATTACTTTGGGGAGATCTTCTTTGAAGTGTTCTAAGTTTTCTATTATTTTGTTCTTATTGCTTTCTTTGTGTGTACTGATTAGCATTCCAATTTCTTTTTTTTCAATAGTTTCAGTTCCTCTTTGAATCATTCCAGAGTTTTATTTTTTAACTATTTTTACATTATTTCTGAAGGTGCAAGTGAATATATTGTCTTGTTTACTTTTTCATGTAGAAGAAAATGTTTTTGTTTATAGACTAATGATTGTATGTGAATTATGATCTTGTTGAGACTAATTTTTACTTTTTCTTACTCATATACCTCCATGATTATTTATCTAGTTGGTGGTTAGTCCCATCCTTTGTCACTTGACTATTTGATCTTTCATCTTTTCTGTTTTTAGTAGCTCATATCAGACCTTTAAACTTTTTGGTCTTTTACCCTTGTATGATTGTGGAATAAGTTTTTTCCTGCCCAGATCCTTGCCACTAATCTATATCAGGCTCTTCTAATTAGGATATGTAGGTCTTTAACTGAATAACTGACAGGATATTAGAGTTTAAATAGAAACTACATGGAAGAGCACCATAGACATAGCCATATCCCATTTTCTTCAGGCATAGTCACATTTTCCCCAGTACTGAGTACTGTACTTCTAAGTCTTTTACCCACTTCAAACTTGTACCCATTTAAAATCATAAGACAATGCTCTCTAGATTTTGATTGCTTCATACTGACTTATTTCCATAAAAGGAGAGAACAGAGAACATAAATTCCCTTAGACAGTTTGAATGGGCCACACAGGTAGGAACTGGGGGAATGAGTAGGAATCACAAGTCATTTCACATTTATCCCATTGAATCTCATCCTATTAGATTTAGCATAATATTATGTCAAGATCCTTTTAAATTATGAGACAGTGCAATAATCAATATTTATTTATTTTTGATTCAGTCTATCATTCATCTCCCATCTTTGTATCATCTGCAAATTTATGAGTATATTATCTATACCTTTATCAAGTCATTGATTTAAAAAAAATTGCTAAAGTAGCATTAGGTAATCATGAATAACTCAGTGACCATAATGCTTGTTTTTAATCTAAAAGTTTGGTAGCATTTTGAATACGGTAATAAATGCTATGGAAAATATCAGGGTGATGGGAAAGCTTATTACGATTTAGGGATGAACTGAGTATAGAGTATTTGTAAGCAGAGGTAAAACAAGTGTGGTGAAAGGGAGAGGAGAAGGATTGATTTGAATCAGAGAAATTTTGTTCAATCCCAGGTCTCCCATTTGCTACCTGTTTGACCTTGGGAAAGTAATTTCATTTCCTTGGGCTTCAATTTTCTACTGTCAGATATGAGGACCAGGCAATTCCGAAGTTCCCTTCCAATTCTACAAGGATTCCATGGAAAGGGAGGTTGTGGATGTCTCCATGCATGAAAGAAAAGTTATAATTCCTAGAGTAAGATCTTGGAGATGTAAGGTAGTTACATAGGTAGTGAAGGTCGGTGGATTATATTTGGTAAGATAGACTGTACCTTAAACTCTGGCTCTAGCATTTGTTACCTTTGTGACTTTGGAACAATTCACTTAGCCTCTCTATATCTCAATTTCTTCAGGTTTAAAATAGGAACAATAGATTTGTGCCAAAGAATAAGTCTTATGTAAGTTAAATGAGACAAACACTACACAACCTAAATACCTTTGGAAATGTAGGCTAAAATTGTTTTGAAAAAAATGCGTATAAATGTGAGTTACTGGTATTTCATCTTTGAACCTATATGATCTTATTTTTCTCCCCAAATCCAGAGTATATTTAACACTGGTTAAAGCATGAAACTTACAATTCTTTGAATAAAAGGGATCATCACTGAATATGAGGGACTATGTCTTCATAAAGAATTTACTGCAGAAAATTAATGAGCTTGCCTTAAGTCTAATTTCATTTAAGTTAGCAGAGGAACTAAAACTTCAAAACTTCAATCTAGAGGCTAGTTTTTCATTTGGATTAAAGCACAATCCAGATTCAGGTATAATTTGAATCCAATTTTAACTTGATTAAGCAATTTTATATTATATGTAACATAAACACAGCTACTAAATAGTTTTTCTTAATGAGAACTTTGTAACTCCAATAATTGCTGTTCTTTTAGAGCAGGCTAAATCTGAATATTATTTCTTTTCAAATCTTGGCTAAAATTTTCTGGCTTCAAGGGAAACATTCCATATTGGAGAGAACTTTAGGTGCAGAGACAAAAAACCTGGATTTGAGGCTTTATTCTGTGACTTGATTTCTGACAGAAATTGACTTTTTATTTCCTTATACTTAAAAAGAATGATTTGAACTATATAATACCTTCTCTTGCCAGGACACACCAGAATTTTTAGGATCCTTCTGGGCACTATCTTCAAAGAAGTTCAATAATTGAAATAAAATAATCAATAAATCTGAATATATGCAAATAGACATATATACATATATACGTATGATATATATATATCTATAGATCTATATATCTATATATCTATATCTATCTATCTATATATGTATATATATATATATATATATATATATATATATATATATATCTGTGTTTGTATCCATCCATCTATGTATGTGTTTGCAGATAGATAGATATAGCTATACCCTCCAAAGGATGGTGACCAGAATTTTGAAAATATTTGAATACACAATGAATTCACTAGTAGTGTTAAGGCTTTATATTCTGGTGCAATGAAGACCAAGGGGCTCTTTAAGTATTTGAAGGGCTGTCATGAGGAAAAAAAATTAGATTAGTTCAGTCTTTCCCTAGGGTCAGACCTATAAGCAATTATAAATTTGAACTTGATGTAGGGGAAAATCTCATAAGAATTTTATTTATCTTAAAACAGAATAGCCTTACAAATTCATCGTGTTTCTTCTACTGATCCTGATTCCAACAAGTCTCATGGGACATGTATGTGCTGCCAGACACATGGTCTGCCAGACATGTGAGTATGACATGTGTACTTTTTGTCTGATAGTGCTCCCTGCTGTTCTAAAATGACAGAACCCCTATTCAAGGCCATTCTCTTGGTCACTGTCATGCACAGTATATCTGGGTTTGAGATTGTGAATTTTCTGCTATGAGCTTCTGGCTTAAACTGGGGTCCTCAAGTGAGATGCTACCCATTCTACCTATGAGGAAGAGTGAATTTTCAATTTGTATTTTATCTTAAAGTACAGAGGCCAGGTGGTACAGTGGATAGAGCACTGGACTTAGAATCAAGAAGTTTTATCTTACTGAGTTCAAATTTGGCCTTAGACACTTACTGTGTTCCTGGGCAAATCACTTAACTGTGTTCGCCTTCAGATTTTCATCTGAAAATGAGCTGAAGAAAGCAATGACAAACCACTCCAATATCTTTTCCAAGAAAACTCCAAATAGGTCCACAAAGAGTTAGACATGACTGAAATTACTGAACAATGCAGAGACAATAATAAGTAAGATAGATTTCTCATCAACATAGTTATTGGGTCAGAGTATATGTGTGTTGGGTACGACGGGTTTTGGTCAAATCTCCTGTCAGAAAGAGGCTGTCTATGCTCAGAACCCTAGTTGAAATGAATTATTTCTCTCCAAAAGATTTCTTACTCCCAGGTATCAAGCTCTTTGGATAGAGGAACCCCTTCTAACTGTTATTTTTAGCCTTACGTATTTTAATAAGTTTTTAATTGATACTTTCTGCTTCTTATAACACTATAGCTATCTGAACTATCCATTCCTCTACTGCTACCAGAAAGCTATCCCATATAATAGAGCCTTCTTTATTTTTTTAATCTTTTCTTATTAATTAAGATCAGGGTCTCCTTAGTAATTCCCTGATTAACATCCTGATTGACTTCAATATCCTGTGCTCCCAAAATCCTTTCAGGGGACCTTTGGGAAAGAAATTCCACAGAGTTACATGGGTGTGACCTACTGCAGAGTTATACAAGCATCAAAATGTTTGAATCTGACATGTAGCTGAATCTGAACAAAGGCATAGATCATGCCAAGGTTATTGTGGTTTTTTTTCCTAAACCAAAGTCCTGCTGTTAATATCTGTATGTGTTCAGGAATGAGTCATCGTTCATGTGTAGAAGAAGTTAGTATCTATTTTTTGTATTCTTTTATGCTGTCTAACTTCACAAATATGTGACATGTAGATATACTTATTTTTCTAACTGGCATGATTATTCAGTTGTAAGCTCTAAAAAGTAAATACTTTTCTTATGTATTATTAATGGCTCATTTGACCTTGCAGAACTATTCTTTCTAAGAATGAATACTTTCATCAAGTGGCACAATAGACTAGATATTGTTCATTAGTTAAGTGCTGAAAAAGTACATATGTATAGCTGAAAAGCTTACCTTATTAGTAAAAATATAGAATTTGGATGGCTAAACCTGCCCAGAAAATAGTCAACTGCCTCCTTGCTGAGGATGACTTTCCCTGTTCATTGTCAACCTGTTTAACAAATATTGCGCCCATAATACTCTAGTCTTCATATTGCTCTGTTCCCAGCTCCATTCCTACTCTTTTTACTTTGTCCTTCCTTATTCTCTAGGTTTCGATAAATTGTGATAACTTCAAGTCCCTTTTCCCTAGTTTAATGGTGTCTCCCTCTCTACCCACAGGTTCCCCAAGTTTGTTCTGGTTTCATGAAAAGAAAGAAATACACTTTAAGATTTAGTTTCTATCTATTGTAGCATTTCATTATAAACTATTTAAATGAAAAACACCAACAAAAAAAACCACAAAACTTTTCTTAACAACTTACAAAACAGTGGAAATTAATTCCTTCCACAGACTTCCATGCCAATGGGGAAAAGGGAACAAATTTCCTTGCAGAAAATTCATGCTTTAAATAAACTGGAAGGAGGACTTCCTTGTGTTGCTATTAGCACATCTCTGATATCTCCTTGCCTTCTCATACTGCTTTGACGTGGTGGTGCTATAGCTCTCTAGGGAGGTCTTGCTTTCTCGCCTATCCTTTTTAACTTGCATTAGCTATCTTTTTGTAGCTAGTTCCACATCTGTCACTGCTGTTCTGTCCTTAATCTGGCTCATTGAAGTCAGTAACCAAAGCTTAGCTTCCACAGTTGTTTTATCCCAAGGGCACCTCCTGCTTATCTCCTCTCATCCTGAGGAGATGGCTTCCTTTATTCTTTCAAGTGTTGGTGCTTCAGGTAAGTATTGAGTTTTAGACAACCTAGATGGGATGCCCAAGGGATATTATTTAATAATGAGTTAGATTTGCCCAGAGCTGCAGGCCTGAAGTAAGTATAATTACTTTCTTAGAGTCAAACAAGCCTGGTAACATACACTAGGACTATTCAACACATTCTTCAGTCTATCTTTTTCATCTTCCTCATATCTCCCAAAGAGCCTCCCCACATGGTTGCAGACAGATATTTCTCCATTCCTCTCCATACAATTTCTATAATCCTAACTAAACTCAAAGTTAGAGAAAGTGATTTTCTTTCCCAAAACTCTTTTCTACCTCAAGTGCAGGTAATATTCTTTCCCACACTATCTGTATTTCATTTTGAAGCTTTGTAAAGATGAGAATAAATATAAGATTTAATGAACACTCTGCCTGAATCTTCCTCTACCTTATAGATCCTAATGCCCCAAATAGGATGCATACTGCCTAGAAATCCTCTGATACAAAAGACTTTCACCAGAGATATATAGCTAGAAAGAGAGAGAGAGCAATAAAAATTTAATAAGCATCATCAGTCCCATGGACTACATATGAAATGCTTAGTTCAGTAATGAACAAAAATGTTAAGAAGTCAGAGAGTAATCTAAACTGTGGAAGGTTGCTTGAGAACAAAGAAAAATGGCCACAATGTTTCTCAAAATTCCTAATAGATTTATTAGCTATTTTCTCATCTGAGATGGTAGTAGATGTTACTTCATTCTCCCATATTCCAAGCCCCACATGGATTGCACTGATTCTTTATCTTTGTCATTTGAAATTCTTTTATTATTTAAGACCACGCTAGAGTATGTTTCCATACCCTCCATGAAACCTACCCAGATTAGTTCAGCTCAAACTGATTAATACCCTCCCCATGAAATAATTTTAGAATACTTTCTCTGTAGCTTTCCTTTGTCCCTGAAATACTCTACCTAGCATCGTATCTGTATGGACCTATACTATTCTTCAATTCTTATATTAATCCTGTTCTTTTAAACCAACCATTCATTGTTATTTGGTTGATAGACCATCTTTGGAGCCCACTTCCCTGAATTTATAACACTCTTAAACTCAGGATCATCTGGGATTTAAATTCCTTCATGACCAATAAATGGTTGCATAGTATCACTTTATATATTCCTTTCAGTTTCTGGAAGTATAGAGTAAACTGTCAAGTTACTATGTGTTGGGTGATTCTAAACTGATTGTTCACTGTGTATACACACACATTGCATGTATATGTCCATGTGTATGTATGTATGTAGATCCTGGAAACATTTTTTTTTTGGTAATGTTACATGTGCATTCCAGAAAGGTAAAGTACAGAAACCATTTTACCATCTATCCAGGCCTCATCATTTTACAGAATCACAGAATTTGAGATGTGGAAATTACTTCATTGGTCATCTAACACAATTCATAACCTAAAGGAATTCCCAACAACTAGTCATTTAACCATGGTTAGAAGACCTCCATTGAGGGGATGGGGACACTATTTCTTGAATCAGGCCATTTGACTTTGAATACCTCTAACTGCTAGAATGGTTCTGTTGTTTGTCTTCCTTACACTAAGCCAAGTTCATTCTTTGAAGGTTCCACTTATTGCTCCTGCTTCATTTCTCTGAGGTCAGTCTTAAAGATCTAATACCTCTTTCATTTGACTGTCATTCAAAATCTTGAACATTAATATCACATACCAAGAATCTGATCTATGCTAAATATACCACTTCCTTCAACTGACCCTTATAAGACTTGGATCAATGCGCTTTCCCTTTCTGGTTGTCTTTTCTACTGTCTCCAACTTATCAAAGTCTTTCTTAAATTGTGACATTCAATTCTGAATTTGATATTACATTTGTGGCCTGCTGGAGTCAGAATATAGAGGAACTATAACCTCCTTGTTCCTGAAGGCTAAACTTCTCTAATTATCATAAAAGATTACATTAATTGGTTTTTAGTTTCTGTTTTTGTTTTTGGCAGTCACATTTCATTACTGATTCATACTATGCTTTCAATTCACTAAAAGCTTCAGATCTTTGCCAATTATCTTAACATGCTTCTATCATATCTAATTTGTGCCCATTACTTTTTGGAATCAAGAAGAAGATATTACTTTTGTCCTCTCAAAATATTACTGTACTACATTCTGTACTAGATCTCTTATCTATTGAAGTAAATTATCAGAAATTAAATAACAAAATATTTAATTTAAAGACACTAACAAAACATAACAGAATATAAAAATATCGTGTAACAAATGTCCACAATAGTATCATGAGATGTCTTAACAAATACTTTGCTAAAGTCTGAGAAAATTATAACCAGAGCATTCTTATGATATACTAGCTTAGTTAGACTTCCCAGAATGAAAATAAGAGTTACTTACTACGACTTTTTAATGAAACCATGCTGGATTTTTGGAATCATCTTCTCTCCTCTAATTCTCTCTTTATTGATCCTTTCCAGAATGTTGCCAGCTATCAAAGTCAAACTAATTGGACAACAGTTTGTAGACATTCTTTCTTTTTGTGAAAACATAAGGATCTATGTTCGTTCTTCTTTAGCCTCTTTATACTCTTCCTTTTTTCCAGTCCTTCAAATATTCTTTCAGTGCCTAAAAGAAATAGAATCTAAATGACTGTGTGATTATAGCATTTGTGGTTGGCTAGCTTAGAAACTTGAAATGTTACTTATTTTCCTTAGCTCCCCCAAAACAAGAAATATTTACACACCAACTCCAGTAGGTTTCTGGTGCCTACACACTTCTGGTGAGCAGTAAAAAGGTTGAATTTTTTCAGTTATACTCTATATAGGTCTCATAATTTTGATAATATTTCCACCATTTCAAGACAGTAGTATCAGTCCTTTATTAGCCCTGGAGTATCTTTTCCAAAGTAACGAAAAATCCCTGTAAAACCAATGCATTGTCATTTCTCAGTAGGATTTGCACAATAAAATATATCCTAACTATGCCCAGAGGGCTATAAAGATGAGTGTTCTCTTTAACCCAGCAATACCACTTCTAGAGCTGTGTCCCAAAGACATAAAAAAAATGGGGAAAAGACCCACATGTACAAAAATATTTATAATATCTCTTTTAGTAGTGACCAAGAATTGGAAATCAGGGGGATGTCCATCAATTGGGTAATGGTTGAAAAAGTTGTGGTATATGAATGAAATGGAATACTATTTTACTATATGAGAAACAAACAAGCAGACTTCAGAAAAGACTTATATGAACTGATGCTGAATGAAATGAACAGAAACAATTGAACATTATGCACAATAAAAATCACAGTGTGTGAGGGTGAGCCAAGATGGCAGGGTAGAAAGATGAACCTGCCAAAGCTCTTCTCCCACAACCCATAAAATGCCTGCAAAAATATGACTCTAAGCAAATTCTAGAGCAAGAGAAGCCAAAAAGAGAAAGAGTGAAAGAGATTTCTAGTCCAAGACATCTTGGAAGGCTGACAGTAAAGGTCTATTACACCAGGTTCAGGGCAGAGCCCAGCCCAGCTTTGACCTGCATGACACAGGTCAGGAAGGTCTGGAGCAGGCTTCAGAATATGGAATCCCAGGTAGTAGCTATAATTCTCAGATTACTCAACCCACAAATGCCAAAACCTGCTTCAAAAGTCAATCAGAAAGTTCTTTCATCTGGGTGAGAAGGGAGCTTGGTCTTGCCCTATCCCTGGCACCAGGCAGCCACAGGGGGCAGCAGTGTCCACTTTCAGAGCCCTAGGCCTAAAGGGAATTGAGACACTGATCTGGATCTTAGCTCTGAGTGTCAGTTCTGGGGTGAGGAGGAGCAGTGGCTGGTGGAACTGGTGGAGGCTCTGGAAAGGAACTTCTATTCATACATCCTGGGCAGAAAAGGTTGTGGATGCTCCTAGACCAGAGCACAGGCCAGGAAAGGAGTAAACTCTTCTCCCTTGATTGTGTCATGTTGGAGGAACTGAGAACTTACAAGTCCTTACAGTATACCATTCTCTTGAGAAAGGACTCAAAAGTCAAGTAACTGGCAGGAAAAATACCCAAAAAAAGGGAAAAAAATAAGACTATAGAAGGTTACTTTCTTGGTTAGCAGGTTCTTCCTTGGTTCCTCCAATAAGGAACAACATTTCCAAGGCTTTCCAAAACCTCCAAAATAAATATGTAATGGTCTCAGGCTCAAAAGATTTTGAAAATCAGGTAAGACATGTGGAGGAAAAATTGGGAATAGAAATGAGAATGATGAAAGAAAAACATGAAAAGCAAGTCAGCAACTTGCTAAAGGAGACCCCAAAAAATGTTGAAGAAAATAACACCTTTAAAAATAGACTAACTCAAATGGCAAAAGAGGCCCAGAAATCCAATGAGGAGAACAATGCTTTACAAAGCAGAATTAGCCAAATGGAAAAGGAGGTTCAAAAGCTCACTTCAGAAAATAATTCTTTAAAAATTAGAATGGAGCAAATGGAAGCTAATAACTTTATGAGAAACCAAGAAATTATATAAGAAAACCAAAAGAATGAAAAATTGAAGACAATGTGAAATATCTCACTGGAAAAATAACTGACCTGGAAAATAGATCCAGGAGAGACAATTTAAAAATTATAGGACTAACTGAAAGACATGATCAAAAAAGAGCCTAAACATCATCTTTCATGAAATTATCAAGCAAAACTGCCCTGATATTCTAGAAACAGAGAATAAAATAAATATTGAAAGAATCCACCAATCACCTACTGAAAGAGATCTGAAAAGAACAACTCCTAGGAATATTGTAGTCAAATTCCAGAGTTCTCAGATCAAGAGGAAAATATTTCAAGCAACTAGAAAGAAACACTTTGAGTATAGTGGAAATATAATCAGGATGACACAAGGTCTAGAAACTTCCACATCAAGGGATCAAAGGACTTATTAGATAATATTCCAGGATTCAAAGGAACTAGAAAAACTGAGAATCACCTACCCAGAAAAAGTGAGTATAATACTTCAGTGGAAAAAATGGTTATTCAATGAAATAGAGGACTTTCAAGCATTCTTGATGAAAAGACCAGAGCCGAATAGAAAATTTGACTTTCAAACACAAGAATCAAGATAAACATGAAAAAGTAAGCAGGAAAGAGAAACCATAAGAAACATATTAAAGTTGAACTCTTTATAATCCTACATGGAAAGATAATATTTGTAACTCTTGAAACTTTTTAATATTTGGATAGATAGATAATACATATAGAGATAGACAGAGGGTACAGAATGAGTTGAATAGGAAGGAATGATATCTAAGGAAAATAAAATTAAGAGGTGATAAAGGAATATATTGGGAGGAGAAAGGGAGAAATGCAATGGGGCAAACTATCACTCATAAAAGAGGCAAGAAAAAACTTTTTCAATGGAGGGGAAAAGGGGGTTGGTGAGAGGGAAAAAGTGAAGCTTACTCTCATTACATTTGACTTAAAGAGGGAACAACATGACCACTCAATTTAGTATGAAAATCTATCTTACATTACAGGAAAGTAGGGGAGAAGGGGATAAGAGTGGCAAAGGGATGATAGAAGGGAGGACAAATGGGAGGAGGGAGTATTTAGAAGTAAATTCTTTAGACGAGGGACAAGGTCAAAAGAGAGAATAGAATAAATGCAGGGCAGGAAAGGATGTAGGGAAATATAGTTAGTCTTTCACAACATGACTATTATGGAAGTCTTTTGCAAAACTACACATAGATAGCCTATATTGAATTTCTTGCCTTCTCAGTAGGGAGAGCAGAGGAGAAGAGAGAGAAGTTGGAACTCAAAGTTTTAGGAATGAATGTTGAGAATTATTTTTACATGCAATGGGGAAATGAGAAATATAGGTAATGGCATATAGAAATCTATCGTGCTCTACAAGAAAAGAGAGAAGATAGGGATGAGGGGAAGGAAGGGTGTGAGAGAGGAGAGGGAAGATTGGGGGAAGGGATAATCAGAATGCAAGGTGTTTTCGGGTGGAGAGAGGGGAGAGATGGGGAGAAAATTTGGAACTCAACAGTTTGTGGAAATGAATGTTGAAAACTAAAAATAAATAAATAAATTTTTTTAAAAAAAGGAGCCACAGTGTGTGAGGACTGTTTTTGAAAGACTTGGCCCTACATAGCAATGCAAGGACCTAAAACATGACCAAAGGACTCTTGATGCAAAATGACATCTACATCCAGAGAAAGAACTATGGAGTCAGAATGCAGAATGAAGTAGACTATTTTCTTTTTTGTTATGTTTTGTTATGGTTTTTCTATGGTTTCTCCCATTTGTTTTAATTTTTCTGTGCAACTAATTCAAAAATGTGTTTAGTAAGAATGTATGTATAAAAACACATATAAGATTACTTGTCATCTTGGGAAGGGAGAGGGAGTTAGGGGGAGAAAATTTAAAACTTATGGAAGTGATTGTTGAAAAGTGAAAGAAATAAATTAAAAAATAAAATAAATATAAACAATAAAAGGGAAAATAAGTAGAATACCTCCTAGTACATTGTATTGAATCTATTAAGGTCCCTTGGGGAGTTAAGCTCCCTCATTTTGAAATTCACTAATTTTAAGACCTTTATTGTGCTGACATTGTGTCTCTACCAATTATCCAAGGGATGACTGGATTAGAGATCAGGTAGTTTAATGCTACTGTCTGTATTTGCACTGATGACATGCTTTTCAGCAAAAGTAACAAGCATTCAATTAAGTTTTCTTGTGCTAATGGTCCAGCTATCTTCATATCATAGGTCTCCCTCATTTGTCACTGTGGATATCCATCACCATGAAATTGGACTACTGGCTAAAGTATCAGTATATTTGGCATTTAAGGCTGGCACCCCTCTCTGTTTTTTCTTTTTGTTTTGTTTTGAAGTCAAGAACTGATTTATATGTATTCCAAATAACAGATGTAGAATGTAAAACATATTCATCCTATTGTACTACTTTTAACATTTTTACATTTTCTTTGCAAGTTATATACATACATACACACACACATATATATATATATATATATATATATATATATATATATATATATATGATTTTAGTTTTTATTTTCAGATAAAAGAGAGGTGGAAGTAGTAGAAACTACTATAGTCCAGGAGAGGAGAGGTACAATATATGTGTTAGGACTAGAAATCACAAATTTTGAGGCAGACTGCCATCCAACCTAATGCTTGTCCAACAACGGCAGTGGACTTCTCTGTCTGCCATACTTGAGTTCAAAGAAACTCTTGTTTCCTTTGCATTAGAATGAGTATTAAGGGTTGCTGGCTTGTCAAATGATAGATGGGATTACTAGGCATGTAAGTTAGCAATCTTTTCTTTTTCATAATTTCTTTTTTTATTTTCTAAGATTTTTTATCTGTTTGGAGTGAAAATTATATTTTACAAAAAAAGATTATTACATAGCTTTATTTCAAATTTCTAAATATGCGATGAATAAATATTAGTCAAGTGATCACAACATTTTTTTGAGTACTCAAATGGCCAGACCGATTTTTTCATTCCACTATGAAGAAAGATAAAATGGTAATTGCACTGAGACATGCATATTTCCATAAAGAAATCTCACCCACTGAAAAAAATTAAAAGGGAAATATGATAATAACGACAGATAATGCCACGTGTTTTATCAAGCAGTCACATACCTCATGTTTTTCCAGACTACTGCTTTCAGATTGTGCGTCCTGGACACACTTTTTTTTTAATTTAAGCTTTTTAAGTGCTAAATTTTAAAGGAAGTCAATCTTTGGGACAGTAACGATAGTTAAAGATCCTATTAAATGTAATAGTAGCAGTATTAACTGAGGAGCCACTGTCAAATTCCAATTTAAGAAACTGCATTTTCTCTTCCTAAATTTCCCCTAAAATTTCCTTTGGTTATGCTCTTCTTCACTTTATGTTCTAAGTAATTGACTAGTTGTAGTTTGCATTATAATATCAGTTTGCACTAAAGATGGATGAATTTCTTCATCCTGGTAACTCAAATGGGAGATTATCTGAACTGTATTCCAATTAAAGTTCATATAATCATAAGATGAGATGAGAGCTAAAAGTTCTATTTACTAGAGTGCAGGGCATGTGTGTTTGTATACATATACATATATATGTTATACATATATATGTATGTGTGTATGTGTGTATCCCAAGCACATCAGTGCCAAGCACATGATAGTTTATTATATATATTATTATATACTTATTGATTGACTGATTGACTTTGGTTTTATGAGACTTGGCTCACAGAATGTAAGAGGTAAAAAGGAACCTTAGAAAAATTCTAAGGTGCTCAGCCTCACAGAATCAAGAGATCTGCTATTTAAAAGAGACTGCATAATTCATTGATTCCAACCTGCACCATACCATGAACATCCTACACCCAACCACCACCCTTAACAGAGGTGGCAGTATTCAGTGGTTCACACAAAGAATGAGCCACAAGCAAATATTAACTTTGTCCCACAGTCTTCTATTCCTAATTGTTTATGATCCTTTGCTACTACCTATAACCTATCCTAAACAGTCATCAAATATTTTTATTTCCTCCTCTGGCTTCCTGGTGCCTTCCTTTCCAGTATCATCTCAGCACCCCATTTTTCAGACCTCTCAATCTATCCCCATTAACATTCATTAAAATATATCTGTTCCCTATCTTTCTACTTTGGAACCATTTGAACTATCAGTCTTGTTCACATTAATATGCAATGTGGTTTTAATGTTTTAATGCCTGACCTGTCTCAGTTTACATTTAACAATGAAACAAAAAAGACGAGGTTTTGATGCCAGGGATCATAGTATTCTCTAGTGAAGCCCATTTTGATAGTGATATATTGGAGATACTGCTTTTGTGTAAGCGAGATTTCCAGTACAATCCTAATCATACCATTTCACCACCAGATTAAACTAACTATTATTAAAGCCAGTTGAGGCTGAACTGCATCCTGTTAGTGTCAGCAGAATCATGTGTCTGAGAAGCAGACATCTAATAAGCTAAGGAATCCATGAATAGGAAGATTTTCTAGCTCTGATACTAAGAGAGGGTCCTTTATACACAGGTTATGCATTTTATCCACACTCCTTTCAGGAACTATAATAATGGAATTTAGAGAACTGGGCACATGGAGGCAAATATTGTAGCTAAGTCAGAGTATTAACAATCCATTTTTGTTTGTCCATTCTTTAACAGCATTAACACAGAACAGAGACACAGAGGCATGATCACACAAGGTGACAAGGTTTTGTCCTGGGAACTAGCAAGATGCTGTACATTTCCAGATGTGGAGGAAGGTTCTCTCAGACAAGTAAAGACAAAGTCTAATTTGCAATTTGTTATGGTCTCAAACTCTCACAGCAAAAACCAGTGTCCACTTGTTTCATGGACCAGCTTGGGTTCAATTAAAGCCCCGTGTGGCTTCTAAAATGTTATTCAGCAGGATCTTCACTTGAGCTCTGGCTTCCCCTTCTATTTTATTCTTGAAAGCTGAAGAGTCCATTTCAATTTTAATTTTAACCTGAAAACTTTTCCACTTCAAACTTCCTTCCCCTTTCCTGCTGTTCTTTTCCACTTCAAAAATAAATCTGCCATTCTCATTTAGCAATGAATATTGACTTTCTTTGTTTTATTCATTAGATATAAAGCTGCATTTGACTCCCATGGAGTTTTTTGCAGAGGCACGCATCTGACTTTGTTCACATTATATAAAGATTTCAGGTGGCAATGGCAATATATGTCAAAATACTGCTGTCCTGACTGATGTTCCAGACAGTTGGTGACTGCAGGAGAACCGATGCCAGCAGCTTGTCTTTCAGATGGAGTGTTAAATTTATGTGATTAGAGACACTAAAAATAAAGATGGGGATCTTATCTTTCAGCATCTCAACGAAAGACTTAAAATTCTAACAATTCTCCATTTGAAAGGAATACTGGAAGCAAAGAAAAGGCAGAGCATCTGAATAGCTGTCACTGTGTATTCAAGTAATATTGTATCAAGATGATGAGAGAAATGAATGGAAACATTTCAAATTCTTCATAAACTTTCATGTGGGAGCTGAAGCTGCTGATCTTGAGAGTAAGGATCTAGGCTCTTGCTTAAACTGGGGGAGGAAGGGACTTTATTTCCTCCTTTCTCGGGATTCTTTTCATCCTCTCTTTCTTCACTATGTAATAAATGTCATATGATATCAGTGAATATCGTGAAGTCAGTCAGGTGGCACAGTGGATACTGAATCAGGAAGACCTGAGTTTCAATCCAACCTCAGAAATTGACGTGCTGTGTGATCCTGTGTAAAGCACTTAACCTCTGTTTGTCTAATAATAACACCTATCTCCTGGGGCTATTATGAGGATCAAATGACATGGCGTTTGTAGACTGGTTAGCACAGTGTCTGGAACAAACACTGAAAAAGAGGTAAATAAATGTTAATTATTATTAAAATTTCTCCCCGCTGCTGACATCCCCACTATGTTCTATGTTATATGACTTGAAACAAATCAGTTAATCTTCTTGAACATCAGCTTTTTCATTTGTTAATGGATAATACCTGCCCCTCTCCATTTCTAAGGAAAGTGGTGAAATACTAAAGCAAAAGATACAAAAGTATTTTGAAAACCCTGGAATGTATTCATGTGATGGTCTCAAAAGAATAAATGTAGAATAGTAGCTGGATTACTGGATTTGTAGTCAGGAATCCTTTTTGTTTATAACTTCTCTGAGATTTTAACTAGATATAAAACCTCCCAAACAAAGTTTTCTCAATATAAAATATTTTGCAGAATTGTCATGTAGTTCCAATAACATAAGTATTTTCCAAACCTTAAAATGCAAATGAAAAGGGTAACCTAGGTAGTCACCTCCTTAGTATTTCAATTCATGGTATCATAAATCTAGACTTGGCCAGGTTTGTTGAGGTTTGGGATGATGGGGACCCCAAAATATCGACAGGCCAGGTCCAGCATGAATGAATTCAACACAAGCTTCCTTAAAGCCAAAGAAAAACAAAGTTTATTGAAGATTTGCCATATTGAGCTGATTCTTAAGCAGCCTAAACATTTGTAATACTTGTATTAACAAGGGAACCAGACAGAATCTCAGCTAGACAGAGTCTGAGCTGGATTGAATCTAAGTG
This sequence comes from Potorous gilbertii, assembly GCA_028658325.1. NCBI lineage: Eukaryota > Metazoa > Chordata > Mammalia > Diprotodontia > Potoroidae > Potorous > Potorous gilbertii. The sequence continues at coordinate 618,846,552 of CM053770.1, read as the reverse complement.
CTTTCATGGAGGTGAGATGGAACTTAAATACAGAAAAAGACCGAGGGAAGAATCCAGGTGACACTAAGTAGTCTAGGGCCTCGGGGATAGTCTTGATAAGGAAGGTCAACTTGGAATGTAGATGAAATCCAGGGAGGATCTTGATGGGAGTGGCTGGCAGCTTGAGGAATGGGACTTTGATAGGATCAAGGGTGGGGAGTACAACAGAGAATTGGGCACAGTGATAATGAAAAGCTCATGGGCCTCTGGAGACTGCCGGATCAGATGGGAAGATTCAAGGAGAATTCAAGGTTTCCAGAGTCTGTATAGACACTCTGGTGTCCAGAGTCAGGTTCATCATGATTATTTGGTCCAGTCTCCTCATTTTCCCTATGAGGAAGTCGAAGATCAGAAATGTTGTTGCCAGTCAATAAGCATCTGCAAGGCAGTGTGCTAAACTCACAAAGTAAAATGAAAAATAGTCTCTGCTATCACGAAGTTCAGAATCTTTTGGGGAAGATTAAATTCAAGGTTGCTAAGGCATCAAGAAGGATGAAAATTGAGAAAAGGCCATTAGACTTGGCAATTAAAAGGGTATTTATGACTTTAAAGAGACCAGTTTCAGTTAAATGATGAGTTCAGAAGTCTGGATGCAAAGTGTTAAAAAGAAGGGAAAGAAGAGGAAATGGAGGAACCTATTATAAATTGTCTTCCCAAGAAGTTTAACTGAAAAAGGGCAGAGAACTATGAGGTAATAACTGCCAGAGATGGTTGGATCAAATAAGAGCCTTTTTTGAAGATGAAAAGACACAGGTATGCTTGTAGGCAGTAGTTAAGCAGTCAATAGTATAAAGCAGTCAAAAGTATAAAGATATTGATGACAAGTCAGAATGGGTATGATACTGTGGACAAGTTTTTAGAAAGTGTGATGGAATGGGAACATTTGTCCATTTAGAGTGATTTACTTTAGCAAGGAAAAAGGTCACCCGTTCATGTGAGACAGGAGTGAAGGAAGAGATAGTAGCTGAAGGCTCTGAGGGATATGAGATGAGGAGTCAGGGGAATGGACTGTGGTACTTTTTCCCACCTTTTGAGTCTCACAAGGTTATAATATTGTCCATTTGTGTCTGTTCTCATTCACCCAAGATCAACATATAGAGAACAAACACAGAAAACCATCAGGAACCTATTGAGTTGACCACCCAAGTAGCTACTTGGTGAAAGAGAGGGCATGATAAACCTTCTTCATTTAGAACCATACAATTACTTCTCCTTAGTCAAAAACCACCAGGGAAGAGAAACATTTCTTCTGGTATTACCTTTTGTATGCACACTCATTTCTAGCTCAGTAGCAATTTTAAACATGTTTTGTTTTGCTTCATTTTTCCCGTTACCAAGCAGGAAGCTGATAGAAGCAATTCCGGGTTAGGTATGCTTACTGGGAGAAGTGCTGTTGAACCAAAATATCCATTTTTGGAAGCAAGCTTCCAAACCCTCCAGAGAGACAATGATTGATATTATGGGTTGTCATTGGCCCAAGGCTCCATTGCATCAATAGTTATTGGACTAGAGGTTTACAGCTCAAAGGGACCTCAAAGGTTTTTCTAGTTCCTCTTTTAACACAAGGCAAAAATGAAGGCCTACAAGATAGTTTGCAAGTGATAAGTTAGATTTAGAGCCCAAGTCTTCTGATTTCAAATTTATTATTCTTTCAATTGTACCACTATCTATGCTGGGGTGAATTGAATTGCCAAGAATTTGATACCCTTATCCACTGGGGATAAGGCTAGCCTTCTCACTCATTTCCAGACAATATAACAATATAAAAAAAAACCACACATCCAGACACACACATACTTTAAATATACCCTTCCAGTTACCTGGAGACACATCTGGTATGTATAAGTATCCACAGTACATCTTTAAAAAACTAAACTCTGCCTTTCTTGGTTGCAAAGAAACACCACCTGATGTTCTCTCTAGATTGTTGTATTTTTCATGCTCTGCAGTCAATGAAACGAAACTGGTGTTATGAGCCATGTTTTCTGTGGGCAACTGCTATCACCCAAGGACATACATTTAGAGTAATTTAATGATTGTATCTTGTAAGTCGCAGACTCAAAAAAATATTAAAAAACTCATCGAAAAGCCAGTCAGCATGAATTTTTCCATTCTCATATTATGTCCCTAGAGCTGATTATTTTAAACATAGCAGTCTCGATAGGATTTCAGGTTTAGTAACACCATTTGTTTCCCATTCTACCTGTTCCTTCTATATTTGTGATATTAAAGGAAATAATCTGAGAATTAGAAAAATGGCTTTTCTGTTACTGGTTCTCATACTGTGATGGGAGCATAATATGTTATTCCCACAGTAAATGGTTTAAGCCTAAACACTGCAACAAAATGACAACTGAAAAACCCCACCATTACAATTGGTGGTTCATTGCAGATTTTAAAAACTAGTGTACTGTTAATCATAACTCAAAGTAGAGTTAGATTTTTGGCCTTACAGATTTTCCTGGGTTAGTAGTTTGAATAGAAATGCACATATGACAATTCAAGTAGGCCAAATAGATTATTTCCCAAGTAGCAATGGTTTTATCCCATGGATGGAAGTTATGCAAGGGTGTTGGAAAAAGTATCTTTCCTAATTTTCCAAATTTCTGAATTTCTTATCTTTTATTGATGAGATTTCCTTGCCCTACATCACTATGATCACTATCAAAGTATGTGTTTGGTGGTTGCGGGTGGCATTCTAGGGAATCCAGTGGTTTAACTTTGTAATCTGTTTTATATGTTCCCTTTTCTTTGTCACTGTCACTACCCTGATGCTGGCTTTCAATACCTCATCCCTGGATTATTGCACTGGTCTGTTCATTGGTTTCTCTTCTTTCAGACTCTCCCCACTCCCATTTATCCTCCAATCAGTTTCTTTGTTTTTCCTTATTGTCAATGTTATTTAATATTTTGTATTTCCCAATTACATGCAAAAACAATTTTAATATTTTTTTTTCAATTTTTGAGCTCCAAATTCTCTCCCTCCCTGACCACTCACCATGAAAAGGCAAGCAATTTCGACATAGGTTATCCATGTACAGTAGTACACAGTGCATTTCCATGTAAACCATTTTGTGAAAGAAAATAGACAAAAATCCACAAGAAAAATAAAGGAAAAAAAAGTATCTTTGATCTTTATTTAACCTCTGCCAATTCTTTCTCTGGAGATGGACAGCATCTTTTATCTTAAGTCCTACAGAATTGCCTTGGATGATTGTATTGCTGAAAATAGATGTTATTCATCATATAATATTGTTGTTACTGTGTACAGTGTTCTTCTGGTTCTGCTCATTTCATTTTGTATAGCGTCTGCTGATTTCCAAGGTGTAAATACTCATATTAAAAATTTTCACAATCAACTCTCTAAAGCCCATTTGAACTGATTCCAGTATTCTCCCGTCCAGTATAAAACTTGTTTGTACATATTTCTTTGAATCTTGCCTGTCCTATTAGATTGTGAGTTCCTTGAGGACAATAACATTTTGATCTTGCTATTATTAATATTTAGCAACTTGCAAGCACTACAGATTATTTATTTGACTTAGCTAGGGTGCAGTATGAGTTCATATTTTTAAACTAATTTATAGTGAAATAGTCTTTTACCTATATTATCTCTGTTTGTCGTAAGAGTTTTAAAGACAAGGTTGTACAAGTTCTGCTATTCCCCCTTTTTATATAAGAGATAGTAACAACCTACCTAAGATCACAGAAGTGGTAGGCAGCAAAATAGTATGAAAATCCAAGTCTTCTACTTCAATATATAAAAATCTTTTCACTGCATCAAAGCTATCTCCCAGCTATTAAACAAGAACATTAATCAGATTACTAATTTCCTTATTCAACTGTTTAAACTGTGCCCTGAAGGAGTGAATTAAAGGACTGGTAAATTGCTTGAGATGGAAAAGTTTGAAGAAAGTTTTAGATCATGAGTTACAGGTATGGCATGTAGAACTGATAGGCAGCATGGTGGTGATGGGGCTAGGGAAGTCACAAGGCAAAATAAGGGTAGTGGACAGCAGAGGAAAACAGCACTCAGTCTAAAAACAATCTTGCTGCTGTTAGAATACATTTCTAGAATGATTAGAATAATAGTGGACTGGTTGAAGAAAGTTGTAACATGAAAAGATTTATTGCAATGGTGGTAGAAAGAGTTCCCACACTGGTATCTCCCTGATACTCAGAACAAGACAAGTAGCTTGACGGTTTACCAATTAAGCCAAGTGGAACAGTAATTTTCACAGCCTTTCCCAGTGGATTTGGAGATGAAAAAGGATTGCTTGATAGAAAGCCAAAATACAAGAAGTATGTCCTCTGAAAGACAAACTATTATAGAAAGAAAGATGAATTTTTGTTGAACTTGGGGGACAAAAAATATGATTTAATATAGAACTTACCCTGACTTGTTAAGTCCCACAGATGTGAAACTTCAGAATATAAAAGTATTGGGGAATTGTATTAGAAACATTCTTATAAAACCTAATTGTGATGACAAAAACAAGAAAGCATAGGAAAGATTTGAATTGTTAGATCAAGAGTAGACTAAATCTAAGCATATTTGAATTGCTTTCAGATTGAATTTTCATATTCGTTTTCAATCCTTTTTGCTCTGCTTCTGTAAATAAGTATCTTTCCCCAGTACTACCACTTAACTTGACTGGAATCCATCCTTTGCAAAAGGTTAAAGACCCCTTAATTAAGTTTGGGACTGTAAGTATATATTTATGTGAATAAATAAATAGAAAGATATAGTATGTATGTATACACATATTTAATAATTATGTTTCAATATAATGTGTTTCCTTTCCATGTACTTATGTTACACATTTTAAAACATTATGCTGAGACTTCACCAGACTGCTAAAGGAGTCCATGAGATACAGAGGAAAAGGTTAAGAACCCTTTATTTCACTCTCTAAACACAAACATATCTCATTGGTTTTCTCTAGGAAACAATTTCATTGTTGTGCCTGGGGGAATTGATTTATTTTTTAAAGGTAAATTCGTTCATGTGAATATCAATATTGTGAGAAACCAAGATGCTGGAAAATGAGGGAAATCCATGTTATATGTTTTTAGATAGGAATAGAAAAATGAAAAAGTATTTATTAAGCTCTTACTCAGGGCCAAGTGATATGCTAAGTGATGAAAAAGAGATATTGAATCTCCAAACCAAAGCAATTCAATTTTCCTTTAAATCTAAATTAAAATCTCAAGAAATTCTAAATTACTTTTTAATAAATAGCATGCATCTTGTGCATTATCATGTGCCCCTTTAAAATTGTCCTTTGTTGGGCTAAGAATATCAGTTATTAATGAAATAAGTGAATGAATCTCTTCTTCTATCTTCTGCAATCTTCTTGCTATGTATTTTTCATTCTGCAATTTTTGTTTTGCTTGGGGGAAGGGTGGGTTGTTTGTTTTTGAGACTGAGCCTCACTAGGGTTAGAAGCAAAGTCACCAACTACCCTAAGACCCCTCTACTGATCCCCACAGAAGTTGAAACCCACTTCATTTTTCTGATGGTTTATTCCTCCCTAGGCAGCTTGGTGTCCCCCACCACCATCCCATTTTTCTGTTGGGCTTATTGTAGGCACTCAGTTAGCTTTTGCTCTACTGCAGTTCAGAATCCCAGAACTCAAGTAGATTACTAGCCTCAGTCTTTCCCAGAATCAGAGCTAATAATTGTGTGTCCCACCATACCTGTCTAGTTATTTTGCTTTGATTTGGAGCTCTGAGGTTATGACAAGAAATAATACAAACATTCAATCCTGTCTACATTTCAAGACATATTTAATGGAAACTAAAAGTAAGATTGTAAAATTATAGTGAAATAGTCTGACTTGTAGCTGACATTCAGTTCCGCTCTTTTAAAAGGATTTATTGTCTGTTCAAAATGACAAATACTTGATTAATTTTCCTTTTTTATAAATTCTCAGCTGGTGTGATGGTGATGGGAAAGGTGCCTTTGTGGATGAATGAGTGGAGTTGCATGGAGACAAACAGTCTTGAGGGCACTGGGTTAACTCACTCAATCTGCAGTGAAACTGAGCTTCCCTGGAGACAGTCCAAAAGATGAAACATGAAAAAAGAGAAAAAATTCTCTACTTCCATGTTCAAAACCAGGAAATGTCCCTATCTTGTGATTAAGGGAATTATATTCATCCTCCTACTTATACAAGAAGAAAGGCATATGACTATCTATTAATAGATAGGGACAACTAGATGGTACAATGCATAGAATGTGGAGTCAGAAAGATCCAAGTTCACATCCAGCCTCAGACACTTATTAGTGGCTGTGTGACTTTGGACAAGTCATTTAATTGTTTTTGTCTCAGTTAACTCTTCTGTAAAATAAGTATGATAATAGTGCCTACTTTCCAGGGTTGTGAAGATCAATTGCAATAATTGCGAAGTTCTTAGAATAGTGCATGTCATATAGTAGGCTCTTATAAAAGTTAGGTGTTATTAGCTATTATTATGGAAGCAGCTAGGTATCTCAGTGGATTCTTAAGTGAGTAATAGCAAGGCCAGTTTGATAAGATCCTCAGCGTTGGAAAAACACCTAATAATAATGGCTTATGTCACTTTTAGATTTCAAAAGATCTGTATGCTTGCATCTCTAACTTTCCTACTGTTTGTCTGCTAAGCAGGTTCTTTGGACTGGAAAAGACAGAAGAAATATAACTCATATTGAGTTGATACCCATGATAAATAAGGACAGCAGCTAGGTGCCCTTGACAAGATTGTCACAAGACTAGAAGGAACTATGCCTTCAGGTACCAAAAGAAGTAGAAGATATGATTTCTGAGTGCTTCTCAATAATCCCTGAAAGAAAATAAAAAAAGGACCACAGGATTGTAGATGTGCAAATGCTGTTCTGGTTTCAATAAAAGAAAGTGAATAGAATTATATGTAAGAGGGTTTGACTTAAAGGGATGTTTAATGAACATCTGGAAATGAAAATGATGACCAAAAAAACCAATATGTATTTATAAGGAACATATAATGTAAGAATAAATTTATTTCTTTTCTTTTTCCAATAGTTACTAGATTTGTAGAACATAAAAATTCCTGAAAGATATAGTTTTCCTACATATTAGCAAAACACTTGGTACAATCACCTCATGCCACTCTTAAGAATCAGATAGAAAAATGTAGACAAGATTTAAGTATAATTAGGTAGATTCAGTACTGATTAAATGGTTAGTCCAAAAAAGAAGTAATTAATAGTTCAGTGTCAACTGAGAAATAGGTATCCAGAAGAAGACGACAGGGATTCATCCCTGTTCATATGGGTTTGAACATATATTTATCAAATTTACAGATGGTGTAAAGACTGTTTCTAAGACAGGCGAAATGATCATTTTTCCTTATTTTTTCTTAGATAAACTTCACTTGAAATGTTCTATCCAGTTCTTGAGGATGATTTTTTTATTTGAAAGTCTGAATTTTGGCTATACTTGTCCTGGAGGTTTTCATTTTGGAGTCGCTTTCAGGAAGGAAAGTGACCAATGCATTTCAATTTTACTTGAACTCTCTGATTCTAAGAGAACTGTATATTCATTCGTGATTCTTCAAGTTTAATATTTAGGCTCTTTTTTTTTTTTAGGGCATACTTTCTGACTGTCTGCTGATTCTTAAAGTACTTCTTCTTGATCTGTGTATGCATATGTATATATGTATGTATGCATATATATGCATATATATAATAACCAATCTTATTTGCTTCATCCTTTCCATTTTGTTTTAATATTTCTTGCTTTCTTGTGTATTTACCTAATTCTATTTTATCCTTTATAGTTTTTAAGAAATCCAATAGTTGGATAAGGTTTTGCATTTCTTGTTCAAATCTGTTAATTGTCTTTCCAAGTGTTTCCTCTTTAGATCTATGTTTTTAAAATTTAGTATATAAAATAACATAAATTCCTACTTTACTTCTTCCATAAATTTAGTTCCAAGCTATATTTTTCATTGCAATTTTACTTGCAATGTTTTAGAATCATTTTCAAGTTGTGTGTTTGTGTCTTGGGTAATCTTGCCACCAAACTAGATGTTTATGGTTTGCTTCTTTTTCCAGGCTTGCTTCATAAATTGGAACTTTGTTTTAGAGTCAAATTCTACTCTCTTCTAGAAGGAATGCTTGGGCCATGTTTGATTATACTTTGTATTTTCTTTGTTCATGCTGCTCCTTTCTCTGCACCTTGAATACTGGGTTCTTTAAGATTTAACAGGAAGCTCATGCTGGGGACCCACAAATTTTCAGATGTACCAAAGAAGTTTGTTTCTGTGCAAAGTCTGATTTCTGATCTGTTACTCTGAGCTTTACAATTTTCTGACACAGGTCTGAGTCTGAGCAACATAAATAGGGATTTGTCTCCCATTAGAATGCCAATAGCCTATTACTGGATACAACCAACACCAGCTTGTTGGAAGGCTATACACATTCCAAGTGACAGAACTGCAGGCTCCCCCTCAGTGTGAGCAACCTTAAACTTGTTCTTCAGTTGCAGGCTTCAGACTAGTCTGGGGGCTAGATATGACACTTCACTCTCCTCCCAGGTTTGGAGTCACATTATTACTGCCAGCTTCCGTTCTTATCCTTGCCCAGAACACAGCCTCATCTGTTTTTGTTTGTCTTTAGCCCTGGTTTGCCCTAGATACAGGTTTCTTCCTAGATCTGAGACTGAGCTCTGGGGTATTAGTAGAACTGCTATCTATTCTTGCTCCCTGCAAATGATCATGCCTCTCTGGGGTGGACCTCAGATGTCTTCCCCTACTGTATAACCCCAAGCCTCAGTTTGGTCCTTCGGATGGAAGGCACCAATAAGAGCAACACTGCACCATATCTCCAGTGTTGAAGGCCTATGTCTGTTTATCTCTGTTGATCTGGGCTAGAAAAATGATTCTGTATGTGTGTGTATATACATACATATTTATATATGTATATATACATACATATATATGTGTGTCTATATCATATATGTATATATATATATATATATATATATATATTCCTTTTCAAGACTTAGTCTGCCACCTTTTGTATGACTTTGTGGAGCACTGACAGGGGTAAGTTGGGCTTTACGGATTCCACTTATTCTGCCATATTGTCTTGTGATCTTAATGCTGCATTTTGGGAATGGCATTGAAAGACAGGAGACTGTCCATAGAAAGACAACCAGGGTGATGGGTCTGGATTCTAGTCATATAGAAATCAATGGAATGAATTGAATGCAGAGCAAAAACATCCAGGTAACAGGATTCCTGCCTTCAAATTCTAGGAATAAGGAAGAAGGTCTTCAAGCAAAGGCCTAAGTGTTTGTGTCACAGAATCATTGCTGCAATGATGCAGGTGGTAACCCATCTGTTGTCAGTTTCCTCTGTGTTCACCACATAGCATCTATTAAGCATTCTGGAGGTCTAGAGGTCTTCTACTCTTTTTCAAAACATCTTGAAGATCCACTTATCACCTTTTGTCCTTGCCACATGACCAGTCCATCTTCTCTTTCTATAATTTTTTTTCTTTGATATTTCTATTCCTTGATAATATCTTTTATTCCTCTACTACTTTGAAGTCCCTTTTTGGATATATAAAACATACTCATCATGTGTTCATCCTTTCCCTTTTGTGTGTTATTGAAAAAGTCAGTTGAACATGAATCAAATATTAGTGCAATAGTATAATTATAAATAAAATGACAATACCAGGTGCCTCATTATACCTGATAATAGTTAAGTTTTACATTTTATAACTGTAGCTAAAGTTTTACATTTTATAACTGTAGCTAAAAACAATAAAATGCAACAAAAAGTTCAACATTAAAAAGTTTAAATTATTTAAGCCTTTAATATATAATTTTCCCAACTGTCTCCTATAGTTTTGTATTTAATGAAAACTCATATATAGTTCATATTGAAAAGAAAATTTCATTGAGGATCATCTTCATATTTTTAAATATCAATAAATAATTGAGATTTTAAATATATGCATTCAATTTCTTCTGCATCTGAGAGTAAATTAGTGTCCTAATGACAAGCAACATTTCAGAAAAAGAACAGATGGTCATTAAAAAAGTCATCACAATAAATACTAAGTTATGGTAGCAAAAATGTCTGGAAGTCATCAAATATTAAATTCAGGATCATTTTCATTCAATTGTGTAATTCATTTTCTAATGTTTTTAAGATGCTTCATCAACATTCATTTTTATTTATTACAAAACATCACTGTCTATAAAAAATCACAGGGAAATAGATTTGTAATGCCTCACTTAACAATTTTTCAAAATATTAATTGGTGACCAAATGTGCAATCAATGATTTTTTTTTAAAATTAGGGCAATTTAGAATGTTTTAATTAGGTAGAAAGGCTAATAAATGAGAGGTGTGTCTTATAAATGAATATGCTAATATGTTAAATTATATTTGTCAGTAGTAGATTGAAAGAAAACCTGAAAATGAAAGACATTTTCAAATTCCCACTTGTATATAGGAATTTATATTTATATAACCTTGTAAGAAACTCAAAACTTTTTATATACCTGACCAACAGGTAGCATTGATATCCACTTCCTCAATTCTGTTTAGCTCTGAGAATGGGAAATCCAATGCTCACCCTGTTATTTTTGTATGCATAACTGGGAAAATAGGCTGAACTCTATGTAGTTCTCAGTGAGGGACTATTCATTCCTCAGCTTAGCCTTTCTTTACTATTCAGCACTCTGTCATTAATAAAACATGAATTAGAGGATTTACCAAATCAGAAGTCAGCTTTCTTGGTCTCCAACACAGATGAACCCAACCTCCCTTCTGACCTTCTCAAGAGATTTGCATAGTGGACTTAATTCTATACAAGTAGACAAAGATTCTTGGATATTACATATAGCAGTTTTTCTTTCATTTTTTTCCAGTTTCTCCACAGATTTATGGCATACAATTATGATATTCGGAAAACAAAGCAAAACCTCAACCTTTTCTGAGGCAACAGTAACATAGAGAGGAGAGGAGGTATGAGGGAAAAACCTTTCTAGAGTTGTTTTTTTTCTTCTAAGTGAACATAAACACATCAAAAATGCTGGGATGTGAATCATGATAGCTCTGGGTTGTTCTAAAAGGTTGTCATTATCCAGCAGTAGCTTTTAACAGTTCATTGACCAACTGCACTTCTAAGAGTCTGACTTCTCACCCTTTACTCCACTACAAAAAAAAAGGAAAAGAAAAAAGAAATCCAATTGACCAACACAAAACTCCATTACTTAACATCAGCAATCAGAATTGGACTGTTTAGACTTCCTTCATGACAGGAAAATTCAACAAAAGCGAAAAAGATCTTAAGTCCCAGAATCTCCACATCACCCCACTCAAGAGTTTTATATTGGCCGCTTCTGATTAATTACAGGTCAAAATACTTTACCTAAACTAAAAATATGATAATATGTGACATGAGTTGAATTTCAAGTGTTTGTTTTAATTGATCCAATTGAGTTAAATGAAAAACAACTTTATTATTGAAAAAACCCAAGGCATTAAATCTGTTAGTTTCCCATCCATAATGCTATAACCAGTGATACACAATGATGTCAAGAAGACAGGAATTCAAGAATTTCACATACCTCTCAGAAGCATACCTGTTCTTTGTGTTTTGCTTTATATTTCTGGAAAACATTTCACAACTAAAACTAGAAGCCCATTAGCATATTGTTGCCACCCATCTAGTGGTACAGCTTTTCGCTTTTCCCAGTGTAAAACTCTGGTATGCAGAGATAACTCATCTTATAATTTCTGTTACCTTAAGAATGAAAGATTCTTATGTGGTTTATTCTTGCTCTGTACTTCTCAAGGCATACTTGACTATAAAGGAAGATTCCACAAAACTACTGTGACAAAACAAATTTGAAAAAGTTCTTCCTAAAAATCCATGGTTTGCCTAATGGCAGCACAGGTAGTTATGATCAGATATATGTCAATACATTCTTATTTTAGGTCTAAACCCCAGTTGGATTGAGGTAAGGTAACTCTCAGGAATCATATTTGGTTCTGATTGTATGAATACATCTTCTTTTTTTATTCCCTCCACTACTTCATAAAGCAGTTCCTAAAGAATTATAGGTTATAGCATCCTACCTTCCTTTTTCTGTGCCCTTTGAAATCTGTTCTTCAGATATCTAGTGTATAACAAACTATGCATGTCATCCTCCTTTTTTAATTAAAAGTGAAAGATGGGAGTTTTCACTTCTCAAAGGTTCTGATTATTTCTTCAGTCATCATGTGCTTCCTACTAATGAATATTGTTTATTATTAGTCTCCTTTGTAGTTTCCTCCATCTTTTAAAGGAAGAAATTTTCATTAAGTACTTCTAAGAAATCTAATCTGTTAATTTCTAATCTGCTTTCCCCCTTTAAATTTGAAACTCATTTCCTCTGATTTACAAGACATCAAGCAAATGCATTATTTAATAACTCTTGTTAGGTATACTCGGTCTGATATTTTAAGCTGTGATCAGATACCCCAAATCTCATTCTCAGAAATCAAATTCTTGACCAATTCTTCATCTTACAACTCAGCCTTTCTCTTCTCTAATCTTCAAATTCCATTAGCAGCAGTGTTGAAAATAGCAGCTCTGCACCCTGTAGTCTTCAATTTCTTGCCAAAGATTTCATAATGTTTAGTAATGCTTTTTAGATCCCTTCAGACAATATTGTTTGTGATGTCACAATCATGAGATGAAGGATATGAAGTATGGTAAATTATATCATATTTTTATACATTTCCCAGGAAGAAAATAGACTCTCATTATAATCTGTCCCTTGACATGTTCATCCATTCCTATCAATACCCCTTTTTCTCTATTTCCCAAGCTATTATTCAGTCTCCAAAAGTCCAGACCCTTATTTTTGACTACGAGATATCTCAGTCTGGAAGTAAAATACAATGAAACTTCAAACTCAACAACTCAAAAGACAATATTTCCTTAAAAATATCTTATCTCCCTTCTGATTTTCAATTGAACAAGCAAATATTAAATGCTAAATATTGACACGGCTACTAGAAATTGTATGAGAAAATAGAGATGTAATTATGAAAACAAAAAAATTCCTACTTTCATGGAGTTTACTTTCTAATTGTATTGGGGATGCAAAATGTACCCATATGCAAATACAAGATACCTACAAAGTAATTGCAAAGTAATTTTGTGGAATATATGAAGAGAAACTGGTAACAATTAGGATGATCAAGGACAGACCTCAAGTAGGAAGGATAACTTGAGCTAAAATTCAAACAAATTAGAGATGCCAAGAAATAAACAGGAAGAAAAAGAGCACATTTGTGTGTGTGTGTGTGTGTGTGTGTGTGTGTGTGTGTGTGTGTGTGTGTGTGCTGGCTAAGACTTGGAAATAGAATGAATGTGTGTCAATTGGGAAATGACTGAGCAAGCTGTGGTATGTTATTTTGATGGACTACACAACAAACAGGATTATTTCAGAAAGAAAAAAATAACCTGTAAATATTTACATGAACTGATACAAAGTGAAGTGAGCAGAACCAGGAAATGTACTTATACTTGGAAGAACTGTGAACATGGTAGCATTTTTCAGCAATATAATGATCCAAGACAATCCCAAAGAACTCATGACAAAGTATGCTATCCATCTCCAGAGAAAGAACTTGTATTGTCTGAATACACACTGGAACATACCATTTTTCTCCTTTCTTTCTTCCTGTTTTCTTTCCTTTATTTTTCTTTTCCTTTCTTCCCTTCTTCCTTCCTTCCTTCCTTCCTTCCTTCCTTCCTTCCTTCCTTCCTTCCTTTCTTTCTTTCTTTTTTCTTTCTTTCTTTCTTTCTCTCTTTCTTTCTTTCTTCATTTCTATCTTTCTACCCTTCTGTTTTTGTTTGTGTATTCTTGTATACAATGATTAATATGGAAATGTTTTATATGATTCCACATGTATAACCTATATCATATTGGTTACCATCTCAACAAGTGGTTAGGGAGGAAGAAAGGAATAGAATTTGGAGCTCAAACCAAAAATAAAATGTAAAAATTGTTTTAAAATGTAATTGGGGGAAAATAAATATTTTTTAAAACCTTGAAACACCAATATGATATTCATAGGGCCTACAGTGGCTGTGAATGTTCTGGTGCAATTTTGAATAACAATATACAACATATTCTCCACATGAAGACAGAACCAAAATACTTATTTAGACAGAAGAAAACCAAATTCCAACACCAGAAAGCCAAATCCATCATAGTAACAAAGAAATGTATACACAATAGCAATACAAAGTGCAACACTAGCCCCAAGCCTTGCCCCCACTAGGCTTCCCACAAAACAGCTCCTTTAAACAAATTATAAACAGGTTCCTTTAAACAAAACCACAAACAAGCTCTTTCACTCATGCTAGCCAGCTGTCTGCTTTTCTCTCTCTCCTTCAATTCTCACTACTCTGAAGAATTACCTCTCAGCTTTGCTCTAGCTCAACCTCTTCCTATGCTGTCCTTCCTGCTCCACCCATTCAGCAAACTCCTCCCACCACATGTAGCTTAGGCTTCCATGAGATTTAAGCAGGTCACATGGACCTATTAATGAATGGAAACAATCTTCCCACTTGAATTGCAATTATAAACCTGCAATGAAAGAAGAGAAAAAGAGCACATGAATAAAGGAGAAATATGAATTGAAAGAGAGGGAATTGTATTCATGGAGGCAGTCTGTACAACAGTGCAGAGGTAAAAGATAGAAGCAGTAAGCTGGTCTATTTGACTAGAATAGAGAGTACATAAAGGAAAACAATTTAAAGTGAGTCTGAGAAGCTAAACTAAACCCAGATTTTGCCTATCTACCTTGACCTCTTTTATTCTTTCTTTCTCTCCTCATCAGAATTATTTCTCTTTCTGTATTTAGAATTGCATTCTATACAACTTCTCATCCCAACCGTGCTGGATTCCCATGGCAAAGTTGTTGTTGTTGTTTTATTTTTTTATTTTAAAAAGTCTTCTTTAAATGCAAGCAACATTTATATTTTATACTAAAGACAAAAGAAAGCCACTGGAATTTTATGAGAAAGGGAGTTCTCAAACATGTATTGCAGAAATACTACTATGGTTGTTATATGGGCTACTGCAACATTCCAGATGACATTTCTTATTATGAAATAAGAATGTAATTATTTACAATAATATTAATGATACAGACACACTTCAACATTGGTGGGTAGTGGATGGAATTTGATTAGAAATCCACATCACTCTGAGAACTTCTTGGGGTGGTTTGCTTGATTTAATGTGACCTGACCAACAAGCTCAAAACTAAATGCAGATGGAGAAAGGGAAAGTAGATTTGGAATTGAGAAGAAAAAGAAATTACTGTGGAGAATCTGGCAATGAATGAAATGGATAGAGAAACAGATAATCTCCATTGCTTAGTAACCTGACATATAGGCACTTATTAAAATGCTTGTTGACAAGTAAATATTGTCTAGAGAATAGACTGCCTAAAGGGAAGTAGCAGAGAATTAATCTGAGAAAAAAAGTTGAAACCAGTTTGTGAAAGATTTTACATGACAGAGAAAATTGCATTTTATCCTAGAGGAAATTGTGAGCCATTGAAGATTCTTAAGCAGTGAATGACAAGGTCATTCTACTATTTTAGAAATGTCAGTTTGGCAGCTATGAAAAAGATGAATTAAAAAGGGGAAACAAGACCAAGAGACCAAGTAGGAGGCTATTACAGGAATGTGGGCAAGAACTGATGAAGGGATAAACTAGAGTGATAGATGTGTAAGTGAAGAGAAGATATATGTGAAGAATGTTTTGAAAGAAAAATCAATAAGGCTCGGAAACCTATTTGATGTGAGAGGTGAGAGAAAGTGAAGAGTGAAAGATAACACTGAAAAAAGCAAACCTGAAAAGTCACTGAAATTATGCACTGCCTATAAAATACAGAAAGAAATTAGGAAATAGAGTGGATTTTGACAGGAAGATAATTAATTCTATTGTGTATAATTTGAGTATGAGGTTTCAATGAAACATTTAGACTGAAATGTCAAGCAAAGAGCTGATGATATAGGGTTGAAATTCAGTGTTTAAGATTGTATATTGAAACCTGGAAGAAGACTTCAAAGTAATATAATTTGACTTTCTCTTTTACCAAATGAAAAAAGTAAAGTCGAGAAAGATTAATTTCCAAAATTACAAAAAATGTAAATGTCAGAACCTGAATTTAAATCCAGATATTCTAAATTGAAATCCATTGATCTTTCTTTTGTGTAAAGGACAAGAAAGATGAGGAATGGAAAAGTAGTTTGAGTATCTGTAGATTGTGTACATAGCAATGATAATTAAACCTATAGATTCTGATGAGATTACCAAGGAAGACTATAGAAAGCGAGAGAAGCCTATGATATAAACTTGGAGAAATTCATCCTTAGGGAGAAAGAATATGGTAATGATCCATGAAAAGGACACTAAGAAAGAATAATCAGAAGGTAGAAAAAGAACCAAGACTGTGTTAGGAAATGCTAAGACAAGAATGACAAACCCCACTTACCAAGTTTATTTGTTTTTAGTTTTCAACTCCCCTCTTTCCCTTTCCCCTCCCTCCCTGAGAGAGTATGCAATCTTATATGGATTCTACACATATATTCTTATTAAACACATTTTTGCATTAGTCAAGTTGCATACAAGAATTAAAATAAATGGGAGAAACCATGAGAAAAAAAACAAAACACAAGAGAAGAGAGTCAACTTCATTCTGTCTTCCAGTTCCATAGTTCTTTCTCTGGAGGTGGATTGCATTTTGTATCAAGAGTCCTTTGGGGAGGTTTTAGGTCCTTGCATTGCTGTGAAGGGCTAAATCTATCAGAAACAGTCTTCCCACACTATGGCTGTTACGGTGTATAATCTTCTCCTAGTTCTGCTTATTTCACTCAGCATCAATTCATCTAAGTCTTTCCAGGTTTTTCTGAAGTCTGACTGTTTGGCTTTTCTTATGGCCCAATAGTTTTCCATTACATGCGTATACCACAACTTGTTCAGCCATTCCTCTTGATTTCCAGTTCTTGACCTCAACATAAAAGAGCTGCTATGAATATTTTTGTACATGTGGGACCCTTTCCCATTGTTATGATCGCTTTAGGCTACAGCCCTAGAAGAAATATTGCTGGATCAAAGGGTATACACACTTTTGTAGCCCTTTGGGCATAGTTCCAAATTGCTCTTCAGAAGGGTTGGATCATCTCACAGCTCCACCAGCAACGAATTAGTGTTCCAACTCTCCCACATCTCCCACATTTATCATCTTCCTGTTTTGTCATGTTAGCCAATCTGATAGGTGTAATGTGGAAATTGAGAGTTGTTTTGATTTGCATCTCTCTAATGAATAGTGATTTAGAGCATTTTTTATATGACTGCCAGTAGTTTTAATTTCTTCCTCTGAAAACTGCCTGTTCATTTCCTTGGCCATTTATCAATTGGGGAATGACTTATATTCTTGTAAATTTGACTCAGTTCTCCATGTATTTTAGAAATGAGGCCTTTATCAAAAACATTAGTTGTAAAAAAATTTTTCCCAGTTTTTTGCTTCCCTCCTAATTTTGGTTGCATTGAATTTGTCTGTGAAAAACTTTTTCAATTTAATGTAATCCAAATTATCCATTTTGTACTTCGTAATGTTCTCTATCTCTTCCTTGTCATAATTTTCTGCATTCTCCATAAATCTGACAAATACGATATCCCTTGTTCCCCTAATTTGTGTATAGTATTAGTCTTTTTGCCTAGATCATGTACCCATTTGGACTTTATTCTTGTGTACAGTGTCAGGCATTGGCCCATGCTCAGTTTTTGCCACACTGTTACCCAGTTTTTCCAGAACTTTTTGTCAAACAGTGAGTTCTTATCTCAGAAACTGAGGTGCTGAGGTTTATCAAACACAAGACTGCTATACTCATTGACTACTGTGTTTGAGTACTTAACCTATTCCATTGATCTACCTCTCTGTTTCTTACCTAGTACCAAGAGGTTTTGATAATTGCTGCTTTATAATAGAATTTGAGATCTGATATGGCTGGGCCACCTTTCCTAGTATTTCTTTACATTAATTCCCTTGATATTCTGGACCTCTTGTTCTTGCAGATGAATTTTGATATTGTTTTTTCCAGCTCTGGAAAATAATTATCTGATAGTTTGATTGGTATGGCACTAAATAAGTAAATTAATTTAGGTAGATTTGTCATTTTTATTATACTGGCTTAGCCTACCCATGAGCAACTGATGTTTTTCCACTTACTTAGATCTGATTTTATTTGTGAGAAAAGTATCTTGTAATTGTGTTCATATATTCCCTGGATTTGTTTTGGCATGTAGACTCCCAAATATTTTATAGTTTCTACCCTAGCTTTAAATGAGATTTCACTTTCTATCTCTTGCTGTTGGGTTTTGTTAGCAATATATAGAAATGCGATGATTTATGTGGATTTATTTTCTAACTTGCAACTTTGTCAAATTTTTTTTTAATTACTATTTCAAGCAGATTGTTACTTGATTCTTTAGGATTCTCTAAGTGTTAAGTACTTTAGAAAGGTCAAGGACAAAAATTGGTCTTCCTCAATTTCATCCATGCATTCCTCTAGGTTTGGGGGTTCAGAGATATGAAAAGAAGACATTCTCCTTATTTTGTTAATAAACCATTTGAATCCATCTTGTTTATGGCATTATTGATAATAAATTTGAGTTTAAAAGACTCATGTTTTAGCTCTTATAGTGTTAATTATTGTTTTTATTAATTGAATCAATAAATATTGATTAAGCATTAACTATGTACCTTTAACTACAGGCCATATATGGATGAGGAAGTACTCACAGAATTCCTATTCTAGAAGGAAATTTCATTTTATACATGTAAAAATAAGAGGCATCAAATAACAATTTTAAAGACTGCTAAAATACATCCACCTAAGTGAGGTTAAAGGAGGGAGAAATCACTTCTACCTGACATGTTAAAGCAAATCTTTATGGAATGGTAAACTCAAAAACTCAAAGGGTCTAATGATCATAGGTTTCCAAGATCCTTTTACTGATGAAGATATTATCTTCTTTCTTCCTATCATCCTTTATTACTCATGTCCATGTCCTCCAAGATGTTTTCCATAAAGACTCAAGGATATATGCTGGAGGATTTCCTCATTTTCTCCTGACCTTGAAAAATTGTAGGTGCAGCCTTCTTTAACACATGTACATTAGTTCTTTTTCATCATCGTTTTCTTTTTTTTTTTTTGCATATGCATCAGACTCAAAGGGATAATTTATGGCAGTTCTTAACTTATTTATCCTACTAAGAATAATAAGACTGAACACTGCAGTCAGTTTTTGCTATTTTTTTCTTTGACAGTAAATATTCTGAAGGATAGAAACTGCACTTTACCCTTTGTTTCAATTTTCCACCCTCTAAAATAGAGATGATAAAATTAGACATTGCAAAACATTGATGACTGATTTAATTAGCTACTTTTAGTAGCAAGGATGAATACTTTGCTTTTTGCTCTGACTTCAAGAGCAATACTTTCCTTCCTTCCTTTGAAAAATGTTATCTAGAATATTACTGAAATTCTAAACTGTTTATTTTCTGAGAAAAGATAAGTTTAAGTTCTTAGATACTCTTTGATTTTACCCAATGATATATTTTACAAAGTTAAAATTTTACTTCTTTCTTTCCTTTTCCCCTTTTCCTCCTTCCTATCTTCCTTCTTTGTTTCTTTCCTTCCTCCCTCCTTTTCTTTCTTTCTTTTCCTTTATTTTCTCCTTTCCTTTCCTTTTTCCCTAATGTAGTCCTTAGAGAAAGTTCTAATTTAAATTGAGTGTTTAAGAAGAATTCCTGAGTGAATTCATATCTGTTGCCTCATCTTTCCACTTCATGTTAGATTCATAATAATTAAGTGAGGTTGGTAGGTAGAGTAAGGGTGTGTATCATCATTTTGCAAATGGACTCAATTTTTTTAAAAAGGAAACCATCATGTAATCAGCAAATAAAGATAGTACTTTTTTATTTTCCTCATTTTATCCCTTTAATTTCTCTTGTTTCACTACTATTTCTATCACTTTTCGTGGTGGCGGTGGTGGTGGTTGTCTTTTGTTCTCAAAGAGGACAAAAATGACATCACTATGCTAGTCAAGTGTGAGTGTTTCTTATTGTGGCTTATCAAACCAATAGGAGCTCAGAATGCCCTACAACAGATGGGACACAAATAGCTCATGTAAATATTTGGAGTGGATACTCTAAATTTGAACTTTCTGTGTTTCCTTTGAGCTTTTCAATTCTACTTTGATCATAGAGCATAGCACCTTCTCTGATGTGGGCATGCCATGCTGAGTGGTCCAGTGCTACTCTCTCCCAGTTCACACAATCAACTCCAGAGTTCTTAAGAGACATCTTGAGAGTATGATATCATTATATCACTTCTTCTGACCATCATGTTAATGCTTGCTATCTCTTTTAGAACAATATCAAATAATAGAAGAGGAGAGTGAGTGACCCTGCTTTATTTATTGGGAAAACTTTTACTATATTCTATTGTCTTTAGTGTTTAGATAGATTAACCCCTCCACGATATTAAGATATTCTTCCATTTTCCTTATTCAATCTGCATTCTGTAGAGTTTTTAGCATAAGTGACTACTGTATTTGGTCGAACACATTTTCTTCAACTTCTTAATCAAAGTGGTTTTTGATATTTTGTTTTTAATATGATTATAATAGTACATCCCTGATATAAATTTGATTTTTCATAGTGAATGATTTATTGGATGAATATGGCAGGAATGATATAACCCTTGCCCACATTTCGATTAGGCTAGTTTTTAATTACAAGTCATTAAAACCTATGTTGAGACTTGTTTGTTTTAGGAAATTAAGTGCTCAAATTGTTTCCTCATTATTTGAGTACAAAACAGATAAGAGGAGTTCCAGGAGACCCTCAGATGCTTTCCAGGTGCAACATGATAACTTTACTCAGCTGAATCAACTGAAGGAGTTCTCAATGCCTGTCTGCTGAATATCACTATTTTGTTATGGTTAAGTAAATATCTTTTTGTTAGCTGTTGAGTGGTATGCAATTGTTTCATTTTGTTCCCATAACAAACCTAAATTATAAGGCCCGAGTCTCATGCAGCTCAGAAGAAATTGCTATTGCATATTTAATAGATTTTGTTTAAATATTTGGGTCAATATTATATTGGCCTATAGCTATTATCATTATTTTCTATGCTTTGGCTTTATGCTTCTGTTTTTTGAATTAGAGGTTGGATTTATTTGTTTCATAAAAGGAATCTTATAGGTGCTAAATTTTTGAGAATAATTTGTGTAAGTGCTCTTAATTTCCCTTTAAACAAGTAAAATAATTCTTTGAACTAGTTATCAGGAATAAGATTTTTTTCTTTGCTACTTCCAGTTATATTTCCTTTTCTGAGACCTGATTAATTGAAGCATATCTATTTGGTCTTCTGTTGGTTTGGATATTTTATATTTCTGAAGATATTTCCCTTTTTTGTACTCAGTTTTATTAACATAGATTTTTGTAGAGTTGGTTCTGAATTGTTTCTGTTTTTGTTGTGATTTCATTTTCTTCATTTGATTTTTTATTGATTTTCTTTTCTATACTCTTTAATTTATAAATATTCTTTTCAAAGTGACATCTCTTAGGGTTTTATGTAATTCTTGTAGGGCTTTGGGTTTGCAATTTCTCTCCTCAAATTTTCAAATATTTCCACTTTTGTGTTTATTTGTGCTTATTGGTTTGTTGGCATTCTATTTTTCAAAATGCATTCAGATCATTAATCTTTTCTGTTAATTAAAGTTACTAGTTTTTATAATTTTCTCCCATTAAAATTTAGTTCCATCTTGGAAATTTTGGCATTTTATTAGATGATTATCACTTTACTCATAATTATAGTTTTTATTATACATTTTTGATCCACTCCTTATTTATGAATTCATTGCTAAGTCTTCACTTGGGTCTGTCTTTTATGTTTCCTAAACTACTTACTGTGTTTATTGTAACCATCTGTAAAGGATGTGTTTGTTATTTCTTTAGTATTCCTACTTATTTCACATATGTTTTCATTGTGCCTTTTCCCTAATAATCAATTTTTTTAAAATTTCCATGAGGTTCTGAGAAATATGCATATTCTTTAGAAATCTCGTTTCAAAGATGCCATAAATCTTTAGCTCTAATTTCTTTCCATCAATTTATCTATATTTTCTCTTTTGATTATCTTTCTCTAAGGTTTGTTTAAATTTTAGAGAGGGGCTTAAAGTATTTTACTATGATTCCGCTGCTGTTTACATTTTGTTGTAATTTAGCCAAAATTTTCTTTATAGATTTAGATGCTATACCGTTTAGAACATAACAGTTTAATATTATTATTGATTTGTTATCCATAGTACCTTTAAACAGAATGCGGTTTCCTTATTTACATCACACATATGCAAACACATACCTGCATATAGTTTTGTCAGCTAGAATCATTGCTACTCCTCCTTTGTTTCATTGATCTGATATATAGTAAGTTTTGTTCCAAACCCTTTTAGGTGTATATCATGCAACAAATTCTAGATTTTTCATTTTCCTTATTCAATCTGTCAGTCTTTTGTTTTAATGGATTAATTCAGTCACATTTAAAATAGCAAGAATTAGGTTTATATTTTCCTCCATTTGTCTCTAATATTACTTCTTATTTTTTAATGATGACTTTTTTTCCCTTTATCTTCCTCTCTAAAGACAGTGCATGGTTCCTCAGCAATTTTTGTTTAATCTCTTTTAAGACAATAGTATTTACACAAGCTTTCTTCCCCTCATCCTTGTCTCTTACCCTTTTCACATTTGACACTGCCTATTTCTTAATTTTTACTTAACTCTTTCCTTTTCCATTCTCTTTTTAACTAGCTATCTAATTCCTACCTCTTATTTTCTCTGTTAAATATTTAATTAAAATTTCCCTTCTCTTCAATTTATTTGCCTTATAAGTTTTACTTGCATTTTCTCTTAAAAAGGGGTTGACTCATTTTCTTCTTTAATTCTCTTACATTTCTTTCTATTCTAAACTTTTACTTCTGATTCTTTTTTTATATATTTATTCCCTCTTTAGTGTTTGTGTTCTTGGATTTAAAGCTACTAAAGTGTCCATTTTGAGTTTACTCTTCTAACCAGTTTCTTTTATTGACTTGTAGATCTTGCTTCCACTCTTCCATTTTTCTTTGTGACTCACTCTTAGCAGGAGAGAGAGTAGAAGCATTTTCCCATGGCAATGATTTCCCTGTTTCCCTGATTGTGTGATCCAGTTCTATCCTCTATACTCCCAATGATCAATTTCTTTCACTTTGCCATGAAACCTACTCTTTGAATTCTTGTATTCCTGCACTTTGAGATGCTGGTGTCCCCTATGATCTCTGATTCCTCTTCTCCTGAGGCATGATACTATACTAGGAAGCAAAACACTGTCTCACAACACTGTCTGCTGTTGTGGACTATCTGGACAAAAAAATTATCTATGTATTATATGTAAGGTCCCTATCTCCTTTTCTGTAATATATCTCTTTATCTATGGGAGTACTCAAGCTAGCACACCACCTTCTTTTACCCTTTAAGTAATATTTTCCCTTTACTTTCCTTCTTTTTCAATCCTTTTTTTCCACCTCACTTATTCTTCCATAGTAATTCTATTTCCTGAAAGACTACAGGAAAATTTTCCCTTTATTATTCACCTTTGACTTGATTATGGTAAAACACATGCTACTCTACTTTTTTAGCTCTTTACATATTATTTACAATTCCATTCTTAATTTAATCCTACAGAAATACTGATTCACTTTGAGTTGGTGTATGTTAGAAAAGTTAGTCTATGGTATTTCAGATCTATTCTAACACCATGGTGTTGAGGTTTTTTGTTTCTTTTTATCAAGATTATATTTTTCAGAGACAGCTAGGGGTGCAGTAATAGAGCACTAGTCCTGGAGTTAGGAGGACTTGAATGCAAATCTGGCCTTAAACACTTCACTAGTGATGGCAGAACAAAGATAGTAACCATACCAGAATTTACAGTAAATTCATATCAGGAAAGGTATTCTATTTGTACTGATGGAAAAAATGTCCAAGCATATGAGGCCCTAGATTCATTAGTTAGATAACAAATTTCAGGTAGAGAAGGGAGGGAGACTGACATATCCCTTGCACTGTTTCTATCATATTATAGCTTAGTTAGCTCACTGAGCACAGGCTGTTTGTGCTCTGATAAGCCAGCATATATGGAAGTCAAGAAATATCACTGAAATTTCCCCTTTTCCTTAGTTTCTTGACAATCACCTGGAAGAAAGGTAAATAATGAGCCCTCATGGTGTATCTGTGCAACCAGTCCATCATTTGATAGCAAACAAGGATGACAATGTGACATTCCATCCTCATTAGTATCTGTATCTAAAATATATTTTAAAAACCCAACAAACTTTTAAAATTTTTATTTATTTTAAATAATATACATATATGCATATATTAAAATGTGTATACACAATTTATGCATGCATGTCTGTGCTGCATTCTTTTGAAAATGTATTCATTTTTCCCTCAAAGACAAATCATAGGTGTTTTTGATCATCTGATATGTAATCTGGGCCATTGAGAAAATATTACCATAATATCATTAATTTGTTTTGCTCCCTATTTATAGAAAGAGCAATGTAATGTGGAACATATTCTGTCAACTCCATCTTGTGAAAGCTTGATCCTTCATAAATTAACATACTTCTAGACTTACTGCTTCAGGTATCAGCTTCTGAGTATTTACATTATAGATCTTTCTCTTCAGGGGTTCTTAAATATCATAATAAAGGTGCTGTAAATGGAACCTTAAAAATCACAGTTTGGAAGGTCTTAAGAAAACCATTAAAAAGTATATAAACTAGTTCAAAGTACTAAGGACTTCACTATTGAGAAAAGCTTTTAATTTAGATATGAATAGAAATCATTAAGATAAATGCAGTTCATTATTCTGAATGTGCCTTAGTAATAACTGGGTTCTCCAAAATGTATAATAAAGACCAACATATAAAATAATATGAAGATGTTATTATTGAAGTATCAAAGAAAGCACCAATTCTAATTACTCTTGGACACTGAATATTCTTCATCAAATCATGCAATTTTAGAGTTACAAGAAAACTTTGAAACCATCTAATCTTACCTCTTCATTTTAGAGAGAAAGACATCAATCCCTAGGGAATGAAGTGATTTGTCACTTTTGAATTTGGAAAAGGCAAAGGATCAAAATGGATGATTCAATAACTTCCACTCCTTTTTGGAGGGGATACAGGACATATTCCCCTGGAAGGCTAGAAATCTATTTTGGCTTAAGTGTTAAACCTTGAGGGCATAATAGTCTTTGTGACACTTTCCTTTTGCAGTTCTTGCTTGTAACTCCTGGGAACGTGGTGCTCCTCCCAAGGAAAGTCAATCACTTCTAATCTCATCATCATGCCTTGAATACCCAGCACTTTCCCACTCTCCTACAGCCTCCTCTCTATTCTGATTGAAGGGCTGGAATATTTAACTCCTCTCAAAGCTTTCCTTTACAGTGAGTGGGAATTGAACTTGCAACTCATTTCACTTTCTATCTGCAGTTCTGCTTGGTTTCAAATCCAGGACACAAGACCAGAATGCCACCATGCTGGGTATCCCCTAGTATCTCCTTTCCCATTCAGCTACCTTTTCTATATTATCTTTCCCCATTAGTTGTAAACTCTTTGAGGAAAAGGACTTTCTTTTTCTTATTTGCATCCTTAGTTCCTATCATAGTGCCTGCTAGATAGTAAGCACTTAGTAAATTTTTGTTGAATTGAAGAATTGACAATAGTTTTTTCTCCTCTCCTAAAAAAAAATCTCCAGGAAAAAAAAATCTACCCTGTTATTTTGTCTATTTAGTTAACCTCATTACTTGCTGCATCTCTGTGAACAAGGAAATGAATGCATGAAGTTGTCGTTCCTCCCATATGTCTTTAAGATTTTTCAAATATTTGATACATAATGACATTTAAATGATAATCCAGACTCTGATTTCCTTCATTTGAAGAATTCCCAGAATGGAAAACCTTATGATGATTGGCATATAAGTGTAACCTAAAATCACAGAAAGTTTCCTGGGTTATTTAAATGAGTATGGCCACAAAAACATGTTTATAGTTGCTCTCAGTCTTGATTTGTTCATTTTCTAAGTAAAATAATAAAATAAATCAGTGGTAATCATCACATCTGCTTAAAGCTACATGCCATTACCCAAATTTTTCTTTGTCATATGTCATCTTTTTGTCCACACATTTCAATTATCACTCATTACTCACAGAAAGGCTAATAAAACATAAAATTCTAGTGATAAATTTAATCATTGCCCACCTATAATTAGTCCAGAAAACCACAATTCCACGTGTAAAACCTCTAAAGGCAAAACAGATGTTTCTGAAACTATGTTGTATCATCACAACCTATTTTTGAATGAGAAAACTGTCTCATGGTTTCAGAAAACTTGTCCAGAAAAAAAATAAATATATATTAATAACCAATTTGCCATTGTTTTGTTACTTTTTTTTTCAAATCTTCAAAGTTCAAAATGCTTTAAACCTCCCCCCCTCCAAATTAGGGAAGCACATGGGGTAAAATACATGGATTTTAAAGTCACCAAATTGTAGAGTAGAATGAGTGTGCCCATTTAAATATTGCTTCTGATACTTTCTACCTGTGGGTCCTTGTAGGATTCACTTATCCTCCCTAGTTATCAGTTCCCTGAAAAATTAGGGAGTTTGAAGTAGATGGCCTTTGAAAAATCTTCTATCTTTAAAATAAGACATGTGGATTAAATGTGTCTTTGAAAATACATCACTAATAATTGTATCATCAGCACTATTCTCTGAGCTATGATTAAAAGGCAGAGGTAAGTCATTCTATATGAGTAAGAAATTTTAAAGTCACAGGATGAAAAGAAAAAAGAATTAGTGAAAATTCTGCATTCTATAGTCAAGTGAACAAGCATTTACAGGGCACTTACTGTGTGCCTGGAATTGTGTTAAGTGATGAGGAATATAAATAGAAGCAAAAAATGCAGATATTCTGTACCCTAGAGGGAAAAAAACCAGATAAAAGAAAACTAAAAAGCAAGGTAGGGGGAAAGGAGGACAGATGTTTATATAGATCTCGAAAAGTTAAATCAGGATGAAGGATAAAGAGGCACAGAAGAAACACGCATCTCACCCTTCCGCCATCAAAGTACCCCTAAAAGAGCAAAGATTAACAGAAACTGACTTTTATACTTCCTACCACATGTTTTAAAGAAGATTGAAGGAAGTGAAAAGCTGGAGAAGGGTAAGAAATAATTATAAAATAAATTAAGCCATAGAAATGTTTTTTTTTAATATATCTAAAAGACATGTACTTCAACACTGAATCTGTCTTTATGCAGTCTTATAACCTCATCTGAACTGCAAAGCAGTTTCTTATAGGAAAATTGATAAAGAGGTCATCATAGATTTACATTGTACTTAAGTCTTGGAGGCCAGCTAGACCTAGGCCCTCATTTGTAAAATGAAGAAAATAAAGCACAGGGAGAACAACAAATGTTCCAAAGGTCACACAGGTAAACACAAAGGAAAGATTTGAATTCAGGTTCTTCTGCTCTTTCCATAATATAGTGCCCCCCAAACAACACCTGTCTTGCTATATTCTAAGACTGTTGTAAGACTAGGGTCACCCAATCAATGAGCAAAAAGGGATTTACGGATACCCTAGTCTAACCTGTACATTAAATAAGTGAGGAAATGGAGGCCTACATCTCTATGATGGTGCTCTTCAGCTACTCTTTGTTCTGATTCTGAAAAACCAATAAAAGAGACTTATAGAATCGTAGAGACAGAAATGGTTGTGGTAGAGTGAAATAACTCCCAGTTCTGTCATTCACTAAACCATTTCACTTACATCCCTGAACCTCAGTTTCATTATCTATAAAATAGGGATGATGATGTTTATGAAAATAATTAGAACAATGTAAATAATAATAGTTAGCACATGTATATAGAATTGTACAGAATGCAAAAGCAATTTACAAATATTGTGTCAGTTGACCTTCACAATCCTATAAGGTAAGAACTATTATCCCCATATTTTCCATGAGAAAACTGTAACAAGTAAAAGTTAAGTAATTTGCTCAGGGTCATATGGTGACTAAGTGTCCAAGGCAGGATCTGAAGTAAAGTCTTCCTGAATTCTTATACCTTATACCTAGCTAAGCTGTTTTAAGAACAATGCTCTAAAAATCTGTGTTTTTTGTTACTGTTGTTTTTGATGATTTTGATGATGATGATGATGATGATGAAGTTGTTTGAGAGACTTTATGAAAGGAAAGTTACAGAGTATATAAAAAGGTGTCACTCAAATTAGGAAGACAAAGCCTATGATACAAATTCCCTATGTGACCCTAGACAATTCATTTAGTGCAAGATTTAATGCAAGATGCTAAAATGCCAAAGCTGAAAGAATATCTTAATTTTGATTTCCCTACACTAGTGAAATGATAGAGAAAAATAAACAAATGAAAAGCCCACAGATGGCATTCTATGTATCTCTTTTCTCTGAAAATCTTGAGAAATTGTCATCTAGTGTACTTAGCATCTTTCATTTGAAGGGTTTTGAAAACTGTTGCTACTACACAAAAGGAAAGTATTTTGTTGTTGTCGCTATTTGAATTGCTATTGTAAAGGAAGAAATAGGGGGGTGGAGCCAAGATGGTGGAGTAGAAAGACTCACATATGTTAGCTCCGAACCCACAGCCCATGGATTTCCTCTAAAAAGAACTCCCAACAAATTCTGCAACAGTGGAAGCCGCACAGCAACACAGTGAAGGAGATTTCCATTCCAGAGAGCTCTGAAAAACCGATTCCAAAGGTCCATCGCGCACTGGATGGAAGTGGAGCCCTGCTCTGTCCTGGCCACACAGTGCGGAGAGGAGCGAACAGATCCAAGCAGGCTTCAGGGACGGAATCTCCAGCAGCCACGAAGGTCCTTCCACCCACAGATGCACAGGTCAGTGAGAGAGAAGGGCTGAGAGGGGAGCGGGGTGTCTCCGGGACTCAGGCCTGCTCGGGAGGCAGGGGGAGAAGCAGTGGCAGAGGCAGCAGGTGGCCAGAGGCTCCCGGAGCAGGCAGGAGCTCCGCAGCAGCTCCATTACAGAAGGCCTCTGCATAAACCCCCTGAGGGAACTGAGCCTGGGAGACGGCCCTGCCTCCACCTGAGCACCAGAAATTAAGCTCCCATTGAATAGCAGCTAGGCCTGCCACTGAAAGCCCTGAGGCTGGGGAGCAGCATTTGAATCTCAGACCCCAAGCACTAGCTGGGCAGAACTAGGCTGGGGGGAAGAGGACTCTCAGAAGTCAAGTAACTGGCTGGGAAAATGCCCAGAAAAGGGAAAAAAATAAGCCCATAGAAGGTCATTTTCTTGGGGAACAGATGATTGCACCATTCATCTCGGACAAAGAAGAACAATTCTTACCATCAGGTGAAGACATAGGAGTCAAGGCCTCTGTATCCCAAACATCTGAAATAGATATCCAATGGGCTCAGGCCATGGAAGAGCTCAAAAAGGATTTTGAAAATCAAGTTAGACAGGTGGAGGCAAAACTGGGAAAAGAAATGAGAGAGATGCAAGAAAAGCATGAAAAACGGGTCAATACCTTAATAAAAGAGACCCAAAAAAATGCTGAAGAAAATAACACCTTGAAAAATAGGCTAACTGAATTGGAAAAAGAGGTTCAAAAAGCCAATGAAGAGAAGAATGCTTTCAAAAGCAGAATTAGCCATATGGAAAAAGAGGTGCAAAAGCTCACTGAAGAAAATA
>CM053770.1:618761797-618816093 GCA_028658325.1 Potorous gilbertii | reverse complement strand
GACTGCTCTTCAATGGGGGCTTATCTGCTGGTTCTCAGGTGGGGGCAGGGCCGCCTCCCAGGCTCAGTTCCCTCAGGGGATTTATACAGAGATCCTTTGTAATGGAGCTGGGGTGGAGCTCCAGCCTGCTCTGGGAGTCTCTGGCTGAGCTGCCTCTGCCTCTGGCCAAGCTGCCTCAGCCTCTGCCGCAGCGGCCGCTTCCCAGGGGGTCCGAGTCCCAGAGATCCCCCGCTCCCCTCTCAGCCCGTCTCTCTCACTGACCTGTACGTCTGTGGGTGGAGGGACCTTCACGACCGCCCAGAGATTTAGGTCCCTGAAGCCTGCTGGGCTCTGCTGGCTCCTGTCAGTGCCGCATGGCCGGGGTGGGGGAGGGGAGCGCTCGGCCGAGCAGGACTTCGCTCCCCTCCGGGGTACCTTTGCGGTCGGTTCTTCAGGGCTCTCTGCAACGGAAATCTCCTTCACTGTGTTGCTGCGCGGCTTCCACTGTTCCAGGATTTGTCAGGAGTTCTTTTTACAGGAAATCTATGGGCTGTGGGTTCGGACCTAGCATAGGTGAGTCTTTCTACTCCGCCATCTTGGCTCCGCCCCTCTTGAAAATAATTTTCTAAATTTCATCTTGGTTGATCCTCAGAACAAGTCTGTGACATGGGTGCTCTTACTATCTCCATTCCACAGCTAAAAAAGCAGAGACTCAGAGAGATTAAATGATGACTAGGATCAAAAAGCTACTAATTGTCTGAGGTAGGATTCAAATTCAGGTCTTAATGAAACCAAATCTAGCTCTCTACTGTAGTATCTTATAATATTTTTGAAGAGCAAACAAGTATTAAAAAACTAGAGGTGAACAATTATGCCAATTTTCAAAAACCAAAATGAAAGGAATTTGATTCTTCACTGTATGTCAATAAAATCAATTTTATTTCCTAAGAAAATTCTAAATGTATTATGCAAGGAACAGTTTGTGTATGTTTAGAAATTAAAATGTTGTTCCTCAAGCACCAGAATGAGAATATGTGATGATACAGAGTATGCTTATACCATTTAGATAACAGAAATATTATGTCTAGATTACTTGATTTTGGGAAGGTATTTGATATATCTATAAACAAGTTAGAGGAATATCAGCCAGAAAAGTGAATTTAGTTAGATTCAGAACTGGATGAACGAATGATTCAAAAGAGTAGTGATAGTGGAGAACCGTCATGCTTAAAGAAGATCTCCAATGTTAATAGTGTCTCCCAAGGATCAGTCCTAGATTCTCTGCTATTTCAGATGCTCATTAATGACTTGGATGATGGAATCAACAGCACTTTTATTAGATTTTCAAATGACACAAAATGAAGAGGGTATGAAGAATTGATAGGGTTCCAAAAGTTGTCCACATGATAGAATGATGGAGTCAAATTCAACACATTTGACAAAAATTTATCAATTACCTTCTGTGGGAGGTGATATGGTGCCATGAAAAGAAAGCTGATCTCAGAGTTAGGAAGACATGCATTCAATTTCCACATCTGATACTTTCTGGCTTTATGACCTTTTCCAGGTCATGTAATATCTCAGCTCCCCTGGTATTCACTAAGGCTGGAAGGAGAAGAACTGATGCAGATATTACTTAGTACAGAAAGCATCCTCACTGGAGTTCTTGATTTAATTTAAAACTTGGAGAAGCTATATATATATATATATATATATATATATATATATATATATATGTATATCACTCTTCAAAATCAATCACTCTTCCAGGCAATGGGAATAGAGAGATAAAACAAAATGTTTCCTGATCTCAAGGAATATATATTCTATTGGATGAATTTAATAGGGATAGGCATAAATTTAAGCCAAAAACTTGAATTAGTTGTATGAGTAGAGAATGGGGGAGGTTTAGTTACACAACAGTTTATATGATAAAGCTGAGGCTCTTAATAATAGCTAGAATTCATATAGTAACTTAAGGTTTGCAAAGCATGTAAAAATATGTTATTTTTCGTCACAACAACTCTCAGTCACTAAACATTTTATTAAGCACCTACTACAGGCAATGTGCTAACTGCAAACGTTTCAAAGAAAAACAAAAGATAGTCCCTGCCTTCAAGGAGCTCACCATGTAATGGAGGAAAACTATATTGTTGTTGTGTTCATCCTTCATTGCCAAAGAAACCATGCCATCAGAGAAACGATGACATGACTTGCTCTTGACTTTGTTTTGAGTGAGGGAGGGCTGTGCAAGGTCACTTCTCCTATATAAAAGAAACTGAAAAGGTAGTGGGGAGGACACAAAGTTGGAGTAGGCTGAGGTGGGGGAGGACTCTCCAATTCAAGGGAGGGAGGAGTCTCAGATTCAAGGAATACTGATGAGAAGTAAATTTCAAAGTTGATATGATCTTGAAGGATGATGAGTCTGGGATAAAGGCAGTAATGTTCCTATTGTCTTCATCCTGTCTGAGAAAACGTGGAGGTAGAGTGATTTTGCCAAGATCACATAGTTAATAATTGGCTGAGGCCAGATTGGAACTCAGTTGGTAGCACTGCTGACTCCAGGTCCAGCTCTCTATCCACTGCTCCACTTAGATGCCTAGTATTATTTACAGTTATCCTTTCCACGTGGCGACTTTCCCTATCATGGTTTCGATTTGCTGCAGGTGGACATAAACAAATCAAATAGAAATTTTAGGAGATCATTGCAGAAGCCATGACAACATGCAAAGGCCAGCAGATGACACAGGAAGTTTAGAAATTGAGAAACGCTTAAAATATATGCATTTTATTGCATGATATCATGATTTTATCTCCTAATATCATAATAATTCAGATTCTGTGGGCCAAAATATTTGCATGAATTTTCCAGATCACAGGGAGCACCGGGCCCCAACCCCTGCAATGTTGAATTTCAAGGGAATTTCAAGTTCAATGTGTAAAAAAATGTGGCCTGGCCGTCAAATAAACTAGTGCAATCTTAGTCTGTGACTTCAATGCTTTCCCTTGAGAGGCAGGGGCCTCCCCAATACTGATGTTCCTCCTTTGAAGTATGCATTGCCCCTTGTTAGGGATACTGTGGAGTTGATATAGCTACATGTTGGACTTCTAAGTTGTATTACAACTTGGAGGGTCTGCGATTTGTTGCTATTGTAGAAAGACTTCCTCTTCAGACACAGGTGACACTAGATGACTTCTGGGGTTCTTTCAGAATATTATAGTCTGTGTGAATTTACAGGAAGCATACATTTTGCAATTTAAATGCAATTTAGTTTTGCAAGCCTTGGGTCAAACCTCTTCTGTATCTTTGATAAATTCAATAAGGCATGTATACGATTTTATTGGCTTTCATTTGAGAATATTATTGCTTCCCTTAGGATTGCTTTTAGGTACATAGCATACTATACATTTCCATTTAGTGGGTAGTGAACTGATGTACAGAACAGACTATATGACAGTGATAAATGTACACTCCAAAAAATAGTTCCTGGGATTTCTCTGTGAAAACACAGTCCAAATAAGTTATGTAAATCAGAGTTTTATGGGGAATTTGCATTTGATTTTCTGGCTGTTTTGTTTTAAACATACTGATAGTCTGATTATGGAAAATAAAGTCGAAAGCTAGTTTAAAAGCTGTGTCATGCAGTTTCTAGATATTTTTCCCTCGATAATTTTTAACCTTTCTTTTCCTGTTTCATTATTGATATATTCCTAAATTAGAATTAGGGATTAATTATGCAATTTTAATTTATTATTTTCAATCTAGTGGATTTTTTAAAAAATCATATGTATAGCATACACATGAATATATACACAAAATTAAATACAGTATAAATTTTTTTATAGAGAGGATCGTAAAAATATTTGATTCAGTCCTTTAAGGTTTGCAAAGAGTTTGATATATAGTATTTCATTTAATCCTTAAAATGACCCTGTTAGTTATGTACCCTATTACTTTTCATAGATGAGGAAATTGAGACTAAAAGAGGTTAAGTAAGTTGCCTAAAGTGACACAGTTATTAAGAATAGGAGAAAGAATTCAAAATGAAATATTCTTCAAGTTTAGTTTAACACTTCCATCATATTGCCTCCATGGATGTGTGTGTATACACATATGTGTGTGTATGTGTATATATATATATATATATATATATGTGTGTATATATGTATATATACATATATATACACACTATGAATGTAAATATATTTTTTATTGTTATTTTAATGTTGCATTTTGTTATACTAGTGTATATAATTATTACTTTTGTCATATAAAATTTAACCTGACCTATGATTTAGTTTATACAGGAAACTTACTCAACAAATTCAAATTGTCATCTGCTCTGAAATTTATAATCTTAGAATATGGCTGCGTCATTAAGAGTTTAAGTGAATTTCCTTGAATCATATCCCCAGTAGGTGTCAGAGCAGGGCTTGGAAATCTCAACTCTTATTGACTTCAAGGTTAATAGGTTAATTTTCTATTCATTACACTAGATTTCTCTCTGTCTCTCTCTCTCTCATAGACTCACACACATACGCATACATTCACTTACCTAGATATATACATATATGTGTATGACTACATATATATTTGTACTTATATATGGATATATGTACAAGTAAACGTATGTGTTTTATGCTCATATTGTGTGGTAGTGTGTGATTTGTCCTTCATTCTCAAAGAGGACCATGACATCAGGGAAACGACATTACTTGCGATTAAATTTGATTTGAGGGAGGAAGTTCTGTGCAAAGTCACCTGTCTCAATTTTTCCTCCAGAGCCATCTGGGTTCAGTGGTCTATATGTGACCAGGGCAACTAGAGATGGCCCAAGATGCGGTTAAATACCTTGGCTTTTTTTTTTTAAACTAAGGTCTTTTCAAGTTTTCACTTTCAGTGAGGCACTGCCCATTCAGTGAATAGATCTCTTTAAGAAATGAGTCAAGGGATGGCCCTTTTAATTAAAAAACAAAAACAAAAACATATATCAAACTTGGAGGGGAAAACTATCAGGGTTTCTGGCCAAAAGAGAAACAGTTACTATTTACATTTGCTCTGAGCCAAGAGGGCCAAAAAAAATGATTAAGTGCTGCTTAGGCAAGACAAGGACCTATTGTTGTCCAATCAATGATATTCAGAGTGAATTGGGTTTATGGCTTTGACTTTGAGAAAGAAATGTAGCCAGTAAATCCCAAGTTAACTAGGTAGGTTTTAGTCATCAAAATTTAGCTTCCTTTGGGCACAATACTCTTAGGTAAGGACATAATACTCCAGGAGAAGAGAGGAGAGAGGAGGACAAGAGAGGGAAGAGGAGGGAAGGAAAAGAGAGGAAAGTCAGAAGAAAGAAAGGATATAACAAAGATAAAATCAACAGGCAATGGCAGTAGATTGTATATAGGAGGGGAGAGTTAGGAGACAACAACCTGTTTAAAAGTGGAATGAGCTTCCTTAGGCAATAGTGAGTTTCCTCTCACTGGAGGTTATCTAAAAAAGTCTGGATGACCTCTGGTTCTACTACAAAGGGAATGCTTTTTCACATATAGGCTGGTACTCCATCTGACATTCATAATCAAGTCATTCCTGTCCATTCTCTATAGTTCTCCTTCACATCTGCCAAAATTTGCCATTGTTAGGTACCCTCCCAAAATAGTAGGGATTGACTGACTTTCTCTTGAGCTCCCTAGATCTCGATCTCTCTCTCTGTTTCTGTTTCTCTCTCTCTCTCTCTCTCTCTCTCTGTCTCTCTCTCTCTGTCTCTCTCTCTCTGTCTCTCTCTGCCATATATTCCTCTGATGTCCTCTTTTACACCACGTCTGCTACCTAATTGCTCATTTATAGCATGTTAAAGCATATTTATACCCAGCATTCACTTCTTCATTAACCTTTCAAAGATCTTCAGCTTCAGTTCTTTGAGACTATAGTATTCTATGATTTCCTGTCACAGAACAGTAATTAGGAAAATATTAGTAGTCAAAAAAAGGCTTTCAGAGATAAGCTTGGAATTATTCATTAAAAGAACTTTAAAATTTTCCTAAGGAAATTTTTCCTCTTTCTTCTACCCTTTCATTTCTTGTCCTAAATCCTCATACTTTTGCAGGCTTGCTTCAGATAAATGCCTTATGGCTTATCTATTCAGTTGCTTATTAGAGTCTTGAAATTAGTCATTCAGTCACTTTTCCCCCCTTGTGGATTGTTAGGATGAATCCTTTTAAGTAAATATGGACCACATTTTGGATGCTCTGTAAATGTTTTGGTGCTTAACACCATCAGTATAATGTCATCAGTAAACAGAAGCATCTGGAGTATGGTACTTTAGGGACAGCCTCCAAGACAGTGTGGAGTAAGCATCTGAAAACAAGAGGGAAGCCATCATGTATTCCTCTCCATAAATGATAATACAAAGAACCAATGTGGTAGGATTAATGGTCTTTGTATACCAAGATCAAAGCTGATGAGAAACAGTATTAAGCCCATAATTTGTAAAACTGAGTCACAAAGAGCTTAAAAAAAGGACAGCTTGATGACTTCAGAAGTCAAGAAGTACAGATTTTTGGAATGGTAATCATATATTCCATCATACTTTCATAAGGTTTTAAGTGGAAAGTCTGTCTTACTTGCCATCATACTGATGCATAAAGTCCCAGGAATCATTTTTCATCAAGCTCCGGATAAATATAAGTATCTTTTGACGTTATTGGTCTCTATGTGCTCATTTTAGCTATCTGAGGACATAGAAAAAGGCAGAATAAAGACCTACAATTTGCATTCAGAACATCCTTGGTGCTTTCATTTTGTTAATTTTTTTTGTAATAAGAAAATTTTTTAAATGCTAGGATGTTACTGTTTTATAAGTAAATATCCATTAAGAGTAGCTACCAAAGAAATAATTTAAATGCAGAGTGCTCTCCTGTTCATTCTAAAACCTTTTAATGGCTATAAGTGATTAATCTGAATCATATCTTTTTTGGTTATAGAGAAAATAAAAAGCTAATTGCTTTTAATAAAATTAGAAAAATATTAGGTAAGGTTTGTACTCATTTATCTTTCTTGAAAATTATTTGAAAAGAAGGGAAATATTTATAATTGTATTCAAGGAGGAGAAAAATAATTATATATTGTCACTTCATATAACAAATTATGTAATTTAAATATAATATGCTGAATTTAAGTTCCATAAGATTGTGACTGGGTGTATAAAGTGGATATTCCACTAAAATTATATACAGGTTGCTCCCTCAGGTTTAATGAAGAAGCTCAACAATTAAAACTGCTCTAAGATGTTGAAAAACTTTGTATGATCTTTTCATCTCTAGTAACTTTTCTCAGATTTGCTAAAGAAAAATAACCACTGACTCTTTATGGAAAAATCACATACACAAAGAAAATAAGAGCTTCCTTTTATGCCTTTGTTGAGGTTTGCCTTAATCAATGTGAATATAGATCAGATCTATGAGACAGGCACTATTTTCCAATATACCCAGAGAAATAAGTGGACTTTCCCAAGTACATATAAGTAAGTGGCAAACTAGTATTTGAAATCAGGTCTCATGAATCAAAATAGTTACCTTTCTACTAAATAATTCTTCCTTCCTCTAAGGTCCTTAATATTTTTTGAACACCAGTGCAGATACTGGTCATCCATCTCTTATAGATTGCTTTTAATATATTCAATACTTACGTAAGCATAGAACTCTGTTGA
The DNA here is from genome assembly GCA_028658325.1 of Potorous gilbertii. Taxonomy (NCBI): domain Eukaryota; kingdom Metazoa; phylum Chordata; class Mammalia; order Diprotodontia; family Potoroidae; genus Potorous; species Potorous gilbertii. The sequence goes on along the minus strand of CM053770.1, from coordinate 618,808,411 downwards.
TTATCACACCCCACTTAAAAGTGGGCAGGTTAGATAAGAACAGATCCATTTAGGAACCTTAAAGAAGACTCAAGCTGATCCAGAAATAATACCACCTATTTAAGGACTGAAGAAAGTTCAAGAAAAGATATGATATTTTCCTCACTTCTCACAGTTATTATCCATCTACAGAAACCATAATGTAATCTATTGCTTCTTTGCTTAAATGTTTCCAATAGTGTGATTTGGTTTTTCTTCAAAAGGACAAGAATTAACTATAAATAAATATAAATGTAAATTAAGACACAGAGCCAAACCTTTGCCTAAATGTTAGAAATTTTCCTGAGGCTTTGGAGCAATTATAATTGTATTCCTAATTTTTTGTCTAAGTGGAGAGTCCCAAAAGCAGCAGAAGAGGACTACATATATGTTTCAGAGACTATATGTATATGTGTGTACATTGTGTAGTAATGTACACATGTTTATTCATACGTGTCCATACATATTGGGTATTGTATGAATGCCATGCCTACATCCACAAACTATGTACCTATATACTCTCTATATATGTATGTATCTGTAGATAGATGGATAGATAGATAGATAGAGATAGATAGATAGATAGATGGATAGATAGGTACAGATATAGATATTTATATATTTGGGCCAAAAATGTCAATTTTTACATGAGGCTCTAATACCTAATAGCAACTTAAATTTGCAAAGTGTTCTTCACATGATCTTATTTGATCTTCATATAATCCCTTGAGTAGATAAAAAAGTATAATTACTCTTATTTCGTTGTTGTTATATCTGTCCTTCATTTTCAAAGAGGACCATGACATCAGAGAAATGATGACATGACTTGCATTTGACTTTGATTTGAGTGAGGTAGGGCTGTGCAAGGTCATCAGCCTCATTTCTCCTCCAGAGCCGTCTGGGTCCAGTAGCCAGGTATTCATCAGGATGACTGGAGATGACCCAGGATGTAATGCAAGATCCTAGCCCTTTTTGGCTAAGGCCTTTTCAGGTACTCACTTAGAGTGAGGTAACATCCATTCAGCGAATAGGCATCTTAGAAGTTAGTGAAGGGATGGCCCCTTTAATTCAAAAGAAAAAAAAATCAAACTTGGAAGGGAAGACCCTCAGATTCCAAAGAAAAACAATTGCCATTGACATTTCCTGGAAGCTAGGAGGGCCCCAAATACAGCCATTAAGTGGAACTTCAGTAGGAACCTATTGTGGTTCAATCTCTGAATTTCAGAGTGAACAGGGTTTAAGGTTTTGTAAAAGAGGAGAGAGAGAGAGAGAGACAGAGAGACAGAGAGAGAGACACAGAGACAGAGAGACAGAGACAGACAGAGAGAGAGAGAGGATGAAAGGAGGAAAAAAAGAAAGAAAGAAAGAGAAAAAAGGAAGGAAGGAAAGAAGGAAGCATAGAAATAAAGAAAGAATAAAAAGAAAGAAAGAAATCTAGATAGTAATCCCCAATGGGCAGCTTCTGGCCATCAAAATTTACCTTCCTTTGGAGAGAAGAAGGAGAGGGAGAGAGAGAGAGGATGAGCTGAGTTAACCAACTCCATCCCCATTCAGGCAGCTCGGTCTATGGTTGTCCTTCCTTTTCGAGAGGACCATGACATCAGGGAAATGATGACATGAATTGCAGTTGACTCTGCCCAAGCTCCACTTAAAGACTGTATCCAGTCATCTTGATCAATATTGGTCGGTGAATGCAGATAGCAGAATGTGAGGCTGGTGACTTTGCACTCCCTCACTCTTATTTACAGTTGAAGAAAATTAGGTCTTCCTAACTCCACATTTAGTATTCTTTATGTCATCCCACTCTACAACTGTTTGATTAGTCAGTATCCTTTTCCATTCATAGATGTCTTCATTTCATGGAAGGTGGTTGCTTGTTCTCCTGGGAGCCAAGGAAAAATAATAAAATCACTATCATTTGACTCATACTTCCCCAGCACCAGATCCTTTCAAGGACTATGATTGGAACTTTGCTCACCTCCAAACCTACTGCCCTGGAAACTACGACCATGCATGAAAGATGACTATATCTACTCTTCCATATGTAATCTAAATGAGAACAACAATTAACAAAATAAATAATAGAGGCAGTCATGTTTAGAGACACTGTATATGTAGAATTCAGTAATTAAATGGTAAAAGAAAATAGATATAAAACTGTAGTTACTAGTGAGCACTCTGGGTTGATAGCACATTACATGTAGGTACAAAGGAGAGTGGGTCAATAATTACTACTCTCCCTGGAAAATTGATTTGGATGCCCTTTTTTAAGTCAGCAGTCACTGTTATTTGCAGAAACATTCCTTAATCCACCAATATGACTGAAACTGCTTTAAAAACAAAAAAAATACCTCAATCTTTTGTAATCATATAATTCTCAAGACATCAGGTCTCTTAAAAGTAGACTACTGTCTAGATCCAGAGCCTCAGGCACCAGATCAGACCTCAAGAATATATTCCACATGGAGCGTATTTTACATGGGAGAAGAGGAAGGAGTAGACAAAAGTAACATAGACAGAAGAAAATAATTTCTATTCCTTGCCATCTTCACAGAATCACAGAAATTCAAAATCTTAAGGGAACTCCAAAGCTGTGTAATGTAACTTATAATTGAACATGAACATCTTCCAGAACATAATGAGATTTGAAACTCTAGGCATCCTAAGAAGCATAAGTGAGGAAGAAGTACATTCCAGAAATAGAGACTAGTTAGTGCAAGGGCACCTGGGAGATGGAGTTTTGTACATCAGAACAGCAAAAAATCCAGTCTATTTGAAATATATGAAAAGAATTAACAGATAATAAGACTGAAAAGTTAGGTAAATGTCAGGTTGTAATGGGCTTTAAATACCAAACAGAAAACTTTATCTTGACCCTATAGCAATATGGAGACACTCAAGTCAAACTTACTTTTTGTGGTTCGCAGGAATTATATCATCATTAAGGCAAGTGTGAAATGTTAGTTGTTCTACTTTTGGCAGAGAGAGCACTCCCAAAGAAATTTCATAACTTAAGTCTCCTATAACTGCTATATCTGCTCCAGTAGCAGACTTGGAATCTGTTTCCCAATGCCCTCATCTATCTTTTCTTACAGTTCTATTGGTGTGTAATATACTATTCTTGCAAAATTGTTTCCTTTCTTAATCAGTCAAATATTCGCCAACATGCTTTAACCCTTCTAGTTCTTGTTTTTATACATGAACACATCTTTTTTGAGAATAGAATTTGTCATTTTAGTTATTATTTTCAGTTATCAAGCATTTTTTCCCTTCCTTGTACTTTCTACTCTCCCAGTGGTTCATCTGCTTATGCTTCAGTGTCTTTTACTGAGTTTTCTTCCACCTCAGATCTTTCACAATTTCACACGCTTTTTCTCCCTAATATTCACCTGTTGCTTATTTTCTTACTCCCTCCCATTAATTCCATTTCTCCTCAGGGAGATTGGACCGTAATCATTTTGTAACCTCTTCTTACATTAGGTAATTGGAATTTAATTAGCCTCAGTGTCCAATGCTAGTGATTTCTGGGGGATAGGACTGGTACCAGGTGGATGCCTGTTCACTTTCCCTCAGGTGTAGTAGAGCACTCCACACAAGACTTACAATGATATCCTGCCCCAGTTTCCACTGTTCCACAGCTGAGTACTATTGCAACACAAAGTTCAGTTTCTCTCCAGTCCCAGGCGAAATGGGCTTTTTGTTTTTCTGTAGTGCTGGCACGACTATGTGGATGGAGAAAGATGAGATCTGTTGAGTCATTAGGTAAACTTTTACAACTCAGTCAGAAGTAGTAGTTGTAGGAGAAGAGGTGCAAAGTGAGTGCCTTAGCGGTTGGTAATTAACATTCTCTGTTGTTCACAACATTTTCACCTTCTTAGCATTCATAACGACTTAAAGCAGGGATCCAACTGAAATTACTTTTGTCTTGTGCATGATTCTTATTTTGGAGAGATTTGCAAACAATATTAGCAAAATGTAGGACCTGTAATTCTAAGGAAAAGGATAACATCCACGTCAAATGGGATGGTAACTATTCTTATAGCATGTGACAAAGCCTATTAGAGGAATATTTTTTGGGATAAGTGAGCATCACTAGAACCAAGTAAAAGACTGGTAAGAGCTATATACACTGATCTGTTAAATAAAACTGAAATAAACTTGCCTCTAGATTATAAAACAACTGGGTTGAAGAATGGAAAGAAAAGGCAACAGTCACATCAACTCAGCCAATATTATGTAGACAAAGAAGTTTGTCAAAAAATGGCTGTCATTCAGATTTGTGTGTGGGAAAGGAGTTTATGATAGCAATTCAGGACCAGGTCATTGCCATAATAAATTATGGAAGGATTATCCCTAAGGAATTTTGATTTAGTGATATGTGCAGATCATGTAAGGAAAAAATGGAGACAGTGTGATGTATCATTGTAAGCTATAAAATTTTGGTACCTGACAAATAACTAACAAGACATGACCAGGTGGTTAGAATCATGTCAGTAATTCACTGTTATTTATGGATTGACAAATATCCATACTACAAATACACACCTCAAAGTACCTTGGAGAAATCAGCCAATATTGGAACCAGATCATTAACATAGACCAAATGTCTTTGTACAATTAGCATGTAACTTTAAGAATAATATATTTAATAGGCTTTTGCTCTCTGAAATATTCATAATCTCCAAGCTTCATGTGATAGAAAAAAAAACTTTCATATAAATGATCCTAAGGAGATTAAGATCCTATAGGAATAAGATAAAATACTTACCTCTTTTTTCCTCTCTGCCATTGATGTTGTATGAGAATGCTCTCAATGGATCTATAAAAGAGGAGGTTACATCTTCAGATATACATCAAACTATAAAAAGCTATTCACTCTCCAGCTGGGCAACAATCCATAAAATACTTAAAATAAAGTGATAATAGGTAGCTATGTAACACAGTGGATATAGTACAGGACTTGAAGTCAGGAAGACCTAAGTTCACATTCAGCCTCTGACACCAACTGTGTGACCCTGGAAAAATCACTTAACTTCAGTCTGACTCAGTTTCCTCATTTGTAAAGTGGAGATTAGCATCTATATCCCAGTGTTACTAAGAAGATAGAACAGCATAAGAATGGTGAACTGTCTTGCAAGCCCTATAGTGCTACAGAAATGCTGATTATGATGAAGATGATGATGATGATGATGATGATGACAGTGACTTCCCCCAGGATTGTTTCTGCTTGAACCTCATTGAAAAAGATCGGAATAAGACAACAACACTACATTTATAGCAACTTTTCAAAGTTTACCAAGTATTTTCCTCACAACAAACCTGCAGTCCAAATTCCATTTCCAGCTTCAACTTCCACTTATTTATGGTTCATGTTATTGTAGGAAGTGGGAGCAGCAAGAAATGACCATACAGTGAGTGTTGATTAGGTCTGACTGTATTAATGAGGAAAATACGGATACCCAGAGGAAACAACACCTACCTTACACACCTACTGAGATAAGAGACTGAGAAATATGCTTCTCATGAGGTAAAAACACCAGAAAAATGACTAGATTTCTAAGAGCTGAGGACCTAAAGTAGATTCTTCTCAATGTGCAGTCTAAGAAAAACAAATAACGTTTGTCCCAGAAACTAAAACACTGATAGAAGCAAGATACATATTATTTAACATATAGATATGAACTTCCTGTTGGTTTGGGAGTGGGTTAAAGTGTATTAAAATGAATTAAATATCCAGACAGACTTTGACAGATTCCTGAGCCTAGATATTTTCAATTTGTTTCATTCAGCCATGTGTCATACACATGCATGTGTACCTGTGTGCATGCATGATGCATATATGTTTCTATATACACAATACACATGTGTATATACACTATGTACGGATACACTTGCACACATAAGGATGTATATGTGTGGACATGTGTAGTTTTCTCTCAGATACTGAAAGAGCTGAGACAAATATAAACAGGCTATCTTACATTGGAAGTGACACAATATTAAGGGTTTGGGGAGATTCTCAAATTATCTGATACCAGTGGACATGGATAGGGACAACTACATGGTGCAATGATTTTAATACTGGACCTGAAGTCAGACAGATTTGAGTTCAAATTCATTCTCAGACCTTTACTAACTCTGTGACCTTGAACAAGTCACTTAACTATATTTGCCTGTTTCCTCATCTGTAAAATGAGTTGAAAAAGAAAATGACAAACCACTCCAGTATCTTTGCCAAGAAAACCCAGATGTGGTCACAAAGAGTCAGACACAACTGAAAGGACTGAACAGCAAAAGCATATGAATGGATACCATATTCCTTTGGAGGACACCAAAGGCATGAGGTGAAGAATCTATTATCAAGTACTCTATTACCAAAAACAAACAAACAAACAAAAAACAGAAGAAGAAGAAACAATATAGTATCAATAACTATATATCACTGGGGTGATTTTTCTGAAGTATAGGTCTGACTACATCACCTCTTCAATAAGCTGCAATGATTTCCTCCAGAATCCAATATAAAGTTCTGTTTATTTGCATTTAAATCTCTTCTGGTGAATCTCTATCTTCTATCTTCTTTCACGTAGATCTAACTACATTGGCCTACTTGTTTCAGGAAAACCACAATAGTCTATTTCTTCCCGTTTCTGGACTTTGCACTAGCTGTCTTCCATGTCTTGAATGTTCTTGATGGGGTGCAGGCCCTGGAAGCCCCCTTGAACTCTCTTTGAATTTCCCCACTTAATCTGGTGTTCCTCCAAGACTATAATCTTCTCAACTGATCTTTCATTATTTCTAGGCTCAATTCTCTGTTACCCTTAACTTATCCCAGCCATCATTGTCTGTTATCTCTGGATTGCCTTCTGTTGCTTCCTACCCTTTATCCTATCTAGACCTCATTCTCCCTGGGCCAAGTGGTCCAGCTCCTTGGAGTTCTTCACCCTCCTCTGTTACCTTTCAGTCACCCCAGCCTGTTTTATTGGTTATTCCCATCAAGATCTTCCTTAGACCTCTCCTCCTGTCACCCCAGACAACTTAGCCATGCCTAGATCCCTCCCACAGTCTTTCTGTATATAAAATCCACCTTGTTTTCATGAAGGTGCTCAGATTCAGTCTGGTTCACTTGCCAATATTGGCATCACAAATCCTGATTCCTTAAGTGTCTAGCCAATGTTGAGATTCCTTAAGAGTCTGGCCAATATGTGTGTTTGTCCCTCGTTGCTGAAAGACCATGCCATCAGAGATATAATGACATGATTTGCATTTGACTTTGTTTTTGAGTGAGGAAGGGCTGTGCAGGGCACCAGCATTGCTTCTCCTCCAGAGTCATCTGAATCCATGACCAGATATTCATCAGGATGACTGGAGATGACCCAGGATGAGGCAATTGGGGTTAAGTGACTTGTCCAAGGTCACATAACTAGTGAGTGTCAAGTGTGTGACAGACTTTTAATAATTGGCTTTTCTTTCTTGCCTGAAGAAAGACTTGGGTCCAATTCATTCAGGCAAGACACACATATCACTATTTCAGGGTCCCAGAACCCCAAAATCTCTACCCTGTGATTCCTCACCTCCACTTCTTGTTTTTCCAGGCTTTCTTTTATACAGTTCAAATCCTACCTTCTGAAGGAGGCTTATTCCTGTCTGCTAAAACCTCCCCTTTCAGATTATTTGAATCTACTTTCTAGTTATTTATGTATCTTCTGCCCTAGTCAATTGTGATCTCCCTGAGAGCAGGGACTTTTTCTTCTTTTCTTATACGTACTTAGCACAGTGTCTGGCACAAAATAAGAACTTATTAAAGTTTGTTACCTGAATGAATTACCCAGAAGTTTAGATCCAGCATTTTTCTTTTGTTGTAGAGACTGAACGTATAGATTTTTGTAGTTTCTATCTTATTTTAAATTATGGGAAAAAAAGATAATAGTTCTTATTTAGAAATATCATTTCATTGGTATAACAGCTCTATGTAGAAATGCCAGCTTGTCTCTTACTCAGTAGAGAGTTTTCTGAAGCTCAGAGACCTTAAATCACACAGCAAATGAAACAATTAATGATTTAATCACAGTTAAGTTACATAGCTAGCAAGAATCAGTAAGGATTTTAGGTCTTCCAAATCAATTCTACTATTTTATTCACTATGTCACATTGTCTATGCCTAGATTGATTCATTTTCATGCAAATATTTTGTGGTAATTAGTAATCAAACATAAATGCTGCCATTAAAATCCTCAGCTTTAAAAATAAAAAAATACTTTTTAGTTGGAAAGGATGTTGGGTTTTTTTTTTTCTATTTAAATGTATTTGCTATGTTTGATGTTCCCTGAAGGTCAAATTTTCTCCTATTTAAAATGTCTTGCAAAATGAAAGCACAAATATAATTTTGTGTAGGCAGTCATCAACCTCACTTCATTTCAGTTTAGCTACCATCTCATTATATTCTCTGAGGTCCTTGTAATTCTAAACAATAATATGAGAAATTGCCATTTGTTCATTAGTAAGGCTCACCATCCTCTTTATTCTCCACACAATCAGTTGAATATATTTGAAGACAACACTCAGTTGTGCCTAGAATACCAATTTCTTCTTTTTTCTTCTTTCCCGAAGCCTCTAAAAATGTTTTCTAAATTGCAAATGGAAGTGAGCATTTGAAACTCTAAGGTACTCTTGCTTTAGTCTATATTGTCAATTTGAGGAAAGTAAATAGCTTTATGCAGAAAAAGTTTCTAACAATAAGTTTCTAACAACACCATTATGTCAATAATAGCTAGGAAAGAAATGTGCATACCCAACATGCACATTAGTAGGACATGGTTCATAAAATGCTATAGGGAAAGAAGAAGAAGGGGGAAAAAACCCAAAGAATTCAATAACCACCAAAAGGAATCTTATAACTTTTTAATTTTACATAAAATAATTTCCCACACTGCTTGAAGAAACTCAATTCAATTTCCTTAGATATGAAATAGTCTTACAATAATATTAAAACTAATTACATTCTATAATCCAAAGATGGAGTAGACATAAAGAAGTACTTTTGAAAATATTTTTCCCAAAGGTCATTAAAATGAATGTGTTTTATCGCAGGTAACTCTTTTTGTTCTACACAAAATAAAAATTTTTGTTTCCGAAATATTATCCAAAATACCTTGATTTTACTAAAATAATAGTTGTGACATCGATGTCCACTTAATTAATATAGGTCAATCAAATTATCAAAGGGATAGAAAATGCAGCCTCTGAGAAATAGATTCATTCATTCATATTACTTCAACTATCACCTCTATTTTGTGACTCTCAGATCTACATGTACAATATTAATTTATACATTTCTGTACAAATCATTTCTAATTTATTTACTACCTACCTTCACCTCAAAAGTCAATACATCAAAACTGTCTCCTCACTATTATTTAAATAACATCTGATTAAGTTTTCCTTCGTAATAAGTTGCTCCTCAATGTCGTCCCATAGATCCTCCTAAAACATTGTTTTCGTGTGGATTCATTTCCTCATTCCTCAAGAACCTGTGATGAATCCTTTTTATTTACCAGATCAAATCACCTTGGAGAAGAAATCATCTAACAATTTTCTTCATCTTACCTATACCATCTTATCTCCAACCTTTCCCAAACATGGAAATATTTTTCCAGAAAAGGTAATTTCACAACATAGCGTTTGAATGTTGTTTCTTGTTTCTAAGTTGTTTTCCAACTCTACTATCAGTATCTTACTGTCAGAACTTTTATCTGCTGCTTGTTTTGGATCTTTCCGAGTACAACACAATGTCAAAATATTGGAATATTCAGGTTAAAAATAATGATAAAAGCAGCATTTACATAGACTTTTGAGGTTTGCAATGCACTTTACAAATATCACTTCATCCTCACGGCCAGGCTGGCAGGGAAGTGCTATTACTACTGTCATCGTACAGATAAAGAAACTGAGGCAGATGGAGGTTAAATGACTTGCTTAGGGTCATGCAGGTAATGTCTAAAACTAAATCTGAACCCAGATTTTTCTGATCCCAATTCCAGTATTCTATCCACTATGACACATAGATTTCTGCTGGGAGCAAGAAACAAGAAGATATAAAAAAAATAGTTTGTTTCCCAATTTGGCACGTTACTTATTACTGGAATTTTCAAGCAGATGCGGAATTAAAACTTGAAGGGAATGTTTTAGTAGAAATTCATATTTTTGGTAGTAATTAGTACTAGTTAACCTCTAAGGTGCCCTCAGTCTCCAAAAGCCTAGGATTCAAAATAATTCCCATGACCTTTAGGATAGCACTTTCCTAATGCTCTGAGGATTGCCAAGCATTTAAAAAAATGATCCTCACAACAATATAGGAAGTTATGTGTTATTATTCTTATTTTACAGATGCAGAAACTGAAGCATATATAGATTAGGGAGTTTGCCCAGGGTCACACAGGCAGTAAGTATCCAAAGCTGGATCTGAACTCAGGTTTCCTGACTCAAGTTCAGAACTCTATCTGCTATGCAATTGAGTTTTCTGTGACAGAGAAAACATGCTTAAGTTTAGGTGCAGTGAAAATTTCTTTCATTTTTGCAAAAACATATGTAATCAATATTTTTTTTCATGGCCCTGAGACTTTATTGCCATGAAATTCAATACTAGAAGTTTAGAGGTGCCAACACTGTGTTAATTAATGTGGAGATGTATGTATGTATGTGTGTGTGTGTGTATTAGCTTCTCTCCTCAAGGAGCTTACTTTTGAATGAGGGAGGTAATTTACATATGGCCAATAAGGACTTATAATCTGTGAGGTCCCAAGAAAACCATAGAGCAGTCCACTACCACACTTTTTTTGCAGGATCAATGGTATTTGTGGTATGGTTCTCAGTGAAAGAGGTAGAGGCTTGAGAAGGAGAGTGTAAAGGAAGCTGGGAGGAAAATGGCTGTGAAGAAAAAGGTCCAAGAAATAAAACTGCTTAGTTCTTCTGAAGTTTATCTTTCATTTAGCTTACTAAAAAGCATGGCTTAATAAACAAATGAGTGAATTAATGAATTAATAAAATAAATCTTGAGAAATTCTTCCAGCTTTTGCCGACTACCTGGATGGATAAAAGTGTTAGAATTATTTGAAGTAATTGTCTAATTTTTTTTGGAACTCACAACTGTGCGACAGACCTTCTGTCTTGCAGTCCCATACTCTTTCCATACCACAGTACTTTATTTTCTGGATTATTTTGTTTGCTCCAATTACCCTTCAAATTCTCCCATTCCATCTTCATTATTCACATATCCCAACTATATATAGCCCCAGAACACACATATTAAAACAAAAGATAAATAGGATCTGTCAGTCCCTTCTTAGAATTTTCCTAACTTTCACTATTCAGTTCCCTGTTCTTACGTTATTTGAACCTGTTCCTTCAATGCTGATATTCTTATAACCATTATCTGGAATATACTTGGTTATTTGGATTCTACTTTGATTTCAAACTGTATGTGGATTATTACTATTAATCTAAGAATAAAATTATTGGAAGAAATCTCAGAGGATTACCTAGTCTAATTTACACTTGATCCAGAATTCTATTGGGGGAAAACTCAGCCTGTACTTAAAGACTTCCAGTGAAATGAAGCCTATCAGCTTTCAAGGCAATCCTTTATAATTTTAAACAGTGAAAATTGCTACTTCAAGTCAAATTTGTCTCTCTGCTTACCGGTTTCCTACCCTAGCTATCAGTTCTTCTTTCTTGGGATAAAGAAAACAAGTGTATTCCTTTTCTATAGGTCAGTCCTTCAAATAATAGAAGATAGCCATCATAGACCCCTATACCTTTTCTTCCCCAGATCAAATATCACCAGGTGATTCAAGTAATACTTATCCTTTGTTGTCCTAGCCCTCTTGTAACCTGCATCATACTTCTTTCCTAGATGAAAAGCTTTTCTGTGTTCCTCTCTCTCTCTCAATCCTCACATCTAATCAGTATGCCACGATCTTTGACTCTGCCTCAAACATCTCCCTAATCTATTCCCAGCTCTGATCTTCCAGTGCTACTGTAGGCAAACCAACAAGAATGCTAAACAAAGATCAGAAAGAAAAAAAAAACTACTTTGAAGCATACATAAAAAGGCAAGTATTTAGTGCAAAAGTTTATAGCCTTCTGGCATCAAATGGGGTTTTGTTTTGTTCTGGTTTTTGTTTTTTTGTTTTGGCCTTTGTTAATTTATATGGCAACAGAGACATTAAGGAGTTTCATCACACAGACACTTGTGCAGTTCTTTGTAGTTTTGGGGGTAGAAATATAAAAATGGCTTTAAGGGATTCATACTTAAAATAAAGGATTTGACAGTAATTCAATAGAATTTTTGATACCCCAGGTTAAAAATTTGACTAAGGATGAGAACTTTCTACTGAATTAGCAGAAGTGAATTGAAAGAACAAAAATAAATCTTGAGAAATTCTTCCAGCTTTTGCTGACTACCTAGATGGATAAGCCTTCATAACTTTGGGGCTATGCTCTGGGGCTAGGGAGAATGAAAGAACTTCACCTTCCTAGAAAAGAAGAGGCTTACAAGCAACCACAATTCAGAAGATAGTAGCAAAGAGATACAGATGTCACAAAGAGTTTAATGACCAGCAGATGCTATCGGAGAAGGCTTACCAGTAAAAATCAGAGAAGCAATACCTCCCAGAGATTACATGGTCTTCACTATAGAAATGTAAAGACTAGTATTATATCACTGAGGACTCTGGAAATTCTGGACCATGTCCCAAGACACACATCCTCACAGGTATGCCATCCAATGTTGTGCCCCACACATATTCCCTGTGTGCTTTCCCTACACACATATTTTCTGACCACATATTTACCTATTCTCTGTGTGCTTCTCTGTGTACAGTCAATTCATGTCATTCACAGTAGTTATGTTCTATAAAGACAACTGTGATCATTGAATTAGCACATACTTAATGACTGCTCCTAGGGGAAATAAAGAGTTATGTTCCTGCTAGCCTCTGGTCACATTTACTTTAACACTTTACACAACTGCCTCAAATCTAGATTGACAAATTTTCTCCTCACTTTTTCTGAAGATACCTTATTATGGATTCATTAACAATGAACTCATGACCAATAGCACTGAGTCATGCTTGAATGAAGTTTTTCTAATGTGTATTTTTTCTATGTAAGGCGCATTACAGCCTTCTTGCATTTAAAGTGCTAGACAGCACTTTAACATTATTTTGGGGGGTCATTTTAAATAGTGAAATCACCAACAAAAAAAGCAAAAATGTGAAAAAAAAACATGGCATTAAATTGACTGTGAAGAAAACACATTTCAGCATGAGAGTTGAAACAAGAATATGGAGCATTATTTTGTTTGATCTCAGATAGGAATATGGACAATGGATGACTCAATTCAAATGCTTAAACTTAGATTTTTAAAATCTTCTACCATCTGACTCCTGTTTCTATTCCCAGTACTATCTAATTCTACTCTGCTTCATATGACAAACTTTCGTGACCTCATCCTGCGCTAACAGCTTAGCTCTGTACATTTATACATATTGTCCCCTCACACTCAGAATATATTTCTTCCTGAGTTTCCTATATGTTTCAAGATTTTGATTAAGTGCTGCTTCTTCCTGGAAGCCTTTTCTGATTTGCCCTCATGAAACAGATTTCTTCTTCCTCAAGTGTTACATAATACTCTGAATCCCTCATCTGCCCCTATATTTTCCCTTGTATCTGACATATCTGTGTACATGCTATGATACGACCAATATCTACCATTGTTTCCCATCTACTATATTTTCCCTAAAAGGTAGCAAAGAAGGAGATTTAATTGATTCAGTGTGGGGCAAAACTTAAGCTATCCTTTCTTAGACACTGTGTCCTATTGATGTCTATGCTGATGTGGCTGTCCGGACATTTAGGGACAAAAAAAGTTCCCACCTACAGAGGGTCTACAAATTGATGGATATCAGAGGAGCATTGTGATTTATCACATACTGTCCTGCTGAATAGACCTTTTCTCATATGGAAATTACTTGGGATGGGCTCCATCAAAGCTAATTGACACTATATATCATTTGTATATCTTTGCCATGTTAGAGCTAAGTAAATCTTTTTTTTTTATAACTATTTGATTAACTATGATAACCCATTTTGTCACAGCACTTGAACTAATAAGATTCCAGCTTGTCCCTTACATATCTTATCACCCAATCATATTATAAACAATAGACTGTCAATTTTTTACCTTTGCACCTCAGCATTTTTGTAGACGAGTGCCACATACATAGTAGGAGGCTAATAAATGTTTGAATTGAAACAAATTGATCTTTTCCTTCCTCCAAACTTTATCTTTTCTTCTCAGAAATTTCTTCTACCTATGCCAATCAAATGTTGTAGATATTTAGTTTATATTTACTTTACATAATTTAGCTTGTATAAAACAGTTTGAACTCTGCAGGAAAAAAATTGTGAAAATAAAGACTTAGAAGTCAGAATGAAAGTATGTTTCTTCCTGGTAATTAATTAAATCAAACTCTCTGTAAACATTCATAGTTTCTTTCTCCATTGCATTTGCTATGAAAAAAAGAACCCAAGGAAAAAGACACTACTTTTCTACTCTGAGTGACTGCTTTTATTCAATTTTCTTAGCATAGAGGAATCACCAAGTTATGTTCATTTTTTTACACACACATACCCTTGCCATCTTATAATGAGTCCTTTCCTAGTTCACATGTAGGAAATGTAACAAAAAATTGACAAAGAAAATCATAGTCTATCAATGAGAAAGTGAATAATTATACAGCTCTTCAGGCCTTGAGGCTAAAAGTGTCAATATAACAATCAGATATTTTTTCATCTGTCTTCTGATTTTTACAAGCAGGAAATGGAAAATAATTTTGTACATGTCCATAGAGCCAAAGAGCATGGGCCAGATGTACCTGTGTTTGTCAGTCAATCTGGCCTAAATTTTATGTAAACCTACACAATTGATATGAAAGAGGCTTTTCACATATAAATATAACACATATAAGTGTGTATAATATGTATGTGTATATATGTTCATGTATATATGTGTGTACCTGTGTGTATATATGCATATATACATATAAACATATGCTTGTGTGTGCATGTGTGTGAGAGAGAGGGATAGAGAGAGAGAGAACCGATGAGGCATTGTGCATGGTTTGCTGGCTTAAACTCAAAAAACCTGGATTCAAGGCACGCCTCTGACATTTTCTAGCTGTGTTACCCTGGAAAAGTTACTTGATCTCTATTTGCCTCAGGCAACCCTCTTGGACAACTGAGTCATAAACTGGTTTTAATTTACATCTGTGGAATAATTCTGGACACCAATAAGATTACAGATTATTCTCATATGATTTTTAATTGTATTTTCAACATAAAGCTCACTTCCTTACTTTAAAAGCTAAACGAATTTTGTCTCTCCTCTTTATTTTTGAGATATGAGAATGTTATGCCTAATATTTTGTCATGAAGCAGGAGATTTGTAATTTGCATTTCTGGTTGGAAAGAAGCATAAGAAAACATAGTCTCTGACAATCATTTAACCATCCTTATGAAATATTTTGATTCTTTTTAGTGCCATACACATCATACAGTGTTCTCTTGTATTTAGCATAATTTCTTAATGCTTTAAGAAAGGAACTCTTTTAAAATATTTCAATTCTCTTTTGGGTGAAGAAAGGTTTCTTCACTCCTCATCATAAAAATACTAATAATCTAAAAAGTTCAATCACAGTTTTTGGGTGTGAGTTTCATGGTTATCGACTTTGTCCTGACATCTCTTTTCTGAATGTTATTTTCTTTCCTTGAGAAAACAAAATGGGAGTAGATTAGTTCTGCTTTCTCACTGCAGAATCATAATGGAATCTTATCTCTTCATATTTCCTCTCATAATCCAAGTATGATTAAAATGATTATTTTCATGATTATTTGTTACTAGCTAAATTATACTCAAGCTCATATTTACATTGAACTTTACTTGATTAAAATGTTCTACCCAATCCAAGATCATAGGAAATCTCTCTCCTTTCTCAAGAGTTTCAGCATCTGGCTCATCATCTACTCCTCTTCAGTTTCTGCTCTTATAATAGGGGACTTCAAAATCCATATTGAGGATGCCTCAAATTTCTTAAAGGCATAGATCTTCAGTCACCTTGAAGGGATGGTCATACCCTGAATCTCTTCATTATGCGTAAGGAATGCAGTTCCTTAATAAAAACTGTGACACTCCTTTAACTGACCATAACTCCAATCATTCCATCAATATCTATGCTATACTTTACTTAAACTATTCTTCAGTCTCATTACATCCTTCAACCCTTTAGTATTTTGTTGGGTCATCACTCCTGCTCCCAATTTGCTTTTGTTTCTATGAAATTTTCTGGAGCTTATTCTTTTTGACTTTTCATGGAGGATTTTCCCAGCCCTGATATCTGAATTTAAAGGTAACATGGTAATCTAGGGTGGGGAGAAGGGGAAAAAGAAGACAATTTATTTCCAGTATTAGGGAATAAGCATTTATCAATCACCTATAAAGTGTAGGCACTGTGCCAAGGGATTTACAAATGTTATTTCATTTGACACTTGAAACAACCCTGTGAGGTAGGCGAAATTATTTCCCCTATTTTCAAATTGTGGAAACTGAGGCAAACAGACTAAGTATCTTGCCCAGGGTAAGACAACTGGTAGGTGCTTGAGGCTAGATATGAACACAGCTCTTTTACTTTAATTAGAACTCATCATTCTATCCATTATGCCACCTAGCTGCCTGTTAAAATATAAGATTATTTTATTACTATCAGATACATTAAATTAATTTAGGGGACATGAATCTATTGCCATATAATCTGAATGAGAATTTCATTATTTCCCCTTAAGAACTTAAAGATTGAGGTTGGAATTTTAGAATTAAAATAATAAAATATATTATTGACTCAGTTCTTTATCTCCTGCTTTTTGTGTTTATTTCTACAAACACCCACACATTAATAATTTAATCTTACTATACATAATAGATGAAGTCTTGAAAAGTATTAAAAGAAAAAATAATGTTTTCCATTCATATCCATTTTAAAATCATAGATACACTTTTATGGAACAAACCTGTGATCTTAACACTTACTATGTCATACCAAAGATCAGTAACACTCATTTTAAAGGCATTCTTCTTTTATGAGTGTTTAGTTAATGAACATTTAATTCTCTGTTACAGTTCTTGCAAAAAGATCATCACATGGATAATTGATTGGCATGATCTTTGTATATTTGGTAAAAGATCAAATCTATTAAATTGTAGTACGTAGTTAATTCTCATTTCATTGTGATGTCTCTGACTCTACAGATTGAATCTTTAATAAGTAGCTGTGTTGTACGCCAAGTATTCAACAGAATTGAAGAGCTAGAAAAACCCTGTGGCAACAATTTATCTTGCTGAATCACTTCACTAGGATCAAGTGCATTCAACTGTGAGATGTTTAATACTAAATATGAGGAAAAGACTTTTAAAATCTTTTTCATTTATTTATTTATTTTTAATATTCCAGATTCATCTCCACAAGATTTTTGAGTTCCAAATTTTCTCCCCATCTCTCCTCTCCTCCACTGGAAAACACTGTGCATTCTGATTACCCCTTCCTCCAATATGCTCTCTTCTATCACACCCCCTCCCTTCCCTTCCCATCTTCTCCCTTTTCTTGTAGGGCAAAATAGATTTCTATACCCCATTGTCTATATTTCTTATTTTCCAGTTGCAGGAAAAACAATCCTCAACATATGTTCTTAAAACTTGGAGTTCCAACTTCTCTCCCTTCCTCTCTCCCCACCCATGCCCACTGAGAAGGCAAGGAATTCAATTCAGGCTATATATGTATAGCTTTGCAAAAGACTCCCATAATAGGCATGTTGTGTAAGACTAACTATATTTCTCGCCATCCTATCCTGCCCCTTACTCTGGAATTTGGCCACAATGTTCCTAGGAGTTTCTTTTTTTGGATCTCTTTCAGGCAATGATTGGTGGATTTCTTGAATACTTATTTTGCCCTCTGGTTCTAGAATATCAGGGCAGTTTTCCTTGATAATTTCATGAAAGATGATGTCTAGGCTCTTTTTTGATCATGACTTTCACGTAGTCCTATAATTTTTAAATTGTCTCTCTTGGATCTATTTTCCAGGTCAGTTGTTTTTCCAATGAGATATTTCACATTCTCTTCTATTTTTTCATTCTTTGGTTTTGGTTTGTAATTTTTTGCTTTCTCATAAAGTCATTAGCTTCCATCTGCTCCATTCTAATTTTTAAAGAATTATTTTCTTTAGTGAGCTTTTGAACCTCCTTTTCCATTTGGCTCATTCTGCTTTTTAAAGCATTCTTGTCCTCATTGACTTTTTGGACCTCTTTTGCCATTTGAGTTAGTGTATTTTTGAGGGTATTATTTTCTTCAGCATTTTTTGAGTCTACTTTAACAAGCTCTTGACTTACCTTTGATGATTTTCTTGCATCACTATCATTTCTCTTCCCAATTTTTCCTTCACCTCTTTTGCTTGATTTTCAAAATCCTTTCTGAGCTCTTCTATGGTATGAGACAATTGCATATTTATTTTTGGAGGTTTTGGATGCAGAAACCTTGACTTTTATACCTTCTTCTAGTGGTATGCATTGGTCTCCCTCATTCAAGAGGATGAAAGAAAATACCTGTTCACTATAAATTAACCTTTTGTAGTCTTACTTTTTTTCCTTTTTCTGGGCATCTTCCCAGCCAGTTACTTGACTTCTGAGTCTTTTGTCAAAAGAAGAGTATACTCTTGGAACTTTGTTAAGTAAACTTGTGAAGTTTTAAGTTCCTCCAAGGTAGCACAATCAGAGAAGAGGAGTTTACTCCTCTCCTGGTCTGTGCACAAACTTTTCTACCCAGGATCTATGAGTAGAATTCCCTCTTCACAACTGCCACCAGTTCCACCTCCCACATTCTTCTTTCTTCTATGGCCACTACTCAGGAATGAGATCCATATCAGCCACTCAATTCCCCCAGGGGCTTTAGGTCAAGGCATCCAAAAATAGAAGCTGCTGCTACAGTGGCTGCTGCTAGCAGGGACAGAATATTTTCCCTTCTTACTCAGGTGAAAGAGGTTTTCACTGACCTTTGTAACTGTCTTTGGTGTTTGTAGGTTGAGCAATCTGGGAACTGCAGTTGCTGCTGGGGATTTGGTCACCTGAGCTCCAGTCCTGCTCCAGTCCTGTCCCTGTGCATGGTCAAGGTTGAGCTGTACTCTCTGCTCATAGCCCTGGTGTGATAGACCTTTTCCGTCAGCCTTCCAGGCTGTCTTGGGCTGGAAATCTCTTTCATTCTGTAATTTTTGTCTTCTGCTGCTCTGGAATTTGTTTAGAGTCATTTTTATAGGTATTTTATGCCCTATGGGGGACAGTTTTTAATAAGTCCTTTCTACTCAACCATCTTGGCTCCACTACCAGACTTTGAAAATCTTAAAGTGCTATACAAATATGAATTAGTCATGTTTCACTGTTGATGATTGCTGTCTCTAAAAAACAAAATAATGCACTTTTTCCATCTTTATTCAAATTTTTAACACATTACTTGTTCAAATATCCTTTAGGTTTTGTTTGTTTTTTTTTAAATAAACATTTTCAGAACTCAATTTTCACAGAATTTTCAAGTCTTAAATGACCTTAGAGATTATGTTGGCCAGTGACATCATTTTACAAGTGAAAAAATGGGCTGAGAAAATTCAATGACTTGACCAAGATAAACATTGAAATAGTGACAGAGTTAGATTAGTCTTCTAGTCTCCTGGATCTCAATTCAGTCTTCATTTTACCATAGCATGCCAGTACTTTAGTTTTGAACCTTTAAAACTCACTTTGCAACTGACCAGTTCTGTAGCATCCTAGAAATTTCACAGAACTCAAAGCTGGAAGAGACGGAAGATGGTGAAAGGTAGACAGAAGTAGAGAGAAACCAAGGGGAAGTATAAAAAAGAAAACAGTTGAAATCTGTTATGGTTGTGTTTAATCCTTAACTCCATTACCAGCTCTCCAACTCAGAGGGAATTATATGAAAACATCATCACAGCAAACATTTCAGGTACATGGATAATATTCAAGTTTCACTACTGGTGGGGGGAGGTGGTAAAGCAGATGGGAAGCTAAACAGCTTCTTTATTCCATGGTAACTGTCTCCAATTATATGAAGATGCAATTTGGACCCATTAAGTATAAAGTTCTTAATGATACCAAGAAAAAAATTAGAGATTGAAAGTTTCACACTTGAGTCTGGAAGTCAAGTATAATGAACAGATGAGAGTAATAAAGCCTACTTTAATTTCACTTAACTCTAAATCCATTACCAGCGCTCCAACTCAGAGGGAATTCTATTAGAACATCATCATAGCAAACACTTCAGGTAAATGTATAATATTCAAGTTTTATCATTCCAGTGGTAGGGTTAGGGGTGGTAAGAGAACAGTGGAGAATGGATTCTTTATTTCATGACAACTATCTCTAATTATATGAGGACACTATCTGGACCCAATAAGTATGAAATTCTTAATGTACATGAAGAAAAATTAGAAATTGAAATCTTTACACTTGAATCTGAAGGCCAAGTTTGAATCACTTGATGACAGTAATACTAGCAAATACTTTGGACTACAGACAAGACACATGGAGCATGGGATTACCAAAAAGAAAATTGTGACTGTGTATGCCAAGATATTTATTTTCATTCTGAAGAAAAAATTCAATTGGAAAAATACATTTGGAGCAATTAACACATATCAATATCAGTTTTAATGTGCTAATTTACTTTGGAAAAGTAAACTGAGTGATAGATTGAGAAAGGACCAAAGTGAAGACCCATATAATATTAATGAAACACAGGGTCCATTATCAGAAAGGAGCTATGGAAAGATTTGAAATGTCACCTGAAAAAGAAAGACTGGAACTGATACATTGGATAGTATGACAAAAAATGTAATCAAAATACGGAAAATCTTCTAGGACAAGTAGACCTCACTTCACAAAGGAACATCAAAAGTTGACAATACATATATGCCATTAGACTAATTTAATATAAGCAATGTAATTTTATCTATACATGGAACATATGAAATGACTGAGATCCAGGAGAGGAAGGTAAAGGCCTTCCGTGGACAGAGTCTACATAAAATCAACCCCTACTATGTTGTTAAAGAAGCACTGCACAAATGATTATCTTAGGGATTTGCTTACAGAGAGAAATTTACTACAGCAATATAAAACTGGTTCAGTGATGCCCTAAATTATAGAAAGATCATCCTTCAGAAAACTGGATCTATGCACATTTTGTAACTGAATAAGAGAAATTGTGTAACATATCACTAAAATTTTGGAGTGGGGGAAATTATCACTTTCTAAAGACCTTAAAAGATGTAATCAAATATCTAGAATGATACAACAGATGTCCTTAATCTTTTATAAATCAACAGAAAATCAAATTCTCATACTACAAAGGCAAATAAAAAATAGCTTTGATAACTCAGTAAATAAAATATATTTGAATTGGCACATCCTCGCAGACAAAACTCTTGTCTGCAATTTCCCAGAAAAAAATATTAAACCATTAAAATCAAAAGAACAATTATTTTCACAGATGTAAATGCTGATATCCTTATCCTACAAAAAAATCTTTGAAGATATAGAGATACAAGGAAATAAATCAAAACCAAGAGAATGAAGATAATGCAAAGGTCCTTCCATGTCATATGTTGGAATTGTCCCAAAGATACTTTCAATGAACTTATACATCTCAATATTTTAATCAATCACCCAAAAAATCCCTTTTGTCAATCTTATGATAGTCTACTACATATCAAACATAAAAATAGCAATATTAGTGTAATTACTTATCTTTGAAATAATTCTATTTGAACTCCATCAATTATAAGATAACTATAATAAAAATAATAAAACACTGATATTTGGCATTTATATAGCACTTTAAAGTTTGCAAAACATTTAAACCATTGTAACTTTCAAGGCTCTGAGCAATTTTTTAAAGTAGGTAATACATTTTTACTATTATAGTACCGTATAAGGGAACTGAGGAACGGCATGGTTATCTTAACCACAAGATCTATGACAGCTTTCCTATTGTTGGAAGGCATTTAGTGAGGGGCACTCCTTGATGTCCTATTTTCCATCTCTACTTTTCGTTGGCAGTAACTATTAGGAAATCTTCCCAAATCAAACCTATATTTGTCTATTTGCCATAATAGTCTCATATCGATTATAGTTCTTCCTGCTAATGGTAGGTGGAGTAAATCTAATCCCTCTTCTAAAGGACAATACTTGATATAATTGATAGCTTTCATGTTCTGGATAAGTTTTCTTTTTTCCAGGAAAAATGTTACTCATTCCCTTCAGCTAACCTTGGATCCCTTCACCTTTTATTCTCTCTCCTTTGGAGATTCTCCAGCTTATCAATGTCTTTTCTAAATTTTATGACAAGAATTCAACATAATACTCTTAAAGGTGGTCTGATCAGAGCAGAGTATAACAATGCTATGACCTCCTGCTTTCCTCCAACTGCATATTTCACTTATCTATTTGTACATTGCCTACCATGGTTTTCATTATTCCTTATGACACAATAATCTCATTACATTCATATACCATCACTTCAGTTATTCCCCAACCAATAGACATCCATGCCCTTCCTAGTTCTTTGATTCAATAAAACTCATACAAATGTGCTTGCTGAATCCTTACTGCCTATTAGTGATAAGATGGTCACCAATAATCCTTCTTGTAATATGTTCTAGGATTTTTGCCAAGAATAAAACTTAGATCCATTGGTCCATAGTTTGCAAATTCCACTGTTATCATTTTGAAATCTGAGCTATTTGATCATCCTCAACTCTATATTATCATTCATATTCTTTCCAGTTTTTTGAAGATTACAGGGAAAATCTTAACAAGGACATAAAATGGGGGTGGGGGAATGGGAGTTAATGTGACAGAGTAGAAGCATAGACCTGCCTGAGCTTTCCCCCAAAACCCCTCAAAATATCTGTAAAAATGATTTCAAACAAATTCTAGGGCAGCCAAAGCCACAAAATGATGAAGTAAAACAGATTTCCAGTCCATGACAATCTGAAAGGCTTACAGGAAGGGTGTTTTGCACCAGGCTCTGAGTAAAACAAACACAGGCCAGTGTGGGACAGGCCAGTATGGGCCAGGTCAGCATAGACTGTACTGGAGCATGACTTAGGGCACTGAATCACTGGCAGACGTAGCAGTTTTCAAACTTCTCAAACCCAAAATTCAAAGGCAGCTTCAAAGGTAAATGGGAAATGGCTTTCACCTGGGTGATAGAGGAATGTGGTCTGGTGCCAATTCCAGCACCAGGACTGCAACAATCACTGCTACAGCAGCTGCTTCTGGAGTTGTCTGGCTACAGATGGTAGGGGAATCCAACTGCTGGTCACAATCCTCCTGGGTGGTGGTTCTAGGGCAAAGAAGAGTACTGGTGTGGTGGAGCTGATGGCATCTGTGGAGAGGGAATCCTATTCACAATTGTAGAGAAGAAAAAAGTGCTTGTGGCTGCTCACAAACCAGAGTGCAGGCCAGGAGAGGAGCAAACAGCTCTTCTTTGATCATACCATTTTGGAGGAATTGAGAATGTACAGGTCCACAGATATATCTCTGAAAACAACTGCACAAAACCCCTGAAACTTGGAACAGTATACCCACCACTTAACAAAGAAGACAAAAGTCAAGTAATCAGCTGAATTTCCCAAAAGGGGGAAAATAAGACTGTTGAAGGTTACTTCCATGATGAGAAGGTATTTTCTTAAGACAAGGAAGATCAAAGTATATAACCAGATGGAAGACCAAATCATATAACTAGAGGAAGATAGCAAGGTTAAGGCTCATACATCCAAAGCCTCCAAGAAAAATATAAAATGGTCTCAGATCATGGAAGAACTCAAAAAGGATTTTGAAAATCAAATGAGAGAAATAGAGGAAAAATTCAAAAGAGAGATAAAAGTGCTTCAAGAAAATCATTAAAAAAAAGTCAAGTCAACAGCTTGCTGAAGGAGAACCAACAGAAGAAAAATGCTGAGGAAAATAATACTTTTAAAAATAGACTAACCTAAATAGCAAAAGAGATCCAAAAAGTCAATGAAGAGAAGAATACCTTAAAAAGAAGAATGAGCCAAATGTAAAAGGAAGTCCAAAAGTCACTGAAAAAAATAATTCCTTCAAAATTAGAATAGAGCAAATGGAAGTTAATGACTTTATGAGAAATCAAGAAATTATAAAAGAAAATCAAAAGAAGAAAAAAACTAGAAGACAACATAAAATATCTCATTGCAAAACCAACTGTCCTGGAAAATGCATCCAGGGGAGTTAATTTAAAAATTATTGGTCTACCTGAAAACCATGATAAAAAAAGAACCTAAACATCATCTTTCACAAATTATCAAGCAAAACTGTCCTAATATTCTGAAACTAGAGGGCAAAATAGATATTAAAGGAATTCACCATTCACCTCCTGAAAGAGATTTCAAAAGAAAAACCCCTAGGAATATTGTAGCCAAATTCCAGAGTTCCCAGCTCAAGGAGTGAATATTGAAAGCATTCAGAAAAATAAAATCCAAGTGTTGTGGAAACACAATCAGGACAACACAAGATTTAGCAACTTCTGCACAAATGGATAGGAAGGCTTGGAATATAATATTCCAGAGGTCAAAGGAGATAGGAATAAAATTAAGAATCACCTACCCAGCAAACTGAGTATAATACTTCAGGGGAAAATGGAATTTCAAAGAAATAGAGGACTTCCCAGCATTCTTGTTGAAAAGACCAGAACTGAATAGAATATTTGACTTTGAAATATAAGAATCAAGAGAAATATGAAAAGGTAAACAGAAAAGAGAGGTCATAAGGGACTCAAAACTAAACTGCTTACATTTCTACTTGGAAAGGTGATATTTGTAACTAAGTTCTTTTTTCAGTATTAGGGTAGGTAGCGGGAATATATATGTGTTTGTATGTATGTGTATATTGCATATATGTATGTATTCATGTATATGGATATGTCTGTGTATACACACACATACACACACATGCAGATGGGGGGAGGGCACAAGGTAAGCTGAATATGAAAGGATACCTATAAAATAAAATTAAGTTTTGAGAGTAATGTTCTTGAGGAAAGAGAAAGGGAGGAGTAGAATGTAATAAATCATCTCACATAAAAGAGGTAAGAAAGAACTTTTACAATGAAGGGGAAAAGGGAGAAAGAGAGATGGAATAAATCAGCCTTACTCACATTGGATCTGACTTAAGGTGGCTCTAACATACATTCAGTTGGTTATGGAAATCTATCTTACCCTGCATGAAAGTAATAGGGAAGGGGATAGGAGGAGAATAACAGAAGGGGCAGTAGATTGGGGGAAGAGATAATCTGAAGCAAAGGTTGTTGTGGGGGAACAGGTCAAGGGAGAGAATGGAATATATAGAGGGCAGGACATCATAGAGGGAAATGTGGTTAGTCTTTTGCAATATGACTTATTGAAGTGTTTTCCATGTTTACACATATATGACCTATATTGAATTGTTTATTTTCCTCAATGAGGGAGGGTGGGGAGGGAGGACAGAAGAGAACATGGAACTCAAAGCTTTAAAAATGAATATCAAAAATTGTTTTTGCATGAAACTAGGTAATAAGTTGTAAAAACAATGGGGTATAGAAATCAATCTTTCCTTACAAGAAAATAGAAGGGAGGGGGATGTGAAAGCAGGGTGATAAAAGGGAGGGAAGATTGGGGAAAGAGGTGGTTGGGTTTCATGCTGTCCTGGGGTGGAGGGAGGGGAGAGATGAGGAGAAAATTTAGAATGCATAGTATCAATCTTTATTCCTAAGTCATGTACTCATTTGGACTTTATTCTTGTGTATGGTGTCAGGTATTGGTTTATGTAGGCATAAACCAATACCTGACACCATACACAAGAATAAAGTTTTATATCCAGTTTTCCCAGCAAATTTGTCTAACAATGAGTTCTTATCCCAGAAGCTGGGATTTTTGGGTTTGTCAAACAATGGATTGCTATATTCATTGCCTACTGTGTCTTGAGTTCCTATCCCATTCTCCTGGCCTACCCTTCTGTTTGTTAGCCAGTAGCAAGTGTTTTGACAATTGTTGTTTTATAATACAATCTGAGATCTGGGAGAGCTAGGCCATCTTCTCTAGCATTTCTTTTCATTAATTCCCTTGATGTTCTGGACATTTTGTTCTATCAGATGAATTTTGATATCATTTTTTCCAGCTCTAGAAAACAATTATCTGATAAATTGATTGGTATGGCACTAAATAAGTAAATTAATTTATATAGAATTGTCATTGTTATTATATTGGCTCTGCCTACCCATGAGCACCTGATGTTTTCCCACTTCCTTAGATCTGACTTTATTTCTGTGAAAAGCACTTTGTAATTATGTTCATATACTCTCTGGATTTGTTTTGACAGCTAGACTCCCAGATAGTTTAGAGTGTCTACCCTAGCTTTAAATGGGATTTCTCTTTATATATCTTGCTGCTGGACTTTGGTAGTAATATATAGATATCAGGAAGATTTGTGTGGGTTTATTTTGTAACCTGCAACTTTGCCAAAGTAGTTAATTATTTCAAAAAGTTTTTTATTTGAATCTCTGGGATTCTCTAAGTATATCATCATGTCATCTTCAAAGAGTGATAACTTAGTTTCTTCTTTGCCTATTCTAATTCCTTCAACTTCTTTATCTTCTCTAATTGCTACAGCTAACATTTCTAGTGCCATATTGAAGAACAGTAGTGATTAATGGACATCCTTGTTTCACCCCTGATCTTATTCAAAATACATGTAGCTTATCTCCTTTGCATATAATGCTTGCTGAAGGTTTTAGGTAGACACTGCTTATTATTTTATGGAAATCTCCACTTATTCCTATGCTCTCCAGTGTTTTTAATAGGAATGGGTGTTGTATTTTGTCAAAAGCTTTTTCTGCATCTATTGAGATAATCATGTGGTTTCTGTTAGGTTTCTTATTGATATGTTGACTAATGCTACTAGTTTTCCTAATATTGAACCAGTCCTGTATTGTTAGTATGAATCCTACCTGATCATAATGTATTATTCTCATGATAATTTGCTGTATTCTTTTTGCTAAAATAATATTTAAAATTTTTGTATCTATAATCATTAGAGAAATTGGTCTATAATTTTCTTTCTCTGTTTTGGCTCTTCCTGGTTTAGGAATTAAAACCATATTTGCATCATAAAAAGAATTTGGAAGGACTCCTTCTTCCCCAATTTTCCCAAATAATCTATATAGTATTGGAATTAAATGTTCTTTAAATGTTTCATAGAATTAACTTGTAAATCCATCAGACTCTGGAGATTTTTTTCCTAGGGAGTTCATTGATGGCTTGTTCAATTTCCTTTTCTGAGATGGGGTTGTTTAAATATTCAAATTCCTCTTCTGTTAAACTGGGCAATTTATATTTTAAAAAATAATCATCCATCTCCTTTAGATTGCAAATTTATGGGCATAAAGTTGGGCAAAGTAATTTCTAATTATTGTTTTAATTTCCTCATCATTGCAAGTGAGTTCACTCCTTTCATTTTTGATATTGGTAGTTTGGCTTTCTTCTTTCTTTTTTATAAATCAAATTGACCAAAGATATACCAATTTTATTGATTTTTTTTCATAAAACCAACACAGTTTCATTTATTACTTTAATAGTTTTCTAAATTTCAATTTTATTTATCTCTCCTTTGGTTTTCAGTATTTCTAATTTGGTATTTACTTGAGGATTTTCAATTTGTTCTTTTTCAAGTTTTTTCAGCTTTATGCCCAATTTATTGATCTTCTCTTTCTCTATTTTATTCACGTAGGCATTCAAAGATATAAAGCTTCACCTAAAAACTGCTTTTGCAGTATCCCATAAGATTTGGTAGGTTGTCTCATTATTTTCTTGAATGAAGTTTTTGATTGCTTCTATGGTTTGTTTTTTATCCTATTCCTTCTTTAGAATTAGATTATTTAGTTTCCAATTAACTTTAGGTCTGTCTTTCCATGACCTTTTATTACATATAATTTTTACTACTTTATGTTGTGAGAAGGATGCATTGACTATCTCTGTCTTTCTGCATGGGATTGTGAGATATTTATGCCCTAGAACGTTGTCAAGTTTTGTATATGTGCCATGTACTGTTAAGGAAAAGGTATATCTATCCCCATTCAATTTTCTCCAGAGATCTGTCTTATCTATCTTATCCAGAATTTTATTCACTTCTTTAATTTCTTTCTTGTTTATTTTAAGGTTAGATTTATCAGGTTCAGAGAGGGGGAGGGGGAGGTCCCCCACTAGTATCTTTTGCTGTCTATTTCTTCATGTAACTCCTTTAACTTTTCCTCTAAAAATTTGGATAGTATACCACTTGGAGCATATATGTTTAGCAATGATATTCCTTCATTGTTTATAGTACCTTTTAGCAGGATATAGTTTCCTTCCTTATCTGTTTTGATTAGATCTATTTCTACTTTTGTTATGCCTGAGAATAATATTGCTACCCCTGATTTTCTTACATTAGCTGAAGCACAATATAGTCTTCTCCAACCTTTTATCTCTACCCTGTATATATCCCCCCATTTCAAATGTGTTTCTTGTAAACAACATATTGTTGGGTTATGGGTTTTAAACCATTCTGCTATCCATCTCAGTTTTATGTGAAAGTTCATCCCATTCACTGTCACAGTTATAATTACTATCTGTGTCTTTTCCTGCATCCTCTTTCCCACTGTTTGTGCTTTTAGTTCTCCCTTCTCCCTTCCCCTCCACAATAGTTTTAAGTTTTGACCACCATCTCCCATAGTCTTCCCTTCCTTCTTTCAGCCCCCTCCGTTTTGCTCCCCTTTACCCACACTAATTCTTCCCTCCCTTTTAGCCTCCCTTCTCTTTTCTTTTCCTCTTCCCCTGTTCCCAAAGAGGGAACAACAAATTTATTTATGTATTTAAATCTACTGCCTACAGAGTCAGTTAGATTTAAACACATAAATAAATTTGTTGTTCCCTCTTTGAACCATATTAAATGAGAGTACCTCTCAAACAATGTTCATTTCCCTCTGCTCTTTCCCTCTAATGTGATATAATTTTGTACTTCTTCCTGTGATGTAATTTACCATTTTCTGCTTCCTCTTTTTCACATCTCCTATGACAAACCCTTCACATATTTAAATCACTTTTTTTGCTATATAATTTACTTTACACCTGTTCCCTCTATCTATCAATCTATCTATCTATATCCCTTTTATATTTTATATTAGATATACAATTCTCAAGATTAATGAGTATCATCTTCCCTTATAGGGAGGTAAACATTCTGCTCAAATTAAGTAAGAAGTTTTTCTTTTTCTATTAACCTTTTTATGCCTCTCTTGGGACCTGCGTTTGAAGACAGAATTTTCTATTGAGTTCTGGCCTTTTTATCAGGGTCTAGAAATCCCTTATTTCAGGGAATGTCCATCTCTTTGCCTGAAATCTTATGCTGAATTTTGCTGGGTAACTGATCCTTCATTGTAGTCCCAGCTCCTTTGCCTTATGGAATATCATATTCCAATTCCTTTGATCTTTTAATGTAGAAGTTGCAAGGTCCTGTGTGATCCTGACTGTAGCTCCTCAATATTTGAATGATTTCTTTCTGGCTTCCTGTAGTATTTTCTCCTTCACTTGATAGTTCTGGAATTTGCCAACAATATTTCTTGGTATTTTTAGTTTAAAATCTCTTTCAGAAGACGAATGGTGAAATTTTTAGATGACTATTTTGCTCTCTGGATCTAACACCTCTGGGCAGTTTTCCTTGATGATTTCTTGGAAGATATTGTCTTTTTCTCATCATGACTTTCTGGCAGGCTAATAATACTTAAATTTTCTCTACAATATCGATTTTCCAGGTCAGTTGTTTTTCCAATTAGATGGTTTACATTTTCTTCTATCTTTTCATTCCTTAGATTTTGTTTGACTGATTCTTGATGTCTCATAGAGTCATTCCCTTCTACTTGTCCACTTCTAATTTTTAATAGAGTGTTTTCTTCAGTTAACTTTTGCATCTCCTTTTCCATCTGTCCAATTATTCCTTTTAAGGAGTTATTTTCTCCAGTTGGTTTTTGTAATTCCTTTTCCATTTGTTCAATTTTTCTTTTTAGAGAGCTGTTCTCTTCAGTGAATTCTTTTTTCATACTTTTAAAAAAATTGGTCAATTTTTCTTCTATTTTCTTCTTCAACTCTTCTAAGAGTGATCTTTGTGCATGTGAGCAGTTCATAGTCCTTTCTGAAGTTTCAGATGGGAGTACAGTCTCAATACTAACCTCTTTGGTATTCATGTTTTAGTCTTTGTTGCCATAGAAAGACTCTGGTCTTTTCCTTCTTTCTTTGCTACTTCTTACTCATGATGATGACACTTTGTGTACTGTGGCCTCTGGTTCTTTCAGCTAGAAGCTAAAGAACCTGTTGCTGATCTGACTGAGTTGTGAAATCCCAGAACAGGTGAGTTTTTTTGGATTTTTTTGTGTGTTTCCCCAGATTTGCCCTGGAGCTAGATTGTTAAGTGTGGTGAAGGGTTGTCACAGGAGATCTCCTTGGCTGAGCTAGAGCAAAGGCAAGCTCAGGGGCTGGTGATCCTGGCTGCCCTATTGTCTTCCCATTTCCCCTGGAGCACTGAGGCATACCTGTGCTCCTGATATTGGTGTTTTTGAGGTTCTAACCCCCTGCAGCTCTGGATGTCCTTCTGTTTGCTGAGGTAGGGCTCTCTTGGACAGCTCTGGTCCTCCACCACAATAAGAGTAATACGCCTTAGAAATTTTCCTAGCCTCACAGACTATGAGACTGTTTGCTCCTTTGCTGATTCCAGTAATCCAGGATTTTTCTGGGGAAATATTTTATGGTTCTTTCAAGGTAAGCAAGAGGAAGGGGAGGGAGCATTTACTGATCACTCCACCATTTTGGCTCTCCAAAATTCAAGTAGGTGACTTACAAACGTTTAATCTACAAGCTGATAGTCTCAGGAGCAGTTGCTGGTACCTGGGGCACCATGGCTCTCATTCACTGGGGCTTTGCTGGACTCTTGCTATGGGCTTCTATTCTGCCATACCCCTGCTGCCTCAGACTGCTCTGGGGCTTTTGTACTCGGCCCTTGCTCAATGGGCACATGCTGCTTTGTGTGCTATTTGCTTCTCCACCCCTGGGGAACAGATCCTTCCCGTTGATCTTCCTGTCTGTCCTGGGCTGTGAGTCTACCACAGTCTGTCTCCTATTGGATTCTGCACCTTTAAAATTTGGTCAGATTCTCTTTTTAGAGGTATCTGAAGGAGTTTTTCTAAGAGCTTGGGTGAGTAGTTGTTCTCATTCTGCCATCTTGGCTCCACCTCTGAAACTTTGGCATTCAAAATATTACAGAAATGAATGATGAAAAGTGAAAATAAATTATATTTTACAATAGAAAAAAAAACAATGACACATAATAGTTATTTCAGAAGTCATAAAGTTCATTTGGGCATATTGTTTTAATTTACTGAAAGTATCAAAAT
Source organism: Potorous gilbertii (assembly GCA_028658325.1). NCBI lineage: Eukaryota > Metazoa > Chordata > Mammalia > Diprotodontia > Potoroidae > Potorous > Potorous gilbertii. The sequence goes on along the minus strand of CM053770.1, from coordinate 618,776,747 downwards.
GCTCTTTCTTCTAACTCTTGTTGAGTATCAGTTTCCTACTCACAATTTTTGTTCAATCCTTTTCAGTTAAAAAAATCATTCCACTTTAGCAGAAAAAATAGAAGCAAAATAACATTTGTTTAGCTTTGTCTCTCTCTGTTGTCTGTTGCTATTTTCCCATCTAGTCTAAGTGTACTATTTTTTTTTGTTTCATTTTTTTTATCTTTTTTTTTTAGATATCTAGGCCATACAGCAGTAGAGCACCAGGCCTGGAGCCAGCAAATCCTACTTCAGCCACATGTGATTCAGACACATGTTACTCACTATGTAACCCTGGCAAAGTTACTTAATCTCTGTATGTCTCAGTTTTTTCAATTATAAAGTAGGGGAAATAGTAGAATATATTTCACAGGTCTTTTGTGAAGTTCAAATGAGATACTGTTTTTAAATCCTTTAGCATAATGCCCAACACATAGAGGTGCTTAATAAATGTTTGTTCCCCTCTTGTGCACAATATATCTTATCTTTCATAGCCAATATCAGCTCATTCTGAATTTTATTATTTCTGGTACTATTAGTTGAGGACTAAGGAGATTACACACACAAACCCACACACATACAGATACACATACACACACTTCTATCTATGTGTCTATATGTATGTGAAAAAAAAAAATATATATATATATATATTTCATTCCCCATCCACCCTTGTTCCCCTACCATTTATCTATCTTTTAAGTTTTTGTTTTTGTTTTTTTCTATAAATTACCTATTTTTCCCCATCTGGCTCTTTTGATATAATTTCCTTCTTATTCACATTGAAACTGTTTTTGTTTACATCTTCAGAATTTAATCCTTTAGAGGGTCCCATCCCTATCCATTTACTTCCCCTACAGGATTTTACACTATTGGCATTCCACCTATCGTTTTACTGAACTCTTTGAAACTAACAATTTCAATTTCTAGCATACATGTGAAACCATACTGATTCTTTTCTCTTTCTTTATTACAAAGTATAAATGGAATGGGTATCTCTCCCATGATTGATATCATTTGTCCTTCGGTATATAATTCCATCTTGTTGGTGGGACTCAGATCCAGAGTATACATTGTAATAATCAATTCTCCTATATTTTGAAGAACAAAATTGTTATTATTAATAGTAAAGCAAATCAAATATTTATCAGTTGCCTTGCTTTTGGAAGATGTCAAGATAACTGAACACATGAATTCTGTCATTACTATTACCTACCAATCAAAAACGTTCAGTAAGCACCTTTGTTCATTCTACTAGGAGAAGTCTCATGAACACACTATAAATATATGAAAATATATATGAAGTAAATATTAGGTAATTTGAAGGGAGCAAATGCTAAAATCTAAGATGGATCACTAGAAGATGTAAAAGATGGCTCAGGTTAAAGATTTTAAGAGTCAGAAGAGGTAATGGAGTGCATTCAAGGCATTGGGTGAAGATTATACAAACAGTATAGAGAAGAGACATGGAGTATTACATGTTATGAATAGCAAATAGGTTGATTTTAATGGATGTTAGGATATGAATGTGAAACCAGCAATGGAAACATATGAAAACAGATTGTGAAGGGCTTTAAATGATAAATGAAGAGGTTTCTATTTCATCTTAGAGTAATAGGAACTCATTGAAGTTCTTTGAACAGGGAAGTAATATGGTCAGACTAACAGTTATGTGGAGGATAGTTTGAGTTCAGAGTCCTAAGGCAGGGATATCAATTAGGAGCCTATTTTGATAGTCTGGGAGAGAGATGATTAGGGTCTAATTTAGGATGGTAGATGTGTGAAGAGTGAGAAGGGATTGTCTGTGAAAGACCCTGAAATATATTTGAAATCTATTTCTTAAACTCTTCACTTGTTTGCTCTTTCTGTTCAAATTATTTACTCCTTACTCCCAGGAAATATTGCTTTTGTTTGTCTACGGCTTATCAACCAAATGTCTCTTCCCATGTTTCCCATTATCCTTTGGTTGCTACATTTTCTCATATATCTCCTTATTAAACATTGCTACTTGCTTACTTCATTTTATCTATTCTATATTCCTATTTCCTTAAGATTGCATAAAAATTCAGAATAGCCATGTATTTAATTTCCTTTGAATCGCATAAAAATTCAGTATGGCCATGTATTTATCCTTCATACTTAGTACAGCGCTTCACACTAGCAAGTGCTTCCTAAATGTGTGTTGACTGGATATCATTTTATACAGGCTTAACTAAGAGAAGAAAGACAGTGTATACTTGTAGTGAATAGAATCCTTGATTTAGAATGATTCAAATCCCACTTGTGATAGTTACTAGCAATGTAATTGACTAACAAGCCAATTAACCTCTCAGTTCCTCAGGCAACTCATAGATTCACAGAGAATTTAGAGGGAACAACCTCTGTAGTAATTTAATCTAACTTATACATGAAGGAATTATAACTATGTTATTTGACAAGTGGTCATCAACCTGTACTTGAAGACATCCTAGGAGAAAGAATCCAATGTTTCTTGAGGCAAGCCATTCTATTTGTGAACAGTTTTAATTTTGGGCAAGATTTTCCTGACATCAAGCTTAAATTGGCTCCTTTGAAACTTCCTATAATTATTTTTGGATCTTCCCTGTGGGGCCAAACAGAACAAGTGGAATCCCTCCTCCACAGTATAGCTGTTCAAATACTTGAACATAGGTATCTTATCCCTGCTGAGACTTCTTTTCCTCAGGGTAAATAAAGCCAGTTCCTTCAGCTTATTCTTAAATGACAAACTCAAAGTCCTTCACCATCCTGAGTGACTGCTTTTGATTTTAAGGCTTATCCGTGTCCCTTTTAAAACATCATATCCAAAACACAAATTTCCAGATGAGGTCTCAAATGAGCAGAATGAAGGAAGATTATTGTCTCATTCACTGTTCCTGGAATCTATGACTCTCCTAATGTAGTTCAAGGTTTCTCTAACTTGACTGGTGAAAATCCACCAAAGCCCCCAGATTGCTTTTAAAATTAGTTGTTATTTATCCATGCTTCCCTCATCTTATATTAGAAAATTTGATTTTCTTTTTTCTTTTTCTTTTTCTTTTGGTATGTGTGTGTGCTCAAGAACAAGATTTTAAATTTATACCTGTAGAATTTTATCTTAGATTCAGGCCAATGCTCCAGTCTAACCTATAAAAGTCTTGGATTCTTTCTTCATCATCTACCATATTAGTTATCCTTCCCAATTTTGTGCCAGCTGCAAAGCTGTATCATCAGCAAATAAGTATCCCAATGCAAATCTTCTCTGATTGCAAACATAAATCCTTTTGATGCTTTATTGCAATTTATTGTATGTTAGATTTTATCCTCCTTGAGGGGAAATTCAATAATTATTTTTCTATCTCCAGAATTTAGTGCAGCACCTTGCACAAAACTGATGCTTAAATAAAGTTTTGATGACTTTGATGGATTTATTTCATGGTCACAGAATCCCAGTGTCAGAGAAGTAAAGATGTAAATGGTCTTCTAGTCCAAGGCTCACAGGGAAGAAACTACCACCATAATATGTACATGTCCATCTATCCTAAATTTTAAAAATCTATAGATAGGGGAGCCTATAGCATCTGATGGCATCTTGTTTCATATTGTGGTAGCTCTATTTGTCACAAAAATTTTCCTGACATCAAAGCTATATGTTTCTCTTTGCAACTTATATCCATTGCTCTTAGATCAGCACTGTGAGGTTGGGGGTGGGGGTAAAGCTTATCCCTCTTCTGTGTGTTTGAAAACAGTTTCTATGTCCTCTGAATATCTTCTTTGCCAGGGTAAACCTCCCCAATTTCTTCAATCATTCCTCTTAAATATGAACTTCCTGGTATTTATGCAAGACTCTCACTATTCTTTTTGCCATCCTTTGAATGGTATCCAGCTTATCGATGCCCTTCCTGAAAGCTGTCTGATTACAGACAAAGTCTTATCATAAAGCAGATATGCTAGCTGGACATATATGTATAGTTTTCACTTTGCAATGTGTAATACAGCTTGAGTGTAAAAATTTGCTGCATGTGTATTTTGTTAAAACAAACCATCCTGCTTTTGAACCTTAGGATGACAATCTCATTTATAACAAAGAAACATGAACATTATATAATTTGTGTCAATTACTAAGAATCAGGTCAACTTTTAAATATAGAATGAGGTTGGAAGCTGGTGAGACATCACACATTTCCAGTAGCGATTTTGAAAGGACAAGATTACATTAAATTCTCTTGTGCTACTAGTCCTTTGGAACATTTTTGGGAACAGAATGCATGTGTGTGAGAATATGTGTATCATTCATTTGATAAATATTGAAGTAATCACTATATAAAAGGTGGGATAGCTGATAGAAGGCAGGCTTTCTTGCTCTTCATCCCATGTGATAGTCATCTCTCAACTTCATGCCTTTTCACTGACTATCATCCATGCACAGAAAGTTCTACTTCACTACTATCGCTTCATGGCTTTCTTGGCTTCCTTCAAGACTTAATTCAAATACCACATTGTTCAGGAGGCAGTAATCTGCCATCCCCCTAACTCTCGGCCCCAATTGGTAGTGCCTTTTATCGGACATTATCTACCATTTATACTGTATATATCTTGTATGTCTAATTTTTGCATACTACCTTTTCTATTTTAGAGTATGCACCTTGATGACCGAAATCTTTGCTCCCCAGCACTTAGTATAATTCTTAGCACAAAATAAGACTTTAATAAATGCTTGTTTCTAACTTTACATAACAAAGATCTGGGTTGAACTCTATACATCCTATTTGTGGAGCCGTGGTCAAATCACTTAACATTATTCCCCCAGTCAAATAAGACTACAAATTGGAGAGGAGCTACTAATCTGCTTTAGTTTCAAGAGTTTAATCTTTGAGAGTTCTCCACACTAGCTATATCAAAAGCATTTAAGTTTTGACTGTATAACAGGCAAGCACTGGGGTTAGAAAGAAAAACAAAAATAGTACTGGTTTTCAGGGAACTCACATTGTATTGGTGGATACAATATACAAACAACTATATACATACAAAATATATATAGGTTAAATTGGAGGTAATCTAAAGGGATGGCAATAGCAGTGGTGGTAGGAAGGAAAGATCTATTCCTCAAGGTATGATTTCAGCTGCTTCTTGAAGGTATGCTAGAAAACAAGGAGGCAGAGACAATTAGTGAGATTATTCTAGAGATGACAGACAGCCTTTGAAAAAGTGAAACATTGGAAAATGGATTATTTTATAGAGAAAACTCAAGAAGGGCCATATTTTTGGGCAATAGAGAATGTAGTAGTTAGTAAGGTATAAGAAGACTGGAAATGTAGGAAAGGAACAAATTAGAAAAGGCATTAAAAGCCAAATGATTTATTTCATATTTTATCCTGGAAGTAACAGGGATTTTGATTAAGGGAATGTACCTTATGAAGATCACCTTGGCAACTTGAGTGAAGGATAGACTGGAGTAAGGAGAGATTTGATAAAGTAAGATCACTTAGAAGAAAATTGTAATTGAGGTATAAGGTAATAAGGAGCCTGAATCAGAAAAGGTGCTGTAGAAGAGGAGAGAAAGGGAAATATATAAAAGATAGTATCAAGGTAGAAATGATAGGATCAGACAAACAATTGAATATAAGAGACTAAAGATCAAGGATGGCACCTAGGTGGTAAGCCTGGGTAAATCAATGGGTAGATCATGGCACGCTCAATCATAAGAGTGGGATAGTTTTTAAAAGGGGAGGTTTGGGGGGAGAAAGAAAATGAGTTCTTCTTTGGACATGTTGATTTTGAAATACTTATGTGATATTGAATTCATAATATTCAAGAAGCAGTGGATGGTGATGTGACTGAGGGTCCCATGATAGAGATTAGTATGTGTCAATTGATGTGAGATTCATATGATTTAAAATAATAATAGAATCCATGGGAATGGATGAAATCAAGCAAGATAACAGAGTGAGAAGGGAAGATGATCAAGGACAAAACCTTGGGGGACCGTCATGATTAGTAGCTTAACCTAGATGAAGGAGACTGAGAAGGAATGATCATTCAGGTAAAAGAACAAGAAGAGAACAATGGAATAAAAATCAAGCTTCGAGAAAGTATGCAGAAGGAAAGGATAAAGAGAGAGGAAAAAAGAAGAGGATTGAGAAAGGGCCATTCATTTTGGCAGTCAAGAAACAATGAAGAGGCTGGAAATTGTACTGAGGAGAAATGAATGAAAGGAGAGAAAATGGAGGCACTGAATGTAGACAACTTTCTGAGTGAGTTTAACCAGATGGGAAGGAGTGGCCTAAATAAACTGATAGATAGATGGGATAAACAGATATAATGAAGTTGTTATTGCTTGCTTCATCGTTGTTGTTGTTGTTAGAATCGGGGAGTTTGTTTTTCGTAGGTAGCAAGGAAGTGGTCAGTAGATCAAAGTAAAGATTCATGAAAGAATGGGAATGAGAGAGGGTAAGATAAACTGGTGAATACAGGATGGAATGGGATAAAAGATGCATGCCCAAGATTTTGCCCTGTCAAGAAGGAGGGTAAATTATTCTTCATATAAAGGAGAAAAGAAGGTGAAGGTGGAAGAAGACATTTAACTGATGTGAGATGAGGAAAAGGTAAAAATATGGAAGTACCACTGGACTAATCATTTCAGTAAAGAATGAATCATATCCACAACTGAAAACATGGGAGTAAAGAGAAACATGGAAAGTCTGAGGAGAGATGAAAAGTTCTGAAACAGTGAGTAAGTGGTGAGTAAGATAGTGAATAGATTGGGAAGGTGAAAAATGAATAATGTAGTGAAGATGCAAGTGTGATTATGTGACATGAACTTGTAGGGGAAGCTAATCAATATAGTTTAATGATTTTCTCTAGCCCCACTCAGCAGAACATGAGCTTCATCGTTGGGTTCAGATGGAGAGAGCAAACCAAGGTTTGATAAGACCTGATCAAAAAGAGGATAGTGTGTCATGAAGCTTGAGAGTAAAGGGAAGGATAGAGTCAAACTTGTTCAACCCAAGATGAAGATAGAGAAGGAAAGAAAGATAGCATAGGAATTATAGCCTTGGATAGAACTAAGGGAATGAGGGATTGGAAGTAGTTGTGAGGACAAAGAACAGGGTAAGGAATTTATAAGGCAGAGAAAAAGCAATAATTGATATTAAGCATTGATATGATGATTTAATGCTTCCAGAGTTATTTAAAATTATTATTCCATTTGATCTTCACAACAATTCCAGAAGGTAGGAACTTTTATGATTCTCAATTTTACAGGTTAGGAAGCAAGCAGAGGTTAAATAATGTGCCCGAGGAGTTTGCAAGTATTTAAGGCTAGAAGGAAATGAAGTCTTTAGATTCCAAGCCCTATTCTCTATCCATTGTATTGCCTAGTTTCCTTTGAAATAGGTAGAATGGGTAACAGCATGGACTTGCTAGCCCTCTCCCCACAAACTCAGCCAAATACCTGTAAAAAGGACTCTAAACAAATTCTGGAGTTGCAGAACCCACAGAATGTCAGAGTGAAGCAAATCTGCAGGCCAAGACAGCCAGAAAGGTTGAAGGCAAGCTCCTATCACATAGCACTGGCTCAGTCCATGCAAAAGGACCTGAGCAGACTTTGGGGGAGGGCCTGAATCTCAGACATCTGTGGCATTTTCCAGACTTCACCACCCTAAACACTGAGGACAAATTGAGAGGTCAGTGGAAAAAACCTGTGTGAGAGAGAAATGTGGTCTGGCCTCAGCCCCAAGGGAGCAAAGCGGGTAGGGGAGCCCACAGAAGAGTATGTGAAGGAGCCCATGGCAGCAGCAGCAAGGGTGGGAACAGCAGCAGCAACCTGTTCTGGATCTCTAGGCCAACAGATTGTGGGGGGATTGAACAGTTGTCAGTACACACGCCCAACCCCACTGGAAGCAGAGAACTACCTTGACAAAAGAGTTTAAGCTTTTTCAGTGGAAGGAAAGAGCAGGGAGGTGAGTGGGAAAGAGTGAACTTTACTCTCATCACATTGGGCTTAAGGAGGGAATAACTTGCACACTCAATTTGGTATGAAAATCTGTCTTGTACTACAGGAAAGTAGGGGGAAGGGGATAAGTGGAGGGTGAGGGTGATAGCAGGGAGGTCAAATGGGAAGAGGGAATAATTAGAAGTAAATACTTTTGAAGAGAGATAGGGTCAAAAGAGAGAATTGAACAAATGGGGGCAGGAGGGAACGGAGGGAAATAAAGTTAGTTTTTCACAATATGACTGTCATAGAAGTGTTTTACATAACTATACATGTATAACCCATATTGAATCACTTGCCTTCTCAGTGAGGATAGGGAGGGAGGGAGGGAAAGAAGTTGAAACTTCAAGTTTTTAAACCTGGATGTTAAGAGTGGATTTTACATGCAACTGAGAAATAAGATATACAGACAATGGAATTTGGAAATCTATCTTGCCCTCCAGGAAAATAGATGGAATGGGAATAAGAGAAGGGAAGGGTGCGATAGAAGGGAGGGCAGATTGGGGGAAGTACTAACCAGAATGCACTCTGTCTTCAAGTGGTCCGAGGGGAGAGATAGGGAGAAAATTTGGAAATCAAAACCTTGTGGAAGTAAATGTTGAAAACTAAAAATAAACACTTTTTTTTTTAAAAGAAAGAAAAAACTAGGTAAAATACAGACATCCCATGCCAAGATGGTGGAGTGAGGAAGAAACTAAAACGCTCTCAAACTCCCCTCTACACAACTAGAATACCACCTCAGAATTGATTTGGGATCGGGGAAGCAGCTTACCAGCACAGCAGAAAAGGTCTTTCCCCCTGGGTGGAAAGGGAACAAGATCCAAGAGGAGTAGCTAGGCTCACAGCAAGGGACCTGCAGCAAGGCATGAAGCCAGGGGTGATCCAGCAGGGAAGCCCCAACCTCCTGCAAACCACTAGACCCCTAAGCAAGTGAGTAGTCTATACAGCAGAACAAGGCCCGACCCCAGTGACCCCATTCCTAGGTCAAAGCACTAGCAAGACTTTGACCCTACTGGTGACCAATAGTGAAGCCCCAACTCAGGGAGAGTCAACCGTGAGACCCCACCCTTCACACTTGACAGGAGAAAGACTTTGTTTCCATAGTGTAACTCTAATGCGATACCCACAGCAGCCACTATAGATAAGGATGCATATTTTCAGGGTAAATTCATAAAATACTAACACTCTTCCTCAAAGGGAAAACAAAGATATTTATTCAGATCCCAGAAAGCCAATTCCACTATAGTAACAACAAAGTTTGTACACATTACCAATTAAAGGGACACTGCCATTCTCAATCTTTCCCTCTGTTACACCTTCCCACAAACATGCTACCCTCAGCAAAATTCTACCCCCTCTTCCTTATGCCAGCTTCTCTGCTTTCGCTCTATCTCAATCTCTCCTAGCTCTTTCTCAGTCTTTCTAAGTTCCTCCCTCCTATTCCACTGGGTTCCACAAGCTCCTTCCAACAATGGCTCCATGTGACCTAAGCTGTGGACTGGGTCAGAGCTCAAAGCAAGTCACATGGGCCTCTTAATGGGCATGGAAGATCTTCAGATTTGCTTACCATTATATATAGCAATCCAGTAGAAGGGGCTGACCCCTGGGACAGACTAGCAAGAACATCCCTCCTCCTGGTCCAGACACCAGAAAGAAGATGTTGCCATAGCAACCCAGTAGCAAAGCCTCACCCTAAAGAGGGATAGCAGCTAAACCTGAGAAGGGGGATTAGGGCACAATAGGGAGGTTTTTCTCTTCAGTATAAGCCAGAAGCAAACCCTATCCTCCAAACAAAACAAGCAGCTAAGCCCTGAAGCCTGGTGAAAGCCAAAAGTAAGACATAGAGCCCCAGCAGAAAAAGCTTGGGACAGTGCAGTTCCAAAGTCCAACTGTCACATAAAAACACCAATTCAAAACATAAGGTAGAAAAATGAGCTGTAAACAAAAAAGTGCTTGACTATAGAAAGTTACTATTATGATAGGGAGAGTCAAGGCATAAATTTCAAAGAAGATAAAAGTGTCAAAATGGCTACATATGAAAACCTCAAAGAAAAAGGCAATTTGGTTTTAGGCCCAAAAGAATTCCTAGAAGAGCTTAAAAAGGATTTTAAATAGAAAATTAGAGAAGCAGAGGGAAACCTGGAAAGCAAAATGAAAGTAAAATAAGAGAATTATGAGAAAAAGATTAAATAGCATGGGGAAAAGTATACAAAAACTTACTGAGGAAAATAACTCCCTAAAAAATAGAATTTGCCATATTGAAAAGGAAGTACAAAGCTCAGTGAATAAAATAATTCCCTAAAAATTAGAATTGAACTAGTGAAAATTTATGACTCTGTGAGACATCAAGAATCTATGAAAAAGAATAAAAGTAAGAAATTAAGAAGAGGAAAATGTGAAATTTCTCACTGGAAAACCAACTTAACTAGAAAATATATCCAGGACACATAACATAAAAATTATTGGACTACCTGAAAGGTATGATCCAAAAAGGAAAAGGTTTGGACAACATCTTTCAAGAAATTATAAAATAAAACTCCACTGATATATTGGAACTGGAAGGTAAAACAGAAATGGAAAGCATCCAATAAAGGCAGAGACTATAAGCAAATTAGGAGAACAGGGAATATTTTACCTGTCAGATTTATGGAGAACAGAAAAATTTATGAACAAAAAAAGATGGAGAGTATTATAAACTACAAAATGATTTTCAATGCAAATGACAAGTGTTTGCACAAACAAAACCAATGCAATCAAGTTTGGAAGGGAAGCAAAAACTTGGAAAAAATTTTTATAACTATTGTTCCTGATAAAGGTCTCATTTCTTAAATATTTAGAAAACAGAGTCAAATTTATAAGAATACTAGTCATTCCCCAATTAATAAATGGTCAAAGGATATGAACAGGCAGTCTACAGATGAAGAAATTAAAACTATCTATAGTTATATGAAAATATTCTCTAAATCACTATGGATTAGAGAAATGAAATCAGAGTAACTCTGAGGTACCACATCACACCTATCAGATTGACTAACATGACAGAAAAGAAAGATCATAAATGTTGGAGAGGTTGTGGGAAAATTGTAAAACTAATACATTTTAGTGGAGTTGTGAACTGATCCAACCATTCTGGAGAGCAGTTTGCAACTATGCCCAAAGGACTATAAAACTGTGCATACATTTTGACCCAGCAAGACCACTTCTAAGTCTTTATCCCAAAGAGATCCTAAAAATGGGGAAAGGACTCACATCTACAAAAATATTTATAGCAGTTCTTTTTGTGATGGCCAAGAATTGGAAATTAAAGGGAAGACTATCAATTGGGGAATCACTGAAGAAGTTGTAATATATAAGAAGAATGAAATATTGTTGTTCCATAAGAAACACTAAGCAAGCAGACTTCATAAAAACCCAGAGTGACTCATGTAAAGTGATACTGACTGTAATGAGCAGAACCAGGAGAACACTGTACACAGTAACAGCAACATTGCATAATGACTGACTTTGATAGACTTGGTTTTTCTCAGCGAGGCAGGGATCTGAGACAACTCCAAAAACTCATGATGGAAAATACCATCCACAGCCTAAAAAAGAACTATGGAGCCTGAATGCAGATTAAAGCATACTATTTGCTCTCTTTTTTTTGTTTGTTTCTTCTTTCTCATGATTCCTCCCATTGGTCCTAATTCTTCTTTAAAACATGACTAATGTAGAAACATGTTTAATATGAGTGTATACATAAAGCTTATGTCATTAGGCATGCTGTCATGGGGAGGGGAAGGAAGGGAATGGGAGAAAATTTAGAACTCAAAATCTTGTGGAAGTGAATGTGGAAAATTTAAATTAATTTTTTTTAAAACAGAAACAGTTCAAATATCATGGAGCTACCATCAGGATTACACAGAATTTGATAGCTTCCACATTAAGGAACTGGAAAGCTTGGACCCAGGTAAAGGATTCATGATTAAAAGCAAGAATGACCCACCCAAAAAAGTAGAACATAGTCTTTTAGGGATGGAGGTGAGGGTAGATGGACATTTAACAAAATGGAGTATTTTCAAGCATTTCTAATTAAAAGACCAGAGCTGGGTAAAAAATTTCAGCTCCAAATTCATGACTCAAGGAAAATAAAAAAGGGAAACAAAAGAAACAAGAGAAAACCTCAGAAATTCAGTAAGGTCAAACTGTTTAGATTTCTATATGACAAGATAATATTTGTGATTCTTAACTTTATTGTTCTTATTAGAGCAAGTAGAATATGTAGGCAGAGGTTGTGGATATTAGGTGACTTTGATGGAATGATACCCCAAAAAGCAAAAACAAAGGTGAGAAAAAAATTGCACTGGAAAAAAGAAAGGGGAAGATTGAATGGAGTAAATTATCCCACATAAAAGAGGCATGAAGAAGCTATTATAATGAAGGGGAAAAATTTCCTCAAAGAGGAAATAACATATTGAATATAGAAATCTATCTTACTCTATAAGGTAAAAAGAGATGGAGATAATAGAAGGGGAAGGGGTGACTGATAAAAGGGAGGGCATATTGTGGAAGATGGTGATCAGAAGTAAAATACTTGTGAGGAGGGAAAGGGTGGGGTATAACAGGGGGGTTGAAAAGTGAAAAACAGCATGGAGAAAAATACCCGGTTATGGTAAGTATAAATGAATAAGATGATTTCACTCATGAAATGGAAGTAGGTAGTAGAATGGATTAAAAATCAGAATTATACAATATGTTGTTTAAAGGAAACATATCTGAAGCAGAGAGATAAATGCAGGGTAAAGGTAAGGGGCTGGAAAAGAATATATTATGTTTCAGCTGAAGCAAAGAAAACAGAGATATCAATCATGATTTCAGGCAAAGCAAAAGCAAAAATAGATCTAATTGAAAGAAATCATGAAGGAAACTATATCTTGTTGAAAGATACTATAGATAATGAAATCATATTAATCCTAAGCATATATGCACCAAATGATATAGTATCTAATTTTTTTAAGAAAGTAAATGTTATATTATAGGAAAATAGGTAATATAACTAAGTGGGGGACCTTAAGTGTCCCCTCTCAGAACTAGATATATCTAACCAACAAATAAACAAGAAAGAAGTTAAGCAGGTGAATAAAATTCTAGAAAAGTTAGATATGATAGATTCTAGAGAAAATTGAATGTGAATAGAAAGGAATATAGTTTTGTTCTGTTTTTTTCTCAGCAGGACATAGCAACTACGCAAAAACTGACCATGTATTCATGTATAAAAACTTCACAATCAAATGTAAAAGAAATAATCATATCCTTCAGATCATAATGCAATAAAAATTGCACTCAGTAATGGACAATGGAGAGATTAAATTAATTGGAAATTAAATAATTTGTTTAAAAAAGGGAGTCAAAAAAATCATAGAAATAATTGATAATTTAATTAAAGAAAATGACAACTATGACACAAAATACTTAAATTTATGAAATGCAGCCAAAGTTGTAAAGGAAAATTTGTATCTCCAATTGCTTACATTAATAAAATAAAGGAAAAGCAGATCAATGAATTGGACACACGACTAAAAAACCTATAAAAAGAACAAATTAAAAAATCCCCAATTAAATACCAGATTGGAAATACTGAAAATCAAGGGAGAGATTAATAAAATTGAAAGTAAACTATTGAACTAACAACTAAAACTAGAAGGGGTTTTTATTTATTTTTTTTAAATTTTTCATTAGTTAATACATTTATTTTTAGTTTTCAACATTCACTTCCATAAGTTTTAAATTTTCTCCCCTTCCCTCTCCAAGACATCATGCATTCTGATATAGGCTCTATACATACATTCCTATTAAACACATTTTCTTTTATTTATTTATTTTTTTAATGAATTTATTTATTTAGCTTTTTACATTCATTTTCACAAGTTTTTGGGTTCCAAAATTATCTCCCCATTTGTCCCCTCCCCAATACACTAAACATTCTTATTACCCATATCACCAATCTGCCCTCTCTTCTTTCATCCCTCTCTTCCCTTACCTCATCTTCTCTTTTGTCCTGTAGGGCCAGATAACTTTCTATTCCCCATTACCTGTATTTCTTATTTCCTAGTAGCAAGAACAATACTCGACAGTTGTTCCTAAAACTCTGAGTTCCAACTTCTCCCCATCCCTCCCTCCCCACCCATTCCCTTTGGGAAGGCAGGCAATTCAATATAGGACATATCTGTGTAGTTTTGCAAATGACTTCCATAATAGTCGTGTTGTGTAAGACTAACTATATTTCCCTCCATCCTATGTTGCCCCCCATTGTTGCTATTCTCTGTTTTGATCCTGTCCCTCCCCAAGAGTGTACTTCAAATTGCTCCCTCCTCCCATTACTCTCCCTTCCATCATGCCCTCCACCCTGCTTATCTCCTTCTCCCCCACTTTCCTGTATTGTAAGATAGGTTTTCATACCAAAATGAGTGTGCATTTTATTCCTTCCTTTAGTCGAATGGGATGAGAGTAAACTTCATGTTTTTTTTTTCTCAGCTCCGCTCTTTTCCCCTCCACTAAGAAGACTCCTGCCTGCCTCTTCTATGAGAGATAATTTATCCCATTCCATTTCAACCTCTCTCCTCCCACTACATTTCTCTCTCACCGTTTACCTTGATTTCTTTTAAAATATGGTCCCATCCTATTCAGTTCACTCTGTGCTCTCTGTCTCTGTGTGTGTGTGCATGTGTGTATGTGTGTGTGTCCACGCCTGTACATGTGTGTGCGTATGTGTGTGTGTATGTGTGTGTGTGTAATACCACCAACTACCCAGATACTGAGAAATTTCAGGAGTTACAAATATTGTCTTTCCATATAGGAATGTAAACAGTTCAACTTTGGTAAGTCCCTTGTGACTTCTCCTTGCTGTTTACTTTTTCATGCTTCTTCTCATTCTTGTGTTTGAAAGTCAAATATTCTTTTCAG
>CM053770.1:618658773-618761297 GCA_028658325.1 Potorous gilbertii | reverse complement strand
GAGTCCTCTCCACCCCTAGCCTAGGCCTGACAAGCTAGTGCTTGGGGTCTGAGATTCAAATGCTGTTCCCCAGCCTCAGGGCTTTTGGCAGCAGGCCTGGCTGCTATTCAGGGTAAGATTAAATCAGGTTCTCAGGTGGGGGCAGTGCTGCCTCCCAGGCTCAGTTCCCTCAGGGGGTTTATGCAGAGACCTTTTTTAATGGAGCTGCTGCCGAGCTCCTGCCTGCTCCAGGAGCCTCTGGCTTCCTGCTTTGGCAGCCTCTGGCTGCCTGCTGCCTCTGCCACTGCTGCTGCCACCACCTCCCGAGGGAGCCTGAGTCCTGGAGACACCCCGCTCCCCTCTCAGCCTGTCTCTCTCACTGACCTGTCCGTCTGTGGGAGGAAGGACCTTTACGGCCACTGAAGATTCTGTCCCTGAAGCCTGTATGGCTCTGCTCGCTCCTCTCAGTGCTGTGTGGCCACGGCAGGGGAGGGAAGGGCTCCACTCCCGTCCGGGGCGCGATGGACCTTTGGGATTGGTTTTTCACAGCTCTCTGGAATGCAAATCTCCTTCACTGTGTTGCTACGCAGCTTCCACTGTTCCAGAATTTGTCGGGAGTTCTTTTTAGAGGAAATCCATGGGCTGTGGGTTCAGAGCTAGCATAGGTGAGTCTTTCTACTCTGCCATCTTGGCTCCGCCCCCCCCAAACACATTTTCACATTAGTCATGTCTCATAGAAGAATTACAATGAATGGGAGAAGCCATGAGAAAGAAAACAAAATAAAACAAAAAATAAAATAATCTGCTTTGCTCTGCATCCAGACTCCAGGTGTTTTTATTTTAAAAAAAACAATAAAGTAAACAAATCATTGACTAATATGATTTTTAAAAGGAAAGAAGAAAACTAAATTCTTAGTATCAAATATGAAAGGGGTGAACCCACCACCAATTTAGAAGAAATTAAAACAATTGTTGAGTGCTCTTTTGCCCAATTATATGACAATAAATTTGACAATTTAAATAAAATAAATGTGAATAAAAATATAGATTATTTAGATTAACAGAAAAAGAAAGAAAATATTTCAATAGTGCAGTCTTAGAAATAAGAATTTGAACAAGTCATCAATGAACTTCCTAAGAAAAATCCTTCAGTACCAGATGAAATCACAAGAAATTTTTACCAAACATTTAAAGAACAATTAATCCCAATACTAAATGAACTATTAATGAAAAACAGGCAAAGAATAAGTCCTACGAAATTCCTTTTATGATACACCACCCAAAAGAGGGAGATTCAAAAGAAAGAAAGGAAATTATAGACCAATTTCCCTAACGAATGTTGACGCAAAAATTAAATAAAATACTATGAAAGAGATTATAGCAATATATCACAAGAATCATGGACTGTGGTCAGGTGGGCTTTATATCAATTATACAGAGCTCATTCAGTACTAGGAAACTTGTCAGCATATTTGAACATACCAACAACAAACCAACAGAAATCATATGATTATCTCACTGCAAACAGAAAAAGCCTTTGGCAAAATAAAGTGTGCATTCATAATAAAAACAAAACATAAAAGTAATTATATTTTACCTTAGAACAATATTTATTCAAAACTATCTGCAATGGGTATAAGGTAGAAGTCTTCCCAATAAAAGTAAGGATGTCCATTATTGCCTTTGTTATTTGATATTGTATTAGAAATGTTAGCTATTATAGTAAGAGAAGTAAAAGAATTAAAAGAATGTAAAATAGTTAATCCATCAGATAAGGGAAGAATTTAGGATCAAAGATGATAGAGAGAACATTACAAGATATAAAATAGATCATTTTGATTGTATAAACAAAGTTTTGCACAAACAAAACCAAATCAACTAAAATTATATGTAAAGCAGAAAAATGGAAGTAGGAGGATTTGCAACAAGTATTTCTGATAAAGGCCTCATTTCTCAAATATATAGAGAACTGCATCAAACTTAAAAAAAAGATACAAGACATTCCCCACTTGATAAGTGTTCAAAGGATATGAACAGGCAGTTTTCAGACAAAGAAATTGAAGCTATGAATACTCATGTGAAAATATGATCAAAATCAGCATTGATTAGAGAAATGCAAATTAAAATGACTCTGAGGAACCATCATACCTATCAGATTGGCTAATATGACAAAAAAGTAAGATCTTAAATGTTGGAGATGTGAAAAAACTGGGACACTAATGAACTGTTGGTGGAATCGTGAACTATTCTAATCATTCTGGAGAGTAACTTGAAACTATATCCCAAAAGCTACAGCAATCCTAACGCTAGGTCTGTGGCCCCCAAAATCCAAAAAATGGAAAAGAACTATTTATCCAAAAAATATTTATAGCAGCTCTGTGGTAACTAAGAACTGGAAATCAAAGAAATGCCCATCAATTGGAGAATGGCTAAACAAGCTTCGGTATATGACTTTAATGGAATAATATTATACTCTAAGATTGACAAGCAGGCTGATTTCAGAAAAATCTGGAAAGACTTATGTGAATTGAAATGTAAAGTGAACAGATCCAGGAAAATGTGGTAAGCAGTGACAGCAATATTGTTCAATGAACTATGAATGACTTATTCTCAGCAAGGCAATGACCCAAGAAAATCCCAAAGGACTAATGATGAAGCATAATATCTACCTTCAGAGAAATAACTGATATTATTTGAATACAGACTGAAGCATGTTATTTTTCTTGTCTTTCATTTTTTTTCTTTTATTCAAACTCTTGTACAAAATGACTACTATGGACGTATTTTTCACATCTGCAATGCATAACCCATACCTGATTGTTTAATCTCTCGGGAAGAGAGGAGGGAAGGATAAAAATTTGGAGCTCAAAACTTTAAATGAAAATGTTTAAAAATAGGCAGAATAAAAAAAAAGATTACTGTCAAATAAAATAATTTCAAAGTTCATGAATGTGGAATTGGAATGACCCTTTTTTGCAATGGAAGATCAAGAATATGACCATCTATGCATCTAACTAAAGTATATCAAAAGAGTTGGTCATGAATAACTAAGAAACTGAGGAATTGTGATGTTTGGATGTTTGAGGGGCTAACAAGTTATATTGAAGTCCCCTAGCATGAAGACTGGATTTAGAGTAGACATAAAGTCAGATTTTGAATTCAAAGAGGAATGGAGCATGTCCTAGACTTTCATAAGTAACAGCTACAGTACTCTTGAATGGGTGATAAATATAGGTTTAATGAATCTGAAAATGCCTTACTGAATGATGGAGGTAGAGCAAGAGACTGAAAGTAGCAATAGGAAGAAATGTTATTCTGACTCTCTCATCAAAACCATTAATTGAGGAGGGAGGGTGAAGAGGGGTTATGAGTAAAAGTCAATTATTATTGGAAAAGTAACCTTGTTTGCTGTGTGATCAGAAGGGAGCCGGAAAGGGTACCAGAAAATAAAAGGAGAGAGAAAGGAAAAAGTTTAAGCTAAAAGCAAGTGTGTTAAGTACAGAATAGGCTTTTCAGTAAACACAATGGAAGGAGGATGGGTAGTGGGACATTGTGTGTGGTTTGTCCTTTGTTCTCCAAGAGACTTATGACAACAGGGAGATGATCCCATGACTTCCATTAAATTTGATTTGAATGAGGGAGGGCTATGCACAGTTACCAGCCTCACTTTCTTCTCCAGAGCTATCTGGGTCCAATGGTCAGATATAAATCAGCATGGATGGAGATGGGCATTAGGGATGTTCAGCTGAGGGTGATAAGAGAAATACAGAGGGCTATAGGAGACAGGAAACAATGATTGTACAAAGATTGTACAAAATTCAGAATCACTGGGTTGGGAAGAGAAAGATCATGGAGGAATGAGTTCAGGCAGATTATTAGCAGCTGTAGAGAATTTCACTGTGAGAAGGAGGTGATTAGAGTGTTTAGTGCTCTCTCTTGATTTTCAACCTTATGTCAGGCAAGAATGTGTTCCATAAGGCTCAAGAAATCCAAAGCAAGCACAACAAAACTACATTTTTCTAGATATTCCTTGTGTTTGTGTGTGTCTGTGTGTCTATATGTGTGTGTGTGGATAATTATGTCTATATATGAAGAAAGTGAAACATATATATATATATATATATATACATATATATGTATATATATATATATATACATATATATGTATATATATGCAAAACATTATTTTCTTCCCTAACACCATGAATTCCTGAAGATGCTGCTGCCCACATGGCCATCTTAGAGGATTTCAAGGACTAGGACTGTCCAAATGTTTTGATTATAGCTCATTTCACCACCTGCACATTGAAATAGAAATGATGAATTCTTTTGAGAGAAATATGTTATTCTCTTATTGTCAATCTGACACCTTTCACCATCCATAAAAGACATTTCACATTTGAGGAAATACATATTCAGTTTGAGGTAATCTCCCACCAGATCACACAGCCTGAGACTAAAGTAAAATCTCTATTCCAATCTTTTTCATAAAGTGTCCTAATGTGTTATATTTAGGTAACATTGGCGAATGTGTTATGGTTTTGTACCTCACTACTTTGTTTTAATTAAAATTGACTCAGAATGGAGTCTTCTATCACCCACATGAAACTGCCTTGAACTGCTTCCATTTATTCATCCAACTCGATTTGGTTGCCTAGCAACAAGGCTGCTTCTATGTCTGTGACGGTGCAATCAGCAGTATCTGCTTCTATCATGCTTCTTTTTCCTTCTCTTATTTCAAAAAAAAAAAAATTAAAACTTAAAAACAACAACAACAAAATAGTTCAAACTTGTCTCATCTTTTCTCCTCTCTTCTAACCAGGTGCTTCTCATGCCAGCATTTTCATTCTTTGTCTAACTGTTCTACATTCATGACCTTCAATCTTCCAACATCCTGTATTTGCAAAGATTCCTACCCTTTTTGGAATATATGCCTTCCTAACCTTCACCTTGTGGAATACCTACATTCCTTAAAAGCACATTATCAGGTCACATCCTCAGTTATTTGGGCACTCAGGTATTAAGTATATACTTAATACTACTTAACTGAACACAAGGATTTAAGTGTCAAAAGGGACCATAGCAGTCATTTTATCCAATCTCTGCCCCCAACAGAACTCCCCATTAAAACTCAAAAGCAGTTACTCAGCCTCTGCTTGAAGATCTTCAGAGACCCAGATAGTCCATTTCACTTTTGGATAGCTCTTTTAGGAAGTTGTTTTTTTGGTTGTTTGTTTTCCTTGATTTTAAATATAAATTTATCTTCATGTAAAGTGTATCCACTGTTGTTTCCGCTCACCAAGGCCAAAAAGAAGTCAAATTCCTCTTCCCTATGACAGCCCTTCAAATATCTCGGAGTCACAATTGAACCCCTACTTATTCTTCTCTTCCTCAGGCTAAATACGCTCCCTTCATTTAAATGACCTGTCTCTAGGTAGAAATTTGGGTAGAATATAGGGTCTGGAATCAGGAAAGCCTGGGTTTAAATCCAGCCTCACATACTTACTAGCTGTGTGACCCTGGGTAGGTCCCTTAACCTTGACTCATCTGTAAAAAGACCTGAAGAAAGAAATGGCAAAACCACACCAGTATCTTTGCCAAGAAAACTACAAATGAGGTCACAAAGAGCAGGACATGATGAAAACAACTGTTATAGAATGTTGAACTTGGTATAAGAGAGACATAAATCCAAATTTTGTCTCAGACACTTAGTTATTTGATCCTGGGCAAGTCATTTCACTTATCTGTACTTTAAATTTCTCATATGTAAAACCAGAAAGTGAAAATGTTGCTTTGATTTTTAAATCCATGATCCTATGATACTAAGGAAGTGATAAAAAAATTAAATATCAGTATTTTTAGCTTAAATCTCAGACAGATTTCATAATAGATCTTCAGAAAGTTGGATATTGATCTATTAGCAACCGTTCTGATTCTAGGCATTCAACCAGCTCCAAGTCAATCAAATTACAGTAGTGTTTAATACAAAATTCTCCAACATCATTTTAATGAATAACATGAATTATTTTATCAAATGAGAAAAATTTAGGTCAATCATCACCATCGTATTATCTTATCTACCAATTTGATTACTCTGTCAAAAAAAAGGAATAATATTCATTTTTAATCATTTGTTCTTGAATTTTTATGGTCTCTTTGTATTACTGACCATTTCCTTTCTAGGTGTTCCGCTAGTCAGAGCAGTAGTGACTTGTCCTATAATTTTCCCAGGACGCAAGGTCAGGCTCATTGGCCGTAGTTTGACAAATCCGTTCTATTCCCTTCTTGAAAATTGGGACGATGTTTGACCTTCTACAATTTTAATCATTCTAACATTATTAATAATGTATTAGGAATGGCAGGCATGCCTTTCCAGTATGCATTTTGTTGTAGTTGTTCAGTCTTTCAGTCACATGCACCTCTTCATGACCCCATTTGGGATTTTCTTGGCCAAGATATTGGAGTCGTCTGCCATTTCCTTTTTCAGCTCGTTTCACAGATGATGTAACGGAGGCAATTAAGGTTAGGTGACCTGCCCAGGGTCACACAGCTAATAAGTGTCTGAGGCCACCTTTGAATTCGGGAATCTCTGCCTGACTTCAGGCCTAGCACTCTCATCACACTTCCACCTGTATTACAAGACAAACCATTTCACAATCCTCCTGTTGATCTTTGTTTAAATGTTCATCACTCTGCTTCCCTTTTATGGATCTCCGATTTCTTCACAGGAGTATATCTTCTTAACGTGCAGTCTGCCTCCTCCTCTGCCTAGTCTTTTACCTAACTTATCGTTGTTTTTTAATAAAGCCTACCAACCCAGAGACATATTTTAGCCACATTGTATCCCTCTATGCTTCAGTGGTACCTGTGTCAAATTTGCCTCGGCATTAGCATCTTAGTCCCTTTTCCTTGGTGCCTAAACTTTTGAAATTGTCTATAGAGTTTTTGAGGTGATGATTTTATTATTGACTCCTTTCTTGGATTTTTTTCCTGCCTATGTGTTTCAATTTCTAATGTTTTTCCCCTCACTCTAACCTCTTTATGTGCTATCTAGCTTATGATATATATTTATATTTACACCTTTTAACACCTATATACATATATATATATATGTGGAGGATATATGCATATAAATATTTACATACATCCATTTATGTATATATGTAGGCAGCCAGACAGACAGAGATAGATAGATGGATAAATAGATAGATGTGTAGGATTTTTTCCTCCTCTATCCCTTTTAGTTCAAAGCATTCTAAATAGGGTTAAAAGACACCTGGTAAATGTATCCTTACCAGACTTTGATAGATATCCTCTGTGCCTGATCACGAATCTGTCCTTCTTAAATTTTAAGCTGTGGTCCAGAAGTCCAAATTCTATTCTCAGATACAACTTGCTTAACTTGATGCTGACATATCATATCTACTTTTTTTTTCCTCTTCTGCAACCTTTTCTTACAATGAGTGATAGTAATGAAAACATAACCTATGCCCCTCAGGTTTTCAGGTTCCTGCAAAATGTTTTACAAAAAAGTTTTTGATCTCTTCTGGCAATATCATTTGTATACACTTGGATTACCAAAAATTAGTGGATTGTTCACAACATTTTTAAGAAACAGGCAGTTTCTCTTCTCTCTCTCTCTCTCTCTCTCTCTCTCTTTCTCTCTCTCCCTCTCTCTCTCTCTTTTTCCCCTTCCCTCCTTCTCCTTCCCTACACAGTTCTCTGGTGCTAATTTTAGTGCTTAAATGAAGAGGTTGGTTTAGATGGTTCCTGTGTTTCCTTCCCTCCTCCCACTTTTCAGACAGAAGTTCCAGAGTTGGACGTTGTTGGTTTCATTCTCCTTTTACATTTTATCACTCTCACCTAGGCACCTAATGTTCTGAACACTCCTGCTGAGGCAGC
Organism: Potorous gilbertii; assembly: GCA_028658325.1. NCBI lineage: Eukaryota > Metazoa > Chordata > Mammalia > Diprotodontia > Potoroidae > Potorous > Potorous gilbertii. The sequence goes on along the minus strand of CM053770.1, from coordinate 618,753,416 downwards.
AGGTAAGATGAACGTGGTGAAGGGGGAGGCTTAGCCCAGCTTGACTTTTCACTCACAGTGGATCCTTTCCAGGAGGGTGGTTCCACATGCTTTATTAAAATATTCTTTCATTTTGTTATTGTTCAGTCATGTCCTGCTCTTCATCAACCAATTTAGGATTTTCTTGGCAAAGATACTGGAGTGGTTTGCTATTTCCTTCTCCAGTCCATTTTACAGCTGAGGAAATGGAAGCAAACAAGGTTAAATGACTTGCCCAGGGTCACATAATTGGAAATATTTGAGGCCAGATTTGAACTCATGAAGATCAGTCTTCCTTACTTCAGGTCCAATGATTGCACCACCTAGCTACTCAGTCATTTAGCAGAGGTTTATTAAACACATAATTCTCTGCAGAACCATGGGCAAGGGGGGTGAGAAAGAGGATGGGAGATGCAAAGTTTGGGTAAGACAGTCTCTGCCTTCCTGAAGTCTCATTTCTATATAAAAACCATATATACTTATATACACACATACATGTTTATACCTGACTATATTTGAATAGAGAGCTGGATAAATTAGTTAATTGACTACCCTCCCTCAAATCAAGTAGAATAGAAAGATAATGAATATATCTTCCAAAGAAGTCTACCATTCCACCCATGCCGTCTTTTATGAGGCAAAACTGAATATATTTCACTTTAATTTCTATATAGAAAATAGAAAGCATTATTTCACAAGAGTTTTGTACAAGTTGAATTGAATTGTCGATTTCATTTGTAGTTCATTATGTGACCTTTATCTTTCTGAATTCCAATTTAAATTTAGTGTAGAAGAGGATAACTAAAATGCGCAGCAGAAGTGTTTTTTAAATTAAAAGGTAGTTAAATGGATTTAAAATAAATAAATGAAACATACTTTGAAAAAGAAGCTTGGAAATGCCTTCATCTCACTTAAAAATCTAAAGAAATACAGTGGTTTCATTTTTTTCAAAATAATTGACAGTCTCAAGCAATAAATATCTATCATTTATATTCATGAATAAAGAACTATTTTTCATTTTTAAAAGTACCCGTGGATTTATTGGTAACATTAGAATTTATTAAAGTGAATTTACCATTTTATGTAAGTATTAATTTGATTAGCCTAGAATCTGAGTATAATGAACTAGAAGAAGAGTTTTGGCTTCTCCCTCCATGGATATCATTAGAAAACATTCGCATGAACCTACACAATTATCCTCTCAATCAAAATTCTTCTTCAGCAATAGCAAACCATGCAATATAAAATGCGATGCAGGAGAGTATGTCATGTCTATTATAAATTTCTATTAGTAATAGATTAAAATAATAGCAATAATGACATTGATGATTAATATTTCTATAATACCTACTATGTTCCAGACACCATACTGAGCTCTTTGCACTTATTAACTTGTTTGATGCTCAAACACCCCTCAGAGGTAGATGCTATTATTCTCCCACTTAACAAATAAGGAAACTAAGGCAATAGACATTAAATAACTTATCAAGAGTCACACAACCAGTAAGTGTCAGAAACTAGTAAGGTTTTCCTTACTAAGTCCAAGGATCTATGTAATATATCACCTTGTTGCATTTTCTTCAGCAGCAATCCTGACATTTGTACAGTGCTCTAATGTTTGCAAAGCTCTTTACATACATTAACTCATTTGAATCTCACAAATTCTACCATTCTTTCTTTCTTTCTATCTATCTATCTGTGATGCTTATTTCCATTTTGAAATGAGAAAAAAGGGAGTTTGTGACCTACCAATTATAACACAGCTTATTTCAGAAGTACATCTCTTCTGACTACATGTCCAATACTCTATTCTAGAGATCATTGTTCTAGAACTCAAAGAAACCTTAGACTCCATCAAATAAAACCTCCTCTTCTTTCAGTCTAAAGAGGTGAAAGAACCTGACCAGTAAATTCCTATAGAAAGATTTGAATTCAGGTTTTCCTGAATCAAGCCCAGAGCTTCATCCACTGCACCATAAACTGAATCTTAGCCTAGAAGAACTATTTCCTGGAAGTTCAGCTGTCTTTATAATTTTTCACTTTTTAAAATTTAACTGCAATACTAACTGCCCCCCCAAAAAAACCTATCATGAGTTATTTAACAATGTATTTGTATATACAACACATACACACACACATTCTCTCTATCTCTTTCTCTCTCTCCATACAAACATATATACATACACACATTATATATGTACAAACACATGCAGATGTTTTTATACACACATATTCACACATATATACATGTATGCATATGTAGCATGCATGTTGCATGTTACATCCTAGGTCTGCATTATATTATATTTATTACATATGACCAGATCTACATTAATATATATAGTATAGATATATAATGTATATTGCATGCATGTGTATATCATATATATGTATATATAATTGCATTATCCTATTTTAAACTTTTAGATCTAGTCTATCTTCCTTTCCTTCTCTCATAAAAGTTTATATATATATATATATATATATATGTGTGTGTGTGTGTGTGTGTGTGTGTGTGTGTGTGTATGTTTCTTTTCCTCTCTCTGACTTCCATTATACTAACTTCCTTCAAAACTAGATCTTGTCACCTCATTAATTAGGCCTCAACAGATATCTATGTTATTACTTTCTCCTTATTCGAATTACTTAAGTACCTATTGTACCCCACCCCACCATCATCAATGAAATGGAAACTTCTTGTACAAAGGGACCAGTTGTTTTTTCTTTTTGTAGCCCTTGCATCTAACACAGTGCCTTGTATATAACATGTATTTAATAAATTTTGTTTTCCAGCCTTGAAATTAATGGACATGTCATTTAATTTAAAAAAAAAAACTTCAAACATTAGTAATTATTTTCTATGGAACTCAACTCTACCTTCCAATAAGATCTCCCCTTTGGCTCCTATTTTTGCCCTCTAGAAATACACAGATTAAATCTAATCCTGTTCCTGTGTGACAAGCCTTCAAAATTTTCCAGACAGCTCTCATAGCCTTTCTAAACCATCTCTGCTACAAACTAAATACTCATGGTCCCTTCAACTATAGAATTACTTACATGACCTGATTTCCAAGCTCAGTCAAAATAGCAAAATGATTTGTTTGTGTAAAAAACAATATTAGACAGGATTTTGAAAAAGTCAGTCTTGTAGAAGTGATGAAATGCTAACATAATATTTTCTGAAAAATATTGGTTAAATAGTTAAGTTCAAAGAAAAAAATCTTCAGATCTCAAATTTTTAATGAATCTAAAACTAATAGATAACATGTAATTAATTACCTTACAATATGTAAGTTGTAATGATGAGACATAAAATAGTAAATAAAGTGAATAACATTTTTAAATTAAAATATTCAGCATAATAAAGAATAATTTTCTAGGGTTCTTTAAGGCCATCTTCAATTTCTTGCTTCTCAAAACCATTTCTCTTCATTAAAACTGGTTTGTCATTCAGGTGAAGAAAACAGGTCAAAATTTTCATAAGCTAAAGCTGCACAGAATCCTTAAAGGTTGATTATGGGTTTCTGCTGAACATTCAACTGCATTTTTCCTTGGTCTTTTATAGTACAATGAATTCTCTGAGTATGGCACTTTGGAAAGCCCTACTATCTTTATCACTAGTGGAGAAATCTTTAGACTGTAAATAGGACAAAGAAAACAAAACAAAATCATACTCAAATAGCTCAAAAGAATAATGTTAGCAAATCGTATCAATGAAAGCTTTTGAAAAGCTCTTTTAAATATGTTTCCAAGCTACAGTATTCACTTTCAAGGCTGTTACACCGTTTGAGAATGGACATTGTGAAGATGGAAGGGAAAAAAGAAACATATTACTAAGTAGCAAAAGATAGATTTTTAATCACTAAAACATTGGTTTCAAATTAGAGCAGAAATGAAGTTGATGACACAGCAAAGTCATAATTAGAACTTCTGGCATGGGAATAAATTCAGTTGAGGAGGATTCAGTAGAGAATACTTTGTGGGATGCAATCATTTGGGAGGATGGGCAGAAGGTTACTTTACCAAAACGTTGAGTCAGGTTGCAGTAGGGACAGGAGACAGGTTTGCAGGGAAAGAGTCTAGTGCTGGCCAAGTTCTTTATAACAATTGGGGTTGGTAGACAACTGCAAGGGCTAAAGGTCAATCTTAATGAACCAAAGTTAATGCCAGTCTAGTTTTGGTACTCCAACAGTAGTGTCAAAAGAAATTGGCATTTTATCAAATGTCTTAACATATACATTGAAAACGAATACAAGCAAGAGATACAAGTTCACATGTGTAGATGACATGTAAATTCTATCTGAGGAAATAGATGTGACTCCTATTAAGGAATTCACATATAATTGATTATATCATATGTCATTCTACAAAGAAAAAGACATTTGGATAGGTTCATATTGTTTAAACATGAAAACAGATCACAAGTTGGTTGATTGCATTAAGATTCCATGCATACCATTGAAATAGTTGCATTATATTACAGGAAATCTATGGGCTGTGGGTTCGGACCTAGCATAGGTGAGTCTTTCTACTCCACCATCTTGGCCGTAGTTGCATTATATTAATAATTTCACTTGACATAATACAATAAGAACCATGATTGTTCATTTGTTAGGTTTTTTGCAATTTTTTTAACTTCTAAAATTTAAGTGAACTATATGTACTTCTTTTTTAAAGTCATTTATTTTTAACATTCTTTAAAATATATTTTGAATTCCAAATTCTGTTCCTCTCTCTGACCGTTCTACTTCCCACTGAGAAGGCAAACTAATTAAACATGTGAAATCACATAAAACATATTTCCATTTTAGCCAAATCACAAAAGAAAGGCAAATAAAATAAAGTGAGAAATTTATACTTCAATTTGCACTTGGATTTCATCAGTTCTCTCTCTGGAAGTGGGTAATATTTTTTAGTATACTTCCTTTGGAATTATCTTGGATCACTGTACTGATCAAAGTAACGAAGTCTCTCATTGTTGATCATCATTGCATTGTAATATTGCTGTTATTATGGAAAATGTTTTCCTGGTTCTGCACACTTCATTTTTTATAACGCTCTATGTATACTTCAGTGGCTCAATCATCTTCCATCCCTATCCTTCTTGTGTAAATCGTAAGCCATTTACAGCTTTTCAGCCCAAGAGATTATTGTCTATATTGTTCCTTTTGCCTTCTATAGGGAAGCTAGTCAATATGTAGGAGGCTGTTCTTTCAGTCATATACTATTTGACAAATTCCAAGGCAATTTACCGCTTGCTGTGGTTATTTGATGTACCACCCTCCTTTTCTGCTCATGTACATCCTTAATGATGTGTTGGGCTTTGGTATGTATAAAAAACTTAGCAGCTCACATTTATTTTTATCAGCCTCTCTTCAAATCAGCAATTAAACTGGACATTCACAGCTTATAGCCCTGCTTTCAATCATGCTTCCAGTGGGAATAAGCAATTAACACTTACATGCTAACTGCCTTTCAAGAATGCTATAAAAATCAGAATATAAAAATGAAATAGAAAGGATAACTTCTTTGGATTTGTGTCACCAGATGACTTGTGCCTTCCTTCTTGTATGTCCATGCAATCACTGAATTGATCTATTGAGGGGATAATGGTTTTTTCATCATTTTAATGACTCAGATTTGCTCAGTTGCTATAAACATCAGGGCATCTTATCTGAGATTGGTCACTAAATAATGTCTCAAAGTATCACTATATCCATTTATACTGTGATTTGTGTTGAGAGAACTGCAAATCCAATTTGCATTCATTGAGGAGTGCATACAGTTACAGCTAGTGGGATATAAGCTTTTTGAGAGAAAATCATCATCATCATCATCATCACTATTTAAAATTATTATTTTGTCTTTATTTTTGGGTTCCTAGAACAGAATCAGGGTACTTTAATAACGACATTTACATGACATTTTAAGGTTTGCAAAGTAACTTCCATAAAATGTTGTCTCATTTTATCTTTATAAAAACAATGAGGAATAAAATTATCACCCCCATTTTAGAGATAAATAAACTGAAGCAGATTGTGGTTGAGTTACTCAGGTTAACACAACTTAGTAAATGTCTCAAGCCGTATTTGAATGAGGTCTTCCTGATTCTGGGTTCAGCCCCTCTTATATTTCACCAACATAGCTACCTCACAAATTAATCAAATAATTGCATGTCTAATATTAAATTATAAATATATAAAAATATACTATTTCTTTCAAAATATTTGACAAATAAATGAAAAGTAGTATAACGTAGGGAGAAGGCGACTCACTTGAGTGTTGAGAAATGACATGAATACTTGTGTCACTAAGAAGTTATGTGTTCAGGGAGAGGCTTATTTAAAAAAAAAATCTAATAGAAAAAAACTGAACTGCAATGTAGGAGACCATCATGCTTCCATTATGCCTTACTATGTCACTTTAACCTAATCACAAACAAAAAATATGATTGAAAGAAATACCAGTTTAATATAATCAGATATGAATGTTACAATTTTAAAAATTTAACATTTAATTATAAAGTTGTTGTTTTCCTTTCTGAAGAAAAGGGGAAAATAACAATTTAGCCATGATATTTTTTAAAAAATACATCAGGATTACTAGTTCCTCCTTTTCACAAAACTGCCTATCTATTCTTTTATCTTTTTCATTAGCAGCTTCCACTTTCTTCAAAGGACTTTAACACATGAAAGGGATTTGAGTAGATGTGAAGATAGTGAGGAATCAGTTTCAACATTTCTAATTGTGGGTCAGTCTCTGTCACAATTAATCTTTCAGGTCTTCTGCTGGTGTATTCTATGGTGCTTCTGAATATTCTCTTTTATCTCCCTTATGCTTAGTGCTCTGAAACTTACTAAAAACATTTAAAAATTCCAAGTTGTTGCTCTCCTTCCAAGTTGGGAAAAAAAATGTTCTGAATTTGATGAGTATGAGAATCTGCATGTATGCCTATGTACGCATATGCGTTGTATAAGAAATATGGGTATATATTTCCAATATTGGGGATACATTGGGAATGTTTTGGGAGTACATTGGCAATAAGATTAAGATTCTTCCTTTGGAAATCAATCACTATATTATTTTTTAAAATATTTTCACTCTATTGGATTTCTATAGAGTTCTAGAAATAGAATGCCATTGTTTTCCTGTTTCCATGAGAGTAGGAGTTACCCTTCTCCTTCTAATAAAATGCCAATAATGAGCACATTTATATCCCCCAGGAAACATAAAATATAAATGTTTATACTTCTGCCTGCAATCAGCAAAGTACAGTTGCCATGTAATTATGCCTCATGCATACTTTCTATTTTGCCTTCTTTTCCTCTCAAAGTTATTATGTTTTCAAATGAATCCTCAACTCATTTACAGATCAGTAGATTGTTCCACTTCATCTTGTGAAGTCCTATATACCTTAGGCTTTTTATTTCATAAACAATCAAAACACATTTTCATTTAAATATACAGTCTAAAACAGCATGATAAAATATATGCAGTTACATACAACTATTTGTGATCCTTTCAGCTTCTAAGCGCTGAACTAGGAGTCAGATGGCTATCATCTTAGAGCCTACCTTGTGTTTGTTTATTTTTATATGTAGCTGTAGGTGAATCACAACCCTTGTAGGCCTTGTTTTTTTTTCTATAAAATAAAAATGATATCTTCCCAAACTATCTGATGGCATTGCTTTGAGGATCAAATAAAATGATGTAAAAGTGCTTTGAAAAATTAAGAGCTCTACACATGTAACTTTTCAGCTATCAGTCATCAGAATTCCTTCAATTTCAATGATCATCTTAATCATTCAGGATTACCTCTGCTATGCATGCAAAAATGATATGTTTCTTATTTATGGCCACAAGAAACTAAATTCTAAGACTGTAAGTTACAGAAAAGATGTCAACAGGACACTGGTAAAGGAAATTCCTTATCAAGAGGTAACTACACTGATAAAATCACAGATATGTGAGAGAAAAAAGAGAGAAAATCAAGATAGATAATGAACATTCCTGGCTGTCTTCAGAGGGATTGTGAAAAAGCTTTTATTTACACTTACGCTATCTTTCTCATAGCCTGAACAGATCCAAAGCTCCCTTGATACTCAGTCTTCTTCCTTAGGTAGACTCTTTTAGGTGATCAGAACTATGTCATTCTGATATCCAAGACAAGTGACAAGTCTTTCATCACTGCTTCCTAAATTATTGATATTGCTGTGGGAAATTTGGACCCTAGAACCCAGAGCCACAATCAATCACCAGGTTTGTGTGGTAGCAGCTATAAACTAACCTCTGTCCCCATGTAAGCTAACTTAGTCATTCCATAACATGTACTGGAACAATTTTAAAGGACTAAGGTCTATTGGTATCACTTTCTATTACTTGGAGTACAAAACAGTGTAAAGTACTCCAGGCATTTTCTGATGCTTGGCTGGTAGAACACAATAGGGTAATCAGGCAAATGAGATTCACTCAGCTGAATTGGATTAGGGTGTGCTCAATTCATATCCTTCTTGAATATCCTTCCTCTATAATATCCTTTTGTTAGATGTTGAATAACCTTCAAGTGTCCAGTTCTGTTCCAATATGGAACATAAACCTACCAAACAGCAAACTAGCATGCTAACCTCAGCATGCTAACCTTCACTTCTCCCTAACATCCAACAGCCTCAACCTCTACAACTCAAAGCTCAAACCCCTACTCGGTACAGATTAAATGAGGTCACATTACTAAATTGGCAAAGGTTCCATGGCTTGTGTCACCATCATTCTCACACTCACATCCAGAGGCAGTACTGAAACACAACCATCTGCATTTAGTTTAATATTAATTTGGAAGCTCTCTGGTTTACGGCACCTTGGATCAATGAACTAAATCTGGGAGGGACGTTGGAGACCATAGAGCCCACAACTCTTGATGATGAGGAAATTGAGTTATAGTGAGGTTACATAACTTCCCCAAGACCACAAAGGGAGTAAATGTCAAAGGCAGAATTTAAACTCAGATCATCTGACTCTAAAGCATCTTGCCATGTGCTGATAAATGTCTAGAATCAGACTGGACCTCAAGTCTTTGGACTCCAGGTCTTATGCTCTACTAACTGCACCACTTAGATATCTCTAGTAAAAAACAAGATAGCAACATAATTTTTTTTAAGTCTATGACATCTCTGAACCACCAGGCATAGTGCCTTCCTTAAAATACCTATGCCATTGTTGAACTGACTAAGCTCGCAACACAGAATAGTTTTAAGCTCCAGATTGAACACTAGCTAATATTCTGAGAAGAGAGAAAAACTGGTAAACTTACTACTTGTTTGTGTAGTTATCCTTCTTTCTTCAGTCCTATCAACATTACTAGTAGTAAGATCTGATGCTTATATAGTATTTTCATATTTGTGTATCACTTTTCATACACCAATTTAATCCTTACTGCTTGTAGGATCTAGAGCAAAAATATCGCCCCCTTTGTACTTAGTTTTCTAATCTATAAAATAAAAGGTTGTAATCTAGCTCTAATTATAGGATCCTAGCAATAAACCTGTGAAGTACTAGAATATTCATTAACTCTATTTTGCAAACGAGGAACTTGAAACTCAGAGAGTTTAAGTGAACAAAAGTTCATTGTCTCGCTACAAATAAATTGAAGTCCATGTTTCTCCTAACTCTAAGTCAAATACATATTACTTAGTAAATTAAGATGTGTTTGAATTTAGATTTAAGACTAAGGAAAACTAAGTTTGACCAGTGTCTGACACTTATTAGTAATATAATACTGATGAAGTCATTTAACTTCTCCAATCATGATTTGCCTTATGTAAAACATAGAATGTTGTGATTAACTATACAATTCTTTATAAGTGGGCATTAGTATTATTTAAACCAAGCTCAATCATTTCCATAAAATTATAGGATTTGACAGTTGGATGAGATTTTATTGAACATCTAGTCCAAACCATACTTAAAAATTATGACCATTATGACTGAGAACATACGTTCCTCATTGGTACCACTCTCTCAGTGACCAAAATTTTAGGAAGAACTCTGGTCTTGCTATAGTGCATACCTGAACTACCTCTCCAGATTCCTCCTCCTCTTTCTCTTCTCTTGCTACTTCAGGATCTCACTTCCTTCTCTGTCTCTCTCTCTCTTCCCATTTTAACCAACCTCCTCTCTCAGGTTCCAAATATGTTATCCCATTGAAATGTAAGGTTCTTGAAGGTACGGCTGTCTTGTTTGATTTTATTTGTAGCTCAAGCATTTGGTACAGTTTCTGAAAGAGTGAGTCATTAATACATTTTCAACTGTCTATCTATATCTATATCTATCTATCTTTCTTTCTCTCTATCACATTCCTGACAAAGGATCATCCAACATCTTCTTGATATCCTCCAAGGAAGGGGAACCTACCATTTTTCTACACAGTCTATTTTACCTTTAGAAACTTCTAATTATTAGGAAGTTCTTCCTGATATTGAAAATAGATTGACTTTGTAATTTCCACTCATTACTCCTATTTCTGACCTCTGTGATAAAGTGGAGCTAAGCCCTTATCTCCCTGAAAACTCTTTAGATATTTGAAGACAACTATTATTTTTCCTCCTGAATTTTCTCTAGACTAGGCTAAATATACTCAGTTCTTTCAACCATTTTTCATTAAAATTACACATACACACATATCCTACTACTATTTGTGAGGTATTATGCTAAGACCTTTATAAATACTATCTCATTTGATCCATACAACAACTCTATAAAATAGATGATGCTATTATTGCCATTTTACAGTTGAAGAAACTGAAGCAGACATTGAAGGATTTGCCTAGGGTTACATAGCTAGTTAGTATCTGAGACTATATTTGGTCTTCCCAACTCCAAGTCCAGTGCTTTATTCACTATGTTACCTAGCTGCCTCATATAAGAGAGACTCAAGTTCCTTCTCCATCCTCTGGGCATTCTGTCTTATCAGTGTTCCTTAAATCACAGCACCCAGAACTGAAAACAATCTTCTAAATGAGACCTGACAAGGGCAAATTACATTGTATCTGTTGCCTCCCTATGTTAGAAGCTAGACCTCTCTTAGTATTAATGAAATCATTAAATATTATTAAGATGCACACTTATCCTCAGGAGTATATAGTAAATAGAAACATAATTCATGATTTTACTAAATTTTCTATTATTAAATAAGGCACAAGAGGTATTGGGCTTTCATAATATTTATCATGGCTTTAATAATATGTATTTACCAAGGATTCATGATTTGTATGTCAGGTACTCCCTTAACACCGTAGTGAAGCCTATGGATTCTTTTTCAGAATAATGTATTTAAATGTATGAAATAAAATAGATTAAAAACAATTATATTTAAATATAGTTATCAAAATATTTTAATATACAATCATAGGTCAAGAAACTGTTATATATGTTGTAGTCAAAGTTGAAAATCAAACTGTTGTCTTTATTAGGGACCATGTGTTATAAATTCATAACTGATATTATCTTTATCATTCTTATTTGAAGTACTTTGACTCAACTGAAATCTTACGCTATATTTTTATGACTGTGAATTCTATATCATATATTTCCTAACAGGGACCTATTTCCACTCAGTATGTTTACAGAATGTTAGGTCAAAGGACACAAATTATTCAGATAAAAAACAATCTTAATTAGTGAACTATTAAGAGATGCTAATTAAAAAATAACTAATAGTTCATTTTTTTAACTTAATCACTTTTACTCTTATGGACATATAAATTGATGTAAAAATCAAATCAAATCAGGTTCCCTTCTATATTCATGAAAATCCATACCAGCAGAACTTATGTTAAAACAGAATCTACCAAGTTGTACAGAATTTAACTATGGATCTGGTGACAAATTTTGCATACAAGCTCTGAAGACCATTCTGGTTAATTTCAAAGTGATTCATCACCAAGATGATGAATTGTTTAGCATATAGATCTTTCAATCTTCAACAATATCACAACTTGGAATATCAAACAGACAAATACATTGAAAAAATTATATCTAAATTCTAAAGAATCAATGAAAGGAAAACTAGAGAAATGAAATTTCTTTCTTTAGAATTTTTTCTTTATTTGCATGGTGCATTTGACAGGCAGTGTAGAGCTGTGAATACAAAGTTCAAAGAATCGAGAAGACTTGGCTCAAGTCCTGCCTTTGACATTACCTTTGATACATGACACTTTGATGATAACTGCTACATGAACCTGGACAAAAAATCTTGTAATTCTAGTGTCTCCATCAGCCCTCTCACTTACTTTGAAGAATAGTAACCAATCAGAATTGTTAAAGAAAGTATCTTCCTTGGGAGTTTCTTTTAACAAGGAAATTTTCTGTTTACTAAAATGTATGTGCATGTGTATATGTACATCAGAATTAGATAAATGACTGACCTCAGTTTTTCAGAATTATCCATGTCCTTGTGATCATGTTCCCTTTGTAACCTAGGTTTCCAAACAAACCTGGGGTATTTAGCATACTACTGTATATGCAGAACAATGCATTTTTTTTCAAATTTTGTGGATATAAGGCTAAGCACAATGACATTTTAAACCTGCATAAGGGATGGAAAAACTTGGGGCCAAAGACTTGTGAGGGAGATGGATTTATGAAAATTATTTTGCAAGAAATGTGAAAAGAGAAACTACAAATATGTGGGGGAAGTTAATTTATCATCATATTTTTGATTCCCAGCTTTTCTCCCTAGAATCTTCAAAGAGAGTATCTCTTCTTGGTCAAGATTGAACCCTGCTCCTTGGTTTGAGGAGAGATATTATCTTGTTTTCAATCTAAATGCTTATTTATTGTTGTTTATTTTCTGATATATAATAGAAGTTCTATTTCTGGGACTTCCAGGAGGTGAGATGTAGCTGTCCATATTCACCCTAAAATAACCATGAAATACAACTCCAGATATGTATGTGTTCATCCTTTTTTGGCGAAGAAGACCATGCCATCAGAGAAATAATGACATGACTTGCACTTAACTTTGTTTTAAGTGAAGGAGGGCTGTGCAAGTCACCAGCCTCACTTCTCCTCCAGAGCCATCTAAATCCAGTAACCAGATATTCATCAGGATGACTGGCGATGACCCAGGATGAGGCAATTGGAGTTAAGTAACTTGCCCAAAGTCACACAAGCAAGTGCATGTCAAGTGTCTGAGGTGAGATATGAACTATGGGCCCTCCTGATTCCTGCACTGGTGCTCTATTCACTGCACCACCTAGCTGTCCCACGCTCCAGAACAAGCTAGCAGAAAGAGAGAGTATAGTGGACTTTTAGCCCAGGAGAGTTGGAGGATCAGCAAGAAAGGTCTGTCTTACTTGTATGTGTGTTCATCCTTCATTGCTGAAAAAGACCATGCCATCAGAGAAATGATGACATGACTTCCACTTTGACTTTGGTTTTAGGTGAGGGAGAACTGTGTATGTAAGGTTACCAGCCTCACTTCCCCTCCTGGGCCCTTCTTTAGGTAAAAGGGGAATGCATTCCAGGACAGGAAACATCCCAAGAAGCCAGCAGCAAGCACTACCTCAGCAAACCAGTAGGAGATCCTGAATCCCAGTGTGGTTGAACAAGAGAACATCAATAGCAGGAATCCCAGCTGCCTTAGCCTAGCCAGGGGAACTGGCAGCCCCCAGCTCCCAGAACCACCACATGCTTCATGGTAGCCCCTATCAGGCAGGTGCCATATGGAGGCCAGGGATCTGTGTGCTTTGGTGTAACCATGGGGCAGCAAGTATCTCCAGTGGCTGGACCCATATGCTTTAGCGCAGCTCCAGGGAAGCACAGAAAAGCTCCACATGGCCTCAGCACATGGCAGATACCACCACTAGGAATCCAATTCAACACTAGGTAAGCTGCCAGACCCCTACAGCCTGCAGCAGTGCCAGGCACCCTCTTTTCCCACAGTATCTCTTCAAAATAGCATGGGATGGGGAAATACCCTGTGGGCCTCCAAGAAACAGTGCAGCATCAGGTAAACAGCCAGGGCCTACAGCAACTGGCACAAGAAGTCTAAGACAGAGTCCCTTACAACCTAGGGGTAGAGATCATTTTTGTAAAAGAAAAAGGCCAAAAAAAAAAGAATAGATGAGTAAAATAGAACAACACAAAAGAATCTGACTGTAGAAAGTTATTATGGTGACGGAAAAGACCAAGGGGAAAAAATGGTCATTCAAGAAATAGAAGCATTTCAGGCCTTTCTAAGAAGATCAAAACTGAACAAAAATCTGAACAACCTCCAATATCAAGAACCAAGAGAAGCATAAACAGGTGAAAAGGGGAAAGAAAACATTAGGGATTCAATAGAGCTAAACTGTTTATATCCCTTCATGGGAAGACAATACTTGTAACTTAAAAATGGTGTCACTAACAATACAGATAGAAGAAATATACATAGAGGGTATGGTGTAAGGTAAACTTGAGGGAATGACATAAAAAAATGAAGGAATGAGAAAGAGGAGTACAATGAGTGCTACAGGGAGAGGTAGAATGGGGTAAATTATCTCCCACAGAGAAGCAAGAAAGATCTATTTTAGTGGAAGAGAAGTTAGGAAGGGTGGCAATAGACTTTGCTTGAACCTTATCAGTACAGGCTCAAAGAGGGAATAGTATACATAATCTATTGAATATGGAAATCTGTTTTACCTGAAAGGAAAGTAGGAGGGGAGGAGATTAAGTAAAGGGTTTAAGGGGGTGGGTGCTGACAGAAGAAAGGAGAGATCAGGTGAGATATTGGAAGCAAAACACTGGTGAGGTGGGAAAGCGAGAAAGGAGAGAGAAGACACACACAAGAGGAAGAATAGGACGGACGGAAAAAAACAGGTAGCCATCATAATGTGAATGGGATGAATTTTCCCTTAAACCACAAATGAATATTATAGTGATTCAAAAACCAGAATTCTACAATATGTTGCTCATGTAAAGCACACTTGAAACAAAAAGACATGCACAGACTAAAGGTAAGAGGTTGGAGCAGAATCTATTGTGCTTCAGCTGAAATTAAATAAAAATACAGAGGTAGCAATCCTGAACTCAAAGTAAAAGCAAAAGTAGACCTCATTAAAAGAGATAAGGAAGGAAATTACATCTTGCCAAAAGGTATCATGATGAAGCAATCAAATGAGAAGGCAAGGAATAGTCTAGTTGTCAGATCTATGGGGAGAGGAAGAATTTATGATTAAACAAGAGACAGAGAGAATTATGAAATGTAGAATAATTTTGATCATATTAAATTGAAAAATTTTGTATAAACAAAACCAATGCAACCATAGAAGGAAAGCAGAAAGCTTGGAAACAATATTAATAACAAGTGTCTGTGATAGAGGCCTCATTTCTCAAATATATACAGAACTGAGTCAAATTTATGAGACTATACAGCATTTCCCAAAGGATAAATAGTCAAAGGATATAATAGGCAGTTTTCAGATGAAGAAATCAAAGCTATATATAGACATATGAAGAAGTGCTCTAAATCACTTTTAATTAAAGGAATACAAATTAAAACAACTTTGAAAGTTACCTCACATCAATCGGATTGGCTAGTGTGACGAAAAAGGAAAATGATAAATATTGGAGAAGACATAGGAAAAAATGGAATACTAATTTACTATTGGTGGAATTGAGAACTGATCCAACCATTCTGGAGAGCAATTTGGACAATTCTGAAGGACTTATAATGAAAACTGCTGTCCTTCCCCAGAGAATGAAGTGATAGTGTCTGAATACAGATTGAAGCATACTCTTTTTTAATCTTACTTTTCTTGAGGTTTTTGTTTTCTGTTTTCTTTCACAACATGACTGTTATGGATATATTTTGTATGACTACACATGTGTAATCTATATCAAATTGCTTGCCTTCTCAATGAGGTGGCATGGGGAGAGAGCAAGGGAGAGAATTTGAAACTCAAAGTTTTAAAAATGGATGCTAAAAATTGTTTTTACATGTCACTGGGGAAAAATAAAATACTTTAAGAAAAGAAATTAAAGTTTCTCATGAAGGAGAATAGGGAGAAGAAATGCTAGAAGTATACATATTTTTTGTTCCCTGTTAGCCAAATAGAGACAGTCTCACTCCACTTGAATAAATGGATTTATTCATTATTCACAATTTATAAAAATCTTTTGAGTAACCAAGGTTTGAAGTGAAGGAGTTAAGTTGTTAAGAGTAGACCAAGGGCTAAATTTTCCCTTAAGTGAAACAGCTTTCTTTTCAACTCAGACTTGCATCCCTTCACCAGAGACATAATTCTACGTTGAAACTTGATAAAAGAGCACCCAGATTCTCAGCATACCAGGAGACAGGGCGTCTGCTCATCCATTCCCCCTCAACACACACACATACACATACACACACACACACACACACACACACACACACACACACACACACACACACACACACACACATCCCCCAGCTAGTATTTTGGTAGTACAGGTTTAATCCTTGGCTCTCTACTCTCTACTCTCTATAAGAGAATCTTTATCTATGCCCTCCACAAGCCTGTCACCCACTCTTACAATGCTTTCCCTCCTCTTTCTGTCTTCCTTTAAGTGCCAATTAAAAAATATATCTTTTACTGAAAGCCTTCTCCAATTCCTCTTAATTCTAGTGCCTTCCCTTTGTTAAATTATTTACCATTTATCCTCTATATAGCTTGATTTCTATATACATGTTTACATGTTGTGTCCTTCATTAGGTTATAAATTCCTTGAAGGCAGGGAATGTCTTTTGCATCTTTTTGTATTCTCTTTTCTTAGGGTAGTACCTGGCAAGTAATAGATACTTACTAAATATCAGTTGATTGATTTAGACAATTCACGTGAACATAACACCCATATTATACCTTAAAAATATGTTTTGAGATTATCACAAGGAAAAAAGCAAACATCCTAGATGACATTCAAGGATTCATGATTGTGTCCACTGTCTCCTGAAGTTGAAAGTATTCCAGGCACTAGTAAGGGCATGGTAGTATCAAGTTACAAGTCTTTTGCTGCATCTTCAAACTTTCTACAAATAAAACTGACCACATTGACCCTATTATACAAAGCATCAGTGATTAGGAATAAGGTAGATCAGACACTTTTCACTGTAACATTTTCAGCCATACTTCATTAAGTAATGTCAGAATCTCCTTTAATTAGTAGGGAAACTTAATTTGCTAAGTAATTGTGGGGAGCTATAGCACAGCACTTAAAATTGTCATTGAATTCTGCTCTTGAAAGTTATAAGACCAGTGACACAAGTTAGAAGAAAAAATACACTACAAAGAGCAGTTTATTATCTATGAAGCTGGCCAGCAAAAACAGTTCAGGCCACCATTTATAACAACAAAACCATCATTCTAGTAAGAAAAAAATAACTGCGACAACAATTACGCAACTGAGTGATGACTGCAGTAAAAATCATTTGATTTGGCATTGGGAGTGAATTTTTTTCATGATGCAAAATAACAGATCCATTTTTTTCAGCCATCTTAATGATTTCTCCCTATCCAAAAACCATCACAAACTCTCTAATGCCATCAGCAAAAAATGCAGTCTTTAGTCTGAAATTCAAGATTCAAATGATCAGATTTTCCAGTTTTATTCCACATTGCTTCCTTTCATACTCTCTTAGTTCTAGTCACCTAAAGTAGAACCTTTAATTCTAATTTACTTCCTTATTTCTCACTTATAAGAAGTCTTAATACTTATTCTCTGTCTGAGATTTACTTCAGCTTCAGCTTCATCTATAATAATTGTTCTTTTCTTTCAAAGTTTGACTTAGGTAGCGCCTCCTCTGTGAAGATTTCCCTGATCTTCTCAGACACTAATAACTGCTGTTTCTTTAAATTAATGCATATTTTACTTTTCTAGGTAGATATTGTATCCATGAGTATAAGTGCACCAAGGGCTGGACTGCTTTGATTTTATCTGTGTATTTCCACCATCGGACATAGTACTTTATACATTGTACATATCAGGGGTTTAATAAATGTCAAATTTGAATGGCCAACACAGAGTGCAATACAGCAATTATTCAACTGGTAGTTATGACTTTAAATAGCAGGGGAAAAATGTGTTAACCCATTTCAGGCCAGGATATCAAAGTATAAATTTTCAACTTGTTTAAGAAATAAGTCTCAGTGAAAACTTTATGCAATATAATAACTAACCTGTATCTCTGTTGATAAACAAAGCAATATCAAAGAGGTCCTTCACAGGATATTCAAGTTGGTTTCACCTCTACACTACAGGGAGTAGTGCTAATGAGATCATAGGCATGAATTTTATCCTAATGTAAGACAGTTAACTTTGTTCTGTTTGATGGCCACAGGCTATACCCTTGAACTCTCCTAGGTATCTCACAAATATGTGTTATTTGTCTCAAGGGACACTGGAAATAGGAATATGGGTGCACAAGTTCTATTTTGTCCCCATGGGAAAAAAAGAGAAACAAAAGAAAAAAATCTTATTCCACATCTTGTTGATTGAAAGTCAGTTTATTATCTTATTAGACAAAAATCAGTATATAGTTATTTTATAGATAGTAGAACATTTATTAAGTTATTTTATGTGCCAGGCAGTGTACTAAGTACTAGGAATAGAAGAACAAGCAAGCCATTCCCTGAGCGCAACTGGGAAAGAAAACATGAAGATGACTTGAAAAGCAGGGAGGGGGTTATGACATACAAATGGTGGCATGAATGGAGAGATCCAGGAGGAGCTGCAGAGGCCTGGACCAAGTAAAATATGGCCAAAGCTCGCCTTTCAAAGTCTAGGGAAGTTCCAGTGATTCAGTGCATTTTTTCTTTAGGGAGCAGAGAAGGTGAACTAAGTAGAAACAAATGTAGTTGAGTGGACATTATAAGTATCTTCAACTTGCCACAGGAAAACCATAATCAAGGAATTGTCTCTGATGTTAAAAGAAAAAAAGATGGTAATAGCAGAAGCCACATAACCTCTCTGGTCCTTTCTCAGATGCAAAATGAAATGGTCAGACTAGATGGTCTCGAAGGTTTCTTCCAGTTCTAAATCCATGACCTTATAGTCCTAATGCAGTGCCTATAGGTAGTCCTCTTAGAGGGCATGTCACCTAGAGAATGGCTACGCTAGGTTCAAGGTACCATTATGATTCTACATGCCCTAAAGCTACACCTCATTAACCCCTATCAAAGGGTTTCCTTATAAGAGACAGAGGACACAATTACTTGTAAGAAAAGTTATTTAACAAAATATCAAAGTCAGAAATAAATAACAATATCCCTTCCCCCCATATATCATTGGATATACTCCCACAAATGTATACAACATAAGCAGAAAAAGCAAGTACAGGTAGAAATATTTATAGAGAAGTAGGGAGGGAAGCTTGGGTGGAACATCTGTGCTCAGGGCACATATGCAGAGAAGTAGCTCCTGTCTCCAACACTTTATTATCATGATACTGCTCCCACTGGACCTGGACTATTAATAGTGCACTGGACTATTCTCATAGTCTCAGTGAGTTTCTGCTTGACTCTGTAGTCTCTGTTGGGGCTAGCTTCTGGATCATTTGAAATCTTTACCTATAACTTCATAAGAGAAGAGTAGGTGTTACCATGTTTTAAATTTAAAACCCAAAAGCTTTCTCCAACTATTAGAAAAAGAAGAACAAACCTTTTTTGGGACAAGGAAATAAAACCTTTCATACTTTGTTGTCTTTCCCCCCACAAAAGTCTTGGCTACTTGGACTTCCTCTTATTCTTTAAAATGATGCTAGTCCCAGATGCCAAACCCTTTAAAAGAAGAGCTACCTTATAATTAACACATTCCTTCAGATTTTATCTCTTCTTTGGACTCTTCTTTCTGCCCCCCATGCTTTTGTGTCCCTGTCAGTAACCACATTCTAGATTACAGTGAGAATTCTATCTACCTCCCAAATGCTCATTTCTGAAGACTAAACTATAAGCCTAGTACAATCATTTGAAATTGCCCAAAAACTAGGTAATATCTCCAGAGTAAAGAGTTTCTGAGTTTTCAAATCCTAAATTCCTTTTGTTTTCCCACGTAGATAACTTGATGGGTAAAACAAAAAAATAAAATGGAAAAGACAAGTTCATAGAGCAAGGTCATTAAGATTTTTCCCCCTCCTGTCTATTCTGGCCCTTTTATATGTAGAAAAAGGTGGTCCAAATCTCAGAAAAGCTTTAAAGAACCTCTTTAATAACTTTTATCATAATTTTAAGTTTACAAAATATTTGTGTAAAGTCATACAGCTAAAAGGTGGTTTATTCATGGTTTAAACCTAACTCTTTCAACTTGAAATCAAAACTGTTTTAACTTACTCCCTTCCCATAACCTACAGATGACCTCTAAGATCCTTTGCAGGTTCAAAATTAGAATAGGACATGATAAATTTTGAAAGAAAATGTTCCCTATTTTAATAAACTGTAATCATATTGAGAAATTTCAAAATTGGATATTATTTTGTCTTTCTTTAGATCCAGGAATAGTTCTTTTTACATATTGAATAAATGCTTGTGCAACAAATGATGAATGATGAGATATAGATCTCCACGGAAGTGTACAATATCCCTTCACCACACAAGCAGACTAGTAAATCTTATTTTCAAAAAGTCTGGACCTGAGGTACTAAAAGTTAGATTCAGTCATCTTTCTTTATTTTTTTTAAACCTACAAGTGAATTAATAAAACAATGTCAGCAACTACAAAAACATCTATTCATTAACTTCTGTTTTAAAATTTCCTTTTTAGTTGATATTTTCTAACAGGCTATTAGTCATTTATTTTTATCTTCAAGACAACCTACAAATCAAATATATTGCACCATAATAGTTTCCCCCAGTGGTGAACTATTTGAACTTCTGAAGCCGTTTTATGTGAATTTTTTCAGATAAAATACATCAAACCAACCCCTTTGATAGATGTTCTACAGGGTGATAAATAAAATGATGACTGCAAACAATGTAAAAGTACATTTGCACTATTACACAACCAAAGAGAAGCATATCTGATATAAATTAGGCATTGGAAAAATCAAAGAAATGTTCTGTTTCATATCGTGTTTTAAAAGA
Source organism: Potorous gilbertii (assembly GCA_028658325.1). Taxonomy (NCBI): domain Eukaryota; kingdom Metazoa; phylum Chordata; class Mammalia; order Diprotodontia; family Potoroidae; genus Potorous; species Potorous gilbertii. The sequence continues at coordinate 618,732,312 of CM053770.1, read as the reverse complement.
ATCATTCATACTGTACACGTGTTAAGCAAAACTGTTCATCTCACTTCCTTCCAGCTGTGATTTTAGAAAGCGTTTGCCAAAACAGACTATTAAACATTTCGGATGCACTGAATTTTCTGCACTTGAAATGAACACCTAGCTACCAAATAATGTGAATGCTTAATCTACAAATAACATAAAAGTATTCTGGTGATGGTTCTTGATACCTTTAAGAACATGTGTAATTTATTTAATATCTTTGGGACTCCTCAGTTTCCTTAACTTACTTAGGGGTTTCATCTAGGTGAGTTCTGAGTACCAAGTCTCTTTTCCCCAGTATATTTTCATTTATTTTGTCAAATATTTCTCAATTATATGTAAATTTTTTATCATTCGTTCTAAATTTTGAGTTCCAAATTCTCTCCCTCACTATTATCCATTCTCCCTTCCCTTACAAAGCAAGTAATTTAATATAGATTATATTTGTGAAATCATTCAAAACATATCTCTGCATTGGCCATGTTGCAAAAGTAAACACAGATAAAAATTTAAAAAAATATATTTTAAGTATGCTTCTGGTATACTTTTAGACTCCATCAGTTCTTTCTCTGGAAGAGGATAGCATTTCTCATCATAAATCTTCCAGAATTTGTTAGATCATTGTCTTGATCAGAAGTCCTAAATCATTCATATTTGATCATTGTACAATATTGGTGTATATGACATTATGTACATAATAGTGTCCTGGTTCTACTCACTTCATTTTGCATCAGTTCATATAAGTCTTCTTAGACTTTTCAGAAACTATCCTGCTTATTATTTCTTACAAAGCAATTGTATTCCATCACAATCACATTCCAAAACTTGTTCAGCCAATTAATGGGCATCCCTTTAATTTCCAATCATTTGCAACCATGAAAAGGAGTTGCTATAAATGTATTTGTGCATATTATATATATTATTTTCCTTTGTCTTTGAAATCTTTAGGATGTAGACCTAGAAATGGTATTTCTGGATTAAAGAGTATGAACAGTTTGGTTACCCTCTGTGCATAGTTCCAAATTGCTCTCTAGAATGTTTGGATAAGTTCATGACTCCACCAACAGTACATTAATGTCCCAACTTTTACACATCCCCTCCAATATTTGTCTTTTTCCTTTGTATTATACTATATTAGTCAATCTCATAGGTATGAGGTGGCACCTCAAAGTTATTTTTTTAATTTGCATTTCTTACCAATAGTGATTTTGAGCCTTTTTATATATGACTATGAATAGAATGGATTACTTCATCTGAAAAACTGCCTGTTCATATTTTTTGTCCATTTATCAATTGGTAATGCCTTGCATTTGCATAAATTTGACTCAATTCTTTTTTATATTTGAGAAATAACACCTTTACCAATGAAAACTATTGGAAATCATTTTTCTCAGCTTCCTTCTTCCCTTCAAATCTTGGATAAATTGGTTTTGTTTGTACAAAACCTTAATGCAATCAAAATTATTCATTTCTTATCATGTGATATTCTTTGGTTTTTTTTTTTGTTTGTTTGGTTATAAACTCTTTCTTCATTCATAGATCTGATAGGTAAAATTCTCCATGCTCCTCTAATTTACCCAATGATGTGTGAAGAAATATAAAAAGTAAAAAGGATGAATATTTAAAATATATATAATCACCTATCAACAGAACAGGAAATAGAAAACTGAAATAAACCTAATTTAGAAAAAGAAATTGAACAAGTCATCAATGAGCCACATAAACAAAATAAAAGTGCACCAGATGGATTCACAAGTGAATTTAACCAAACATTTTACAAAATTAATTTCAATAGCATATAAACCATTTTGAAAAAATCAGCAAAGAAGGAGTTCTACCAAATTCCTTTTATGACACAAATGAGTTCTTGATACCTAAACCAGGAAGAACAAAAAAAAAAATAGGAAAAATATACAAAAATTTTTCTGATTAATATGCGAAAAATTTAAGTAAAATAGTAGCAAGAAAATTATAATAACCTATCAAAAAGATCACACATTATGAACCACAACTGGTTGAATATGAACCAAACTATCAAGGCAACTAGATAGTGCAGTAGATAGAGCACTGGAGCTGGAAAACCAGGAGAGTCATCTTGAGTTCAACTCTGGCCTTAGACATTTATTAACTATGTGAACCTGGGCAAGTCACTTAATCCTGTTTGCCTCAGTTTCTTTATTTGTAAAATAAGCTGGTGAATAAAGTGCCAAGAAAAGCCCAAATGGGCTTTGAAAGTCTGAAAGTCAGACATGACTGAAAAACCACTGAACAACAAAAAGTCTCATTTTTTTAATTTTGGCTTTTAGGTTGTCCAAAAATTGTTAAACTATCTTTCCTTGATCTATTTTCAGCTCCGGTGATTTTCCAGTGAAATGTTTCACTTTTTTTTCATTTTTTTTTATTCTTTTGACTTTGTTTTATTGTTTCTTTATTTGTGATGGAATCATTAAACTTCCCCTGAGTTCCAACTCTAAATCTATGATTCTCTTATTAGAAAACACTCAGCTTGGGGACCATAACGATTTATTTTCTTCCTGTGTAAATGTGTACAACTTCAAAAACAACAGGTTTTTGTGACCACATTTTATGGGTGGTTCTTTTTGCTGATCTCCACAATTCACAACAGCATTAATAATGTTTAGTTTTTGCCTTTGCTCTTGGAAAATTGCCAAATCTCATCAAACTAAACATTCCATATGCTTAGTACTCATTCACACTTTTTCTTCTGCCTCAAAGCTACAACAGTCATCACCAACATGTTCAGGGAAGACCACACATGCATACATTGCATACAATAATTCTGTTATGGGAACAGAACCTGATATCAACTCTAGTCAGAAAAGAGATGCTTGCCCACTCTCAAAGTAACACTTTCTGTATAACTCCTCTTTACTTTCCTGAACTATTCTAAGACACAAATGAGATTATATTTTTGATGTCCTTATTAATCATAAGGAGTTAAGCAAATATAAGATGACTGTTAAAAAAGACATTTTCTTAATTTTCAATGAATTCACTAATTAGTTGGAGTGATAAATTATACAAACAGATGATTATTGTCTAAATTTCATGATTAACATAAAAAAGATATTCCCAGAAAGTGTTATGAGATTTCAGAGGAGGGGGCCATTTAGCTGGAGAAATTCAAGAAGTTAAATTGGAGAAGGTGACCCCTCTAAAATGTCACAGATTCTTTTCTTTCCTTTATTGGATTACTTATTCCTAATGTAGCCTAAAGGAATAGCAATAACATTACTCCTCAATTCAATTCAGTGAAGTCATCATATGCCAGAACCATCCTACTCAAAAGGATAAAAATACAAAGATAAAACCATCTTCACGTAGGGAACATTTTAAAAGTTCCATGTGGATATTAGCTCCTAGAAGGCAGGGACTTTCATACAGAAAATAAATAATCTCAATAAATATTTTCAATTGACTCACAAACTACAGAAAACTAAATATAATTACATGCTAAGTAAATATAAAGTATCAGAAGTGGATCAAAAGGATAGAAAACTAAAAGAATTAGAAAAGGTCTCACATAGCAAAAGGCACCGTATTTGAGCTATGAAGAGAGCTAGAAATTCCAAGGGGCCAAAATTTATAAAAGAAAGTACTCTGTAAAGTAAATAATCCCTAACATTTATATAGAACTTTATTATTTTAAAGTATTTTATATACATTACATCATTCTATCATCACAAGTTGGTAAGGTAAGTGCTAAAGATATTACTATTGCATCTAAAAAACCAAACAACAAACAAAAGATTGACTCAAAGAGGTGAAGTCACTTGCCCATGGTCACAGTGCTAATTAAATTCATGTCTTTCTTTTCTCTTTCAGCTATATCATTCTCCAAATACTTGTCACCTGGCCCTACACCTTTATTTACCTCTGGGTTCACTGGACCTTTTGACTGGAGGACAGGGTTGCTATTTAAAGAGGGGGCTCAGCACACTTTTTTCCTATTTCTCACCATCTGAACTTCTCAGGTACTCTCCATCATTTCTACTTTCCCCTCAATCTTTTTCAACTTCCTTTTATGTTATCTTTTCCCAAAAGTAAGCTCCTCAAGGGAAAGAATATGCTTTACATGTATGGCCAGTGATGCTTTAGTAAAGTGTCTGGCATAAAGTAGACACTTAACAAAAGTTTATTGACTACTGAGTGGGTATAATCTTGGTTCATTTGGAGAAGGAAATGACAAACAATTCAAATATCTTGCCAAAGAACCCCAAATAGGTCACAAAGAGTAAGACACAACTGAGAAAAGAAATGATTGAACAACAAAAAAATCTAGGGTTATTATTCATTGAACTTCCTTCTCTGAGTTGACTCTAGGTAAATCTCTGAACCTAGTTCATCTTTAGGCTACCATAAATGTGGAAAATAGGTACTCTATCCTCCATAGATGCACTACCTGGGTGACCTTGGGCAAGTTACTTAACCCCAACTACCTCATCCTGGGTCATCTCCAGCCATTTTGATGAATATCTGGTCGCTGGATGCACATGGCTCTGGAGGAGGTGAGGCCGGTGACCTGCACAGCCCTCCCTCACTCAAAACAAAGTTAAGTGCAAGTCATGTCAATGTCATTATTCTCTGATGGCATGGTCTTCTTCGGCCACGAAGGATGAACTCAACAACATTCTAACAATGTATTGATCAGGTAGAGTCTTTCTTCCGCCCTAGGACCCAAGAGAAACAGAAAATATAAAGGTCTTTCAATGAGTCATAAAAATGTGAATAATAGTAATGAAAATGTTGATGATGATGATGATGATGGCTACGTCATATCCAGAAACAATAAACGCAATCTTCTTCTCTGTCCAATGGTGGCTGCTTTTTTTTTAATTTTACTAATAATTAGTAACACTACCAATAAGTGGGAAGTTGAGTCATTCTCACTTTGCCTTCACAAGTTTCTTGTTCTTAATCTTGGGTTTCCTCAATGAGATGTGGAGGGTCTCTAAAGCAGTGCCAGTAAACCTAAAGCTCAGATAGATCCTACCCATCAAAGCTGCTAAAGCTTCGGGGGTGGACATGGTAAAAGACTTTCCTCCAAAGCACATCTAGCCTAACCTTCAGAGATTGTACCCACAAAGAGCAAAGCCATTACAATGTCCATTTTTGCGTCACAAATACTTAGCTTTGTGCTTTATAAAAATTAAGACTGTAAGGAATATAGGATGAATTGAATTGCTTTACACTGAATGTTTTTAAAAGTTAGATTTGCCTGTCACCAAAATCTAATCTAGAGGTATACTGCTTAACTCTTTTACACAGAATTGATTTGTTACCAGTCTGGAAACATTGCACAAGACTACCGTGGTCAAATTGAATGGAATAAATCATATTTGTTTTCCTAGTCTTTATTTAAAATCAGTTCAAAACCCCTAATTCTGAACTGAGTCCATAATGAATGTTATAATATTGTTATTGAGGTATATTTACAAGAAGGTACAGAATTGGTGGAAAGGAAAACGAATACAGATAGCACTGGGGTTATTTGTTCTGTGGCCTGCAAGGTAGTTCCTAAAGTTCCTATGAAAAGGCAAAGAAAAACAAAGTCAGAAATTGCTCATAAAGCTGCCCCGAAGCTACTGTCATCTCTCTCAAAATGCACTATGTAGAGTCTTATAGGAAATTTGCATCCTGGGAATTTGCCTCAGTTATTCCAAGCCCATGTAGTTTGACCCTGAATTCAAGGTCCCTTCTAATTCAGTTTCTATGATGCTGAAATGTATAAAGAAAATCTCTTTGCAACTACTCTGGTGAAATTTATCTATTCATCTTTTTAGATTTCCTTTGGTGTTAAGACACATAACCTCTTGGAGTAAATATAACTCTCTTGAGTTTTATAGAATCCAATCAAGTATTCCCCTTCTGCTGCTTTTGCCATAAATAATCTTATTGCTGACTTGCTTATATTTATGATCTCATGCTTCCATCTTCAGCTGTTCGAAAAGCACTGTTCTGTATGAGTAACAATTTTATTAAAGCCCAAGGGAATTTTACTGGTATTTTTTTTTCTAATAGTAACTTATGAAAGAAATATTCTGAATGGAGTAATAGTTCAAATCCAAATGTAAATAAGCTTTAACTCATTACTGTCAGTAACTTAAAATATGAAATAATTGATATAAATAATTAATCTGTTATTGTTAACATCATTCTGTTAAACAATGAAAATCTAGTGGCTGAGATTTGATGCCTCAGTTGAAACACCCTTTCCTGAAAAAAAATCATATGGAATCAACTGAATTTCTATATTGGAAGCTCATTCATAACAACATAAATGCAGAGGTGGCAATTTTCTTTAATTCTTACCTGAATAAGGTGTTTTGTTTTTTTGTTGCTGCTGTTACTGTTTTTCCCTTTATCTTAACTGAACTCAGTGTATTGAAACTATTTCAGCCTATCAATTTGTTAAGTGGTCATTGCCATAAATTCTGGGCAATATTGTTAATGATGACTGTTGGACATAGAGAGAGAACCAAACATTTCACTTACTTATAAATCTTGCCTTAAAATTCAGCGGGTGGAGGTTTGGCAGGTGATAAGTGCAAATATATACCTCCTGTTCATTTCATCCTTGATGCTGAAGCAAATGTATTATGTTCAACTACGTGATAATTGCTATTTCTTTTCAACTGAATTAAACTGTTGCTTCAAGGCTGAGAGTGTAAAATGATCTCAGCTGATATTAATCTCGTGTTTGAATAAGTTCACCTTTAAAATCCGGTAAAAGTTTATGTAATGTTTTCAATTGTCTATAATTGACTATCTTGTGGAAATCATTTAAAGTTTCTAAGAAAAGGAAAGTCTTTCTGGCTGTTTTCAAAAGAAAGAAAAAATATATTTTAAGTAGTTTGTTAAACTTCCAGCCTGGCAGATTTTGTCATTTTTTTAACATTAGAACCACACAGCAGTCTTCACTTTTGAAAGCTAGAAGCCAACCTCATTGTGAGTACAGACTTTCTCTCCATAAGCCTTCCACCTCAGCCAGCCAGTACATTCAAGAAATGATCTTGATTTATGCTTTAGAGATGAATACTCTGCCCAAAGGAAGGTAAAGTTTGACCACTGAAGCTACCTTGATATCTTGGAGTTTACTGGCTAAATTTCTTTCTTAAAGACCTTGCCTGAAAATCAATACATTCCAGCTCTCATTGTTTGGACAAGAATAGGTCCCTGCCAAGTACCACTTCATGGTTATTTTCTGGGCCCTGATGGCACAGAGTGAATACAAATGGTAATTGTGTCTCTTTGGTTCAGAAACGATGCTGAGGGTCTCCACCTCCCACTATGATTTGATTTTTTTTTCCATTAAAGGGACCATCCCTAGGATTACTTCTTAAATAGCCTTAATTACTGATGAGCATTGTCTCAGTCAAAGTGAGATTCAGAAAGACCTTAGCTTAAGCGAGGCTGGTAACTTTGCCCAGTTCTCCCTCACTGTAATGAAATTCACTTGCAAGTCAAGAATCATTTTCCTAATGTTATATAAGTCCTCTTGGAGAATAAAGGACACATAACAACCACAATTAATAATGAAAATTAATCACCAAATTATTCCCACCAAGTGGTAATGAACATAGAAAACCCATTTATCAAGTCTAACACCTTGAATATTACTTATCTTCGATTTCTATTCCAGTGCTCCGTCAATGTAACTCAGTCAAATTTGTTACAGCGGGGCCCCATCTAATGGTGTTTTGATACCAGCAACTCAGTCTCTCTTAGGCTTGTGAGACTTCACGTTTTTCCTGGTTTTGGCTCATTCCTTCAATATCTTCTCACATTAGCAGGTCTATTTCCAGAGACAGATCACGACCACTTGGTTAAATTCATATTTTCTTAGTCTCCTAGGGCAAACTTGTTAAGGAGAAATTTTTCCTGCTTGTTGCTCTAACTTTTGAGTCCCACTCCAAAATGTTTTCTAGCTACCCAACTAGTCAAGGAAGCGTACCTACACAATATGTGAATTTGCAACCCAATGTCTCACAATAGTGACTCTTTTTAACTATTAAACATACATATTTACCGAATAACAACATCGTATATGATCATATGTTAAGAAAAATACATAAATAAAATGCATCACAATTTACATATAATCCCAGAGCACACTTATTGGAACCTGGTATGGAAGCACATTGTAAGGGAAGTTGATGTTAACTCAGACTACTAGAATAAAGGCTTCAATTTTCATCGGTCCTTCCAGAAAAATCTGTACCACACAAAAACTACCTTTTTGTTCACTGCTTGACTGTTGATCCTTCCAACTTTTCAGATGGGGAACTCCTGTTCTCTTTTGTACTTAAGCATAGAAATTATAATTTCTTTCATTTAATCATCACCCTCAAGAAAGTGTTATAAAGTAAGAGATTTTAATATGAACAGCAGTTCAATTTAAGCTAAAGAACTGCAAGTTTCATGAAATTGACCTTCCCTGGACTATCCAGGTGAGCTCATCCACTTCCCTAGATATTGCACTGTCCATTACAAGCAGAGATTACATAAACATAGCTACTTTCACCAGGATGCCAAAGAAACTGCAAAACCCAATCCGCTTTTTCCTTTTCAAGCCAGAAGTGATAGTGGCTACTGGACAGGTCAGAGGGAGAAAATGAAGATCTGAAAATAAAATAAAATTGAATTATAAACATAAATGAATAGACCCATGTTGGTGGTGGCATATATCTTGATATGATAGATGTAAAAAAAAGACATCAATATAACTTTTTAAAAGCCATTTTCAAATACCTTTGAAAGACTTAAGAACCCTGATGGATAAAATAATCAACTACAATTCCAGATAACAGTAATAAGCATGCTACTCACCACCTGACACAGAGGTAATCCTCTAATGGTATAGAATAAGACATATGTGTTTGGACATGATCAAGGAAGTAATTTGTTTCAGTGGACTATGCATATTTTCATAAGAGTTTTAGTTTTATTTATTAGGAGAGTAGGGAGGGAGAGAAAATAAATGATGGTTGAAAAATTTTATCAGTTTTTTTTTTTAAAGTCCAAGGGAAAAGCTTGTGGTCATTAAAAACACTAAATAATTTCCTGAAGGCAATTGAGTCTGCTTTCCCTGTGTCCAATTCTTGGTTCATCTCATCCATTTGCAATGACTGCCCAAAACAGATATATTGATAAACTAACGACCCTTCAAACAATTCCATATAGTAATTATGGTTATAATTTTAAATGGTTTTTATGTAGTGTTTTCAAGACACTTTTCATAAGTTGTCATTTTTGGTTCTAACAAGCCTGAGAGGCAGATTCTATTATTATTGATACTTCATAGAAGAAACAGTGTGAGAAAGTTGAAGAATCTTGCCCATCATCACAGCTAGTAAGATTTTGAGGCAGGATTTGCACTCATGTCTTTCTAATTTTCCTCAAATCTAGCAGTCTCTTACTATGACACCTAATTGCCTTATCACACTATGTAAAATGATTCACACAATAGGTGCTTTTTAATGATTTTTTAATTTTGGTTACATCTTCCATTTCTTCCTCCCTGTGAGATTCATCTATAGTCTCTTCTTTCATTCTCTTGAGAAAAACTTTCTTTTATCCTTATCATACCTTCCTCTCTCCAAGCTATTGTGTTATATGTATTCCCATCACTCTCAAATTTCTAGAAAGAGCAATTTATAATACGTATGCTTTGATTAATACTTTGAATGAGGATTCTTCTCACATTCTTATGCTTTTGAAGATAATCCATTCCAAGAGTAAAAATGATCTGTTGACCATCCTCTCCTTCCGGATAAACCTGATTCCTTTGATATTCTATTTCCTCTTTGTTCTCCTGCTTCACTGTCTACTCTATCTTTCATTACTTGTTTGGTTATCTTTTTTTCTCATTCTCTATATAGAAGTTGTCCTTTCAAGTTCTATCTTTTCCCTCTTAATATTTTTCTCTTCAGCTCATCCTTTTGCAACCAAATTTACCAAAATAACCTAAAAGATCACAGCTATGTGAAACACTTCCAAGTCTAAAAGGGGGGTAGATGATGAATATTCCCTCAATCATTTTGATATTGTCACTCTATAAAATATAAAAGTTGTTAAGAGAATAAAGTGCAACTATGTATTAGGTCTAATTCAATGATGATGCTCTAGATTGATTTTGACTTTTTCCTTAGTTTTTCCTAAGGAAACTGAGACTATCTCCATAATGAATTTGGTTGGGCAACATTTTGAGCAGGATGGACTCTTCTCAGAAGTTCTAGCTTTCTGTCCCAAATTATAAAAGAGAACTGACAAATGGCTCACTAAGTTCCCATGCTCCAGGAAAGGGGAATTCTCTCTATTCTCTGCTCCCCACTCAAGCAGAAGCATTTGATAGAAGCACAAAGAACTTACATGGGTTCACCTATTCACACATACAGGAGGGTTACTGAGATCCGATTTTGTGGCAAACCATGGCAGGAAGATCTTTTCAACAGGTTCTTTTTGTCTTCTTCTCAAAGGTTGAATAGGCATGTCCATATTCTATAATGAGAGAAGTAAGATCATAAAATTTATCCTCCTCCAAAAAAATACCCTTCCTACAATCCTCCCATTCCTTTAACTCATAAATATATAAATATACACAGTTCTGAGATCTTCATCCTCCACATTTTAGGGTTCTTTTATTTGTTAGAGAACCTTACCCCATTCAACAAATTTTTCTTGTGTCTACTATGATCTAGAAAGGGGATATATAGCATTTAGCTTAGAGCTATTGTTTGAAGATAAAATACAATCATAGCTAATTGTTAACACTTATAGTTTCATGATATTTTCATGAGAGTTTCATTCAGTAAATTTGCATTTATTACCAATGTACTCTGTGCCGGGAACTGTCCTAAATATTGAAAATACAAAAACAGTGAAAAAACAGACCCTATCTTCAAGGAGTTCAAATTCTAATAAGAAAGACAATGTGAAAACTATGCACATGAAGAGAGTGTGTGTGTATGTGTGTAATCTCAGAGACAAGACCCCAAATAGGGGTGAAGTTGTGTTTGGGGCAAGAAATAGACTCATGCAGAAGACAGATTTTATCTGTCTTAAAGTAATCCAAGGAAACCTACGGGTATTTATACCCACTAAAAATTTATATTATGCAACTTTGTATAGTATTCTAAGCTTTAGAGAATTTTTCAGATATTCACAGTGCCTACAGTAGCCATGAATATCCTGGCACAATTGTGAATTGTGAAATATTACAGACTCTCCACATGAAAGATAGAACCCAAACAATTATTCAGATACCATAAAGCCAAATCCATCATAGTAACCAAAATCAATACACAAAAACAATACAGAGAACAACACCATCTACAAGGATCCCCTTACTAAGCTTCCCACAAAGCAGCTCCCTTAAACAAATTACAAACAAGCTCTCTCACTCACACCAGCCAACTGCCTGCATCCTTTCAGCTCTGCTCTAGTTCTCTCTTTCTCTTCCACCCATTCCATGAGTTCCTCCCACTAAAAGCTCTATGTGATTCCAACTTTCATGTGACCCAGGCAGGTCACATGGCCCCATTGAAGGATGGGAAAGATCTTCCTGTTAAGAAGTAAAATTACATTAACCATAAGCAAAAATACATTATCAGTAGAAGATCTTAGCTCCATCATCTAAATAAAAGTAACTATCTGTAATAAGTTTGCGTTCTATCAGGGGAAACATACATATTTATATGTGTATGTGCATACATGAAAGATTATGAGAAGAGTTGTACTATGTAATAAGAATGGAAAGGAAGATTGGGATCAAATTGTGAAAGACATTAAAATTAAACAGAGAAGTAAAACTAAATAAGCATTTACTTTATTATTATTGTTAAATAACCATTTTCCATTGCCTTTTTCAATTAAAATTACACATATGAATATACATATTTAAAAATAAACTTGCCAATTTCTGTACTGTGACATCAGTATTCATTTTGATTTTCTGAGATGATAAAATTTCCACCATCTAATTTGACATGATGGAACAGTTCTGAAATGTAGTGCTGGCTTTGCAGCTCTGAAAGTTAAAACCAAGTAAAGGCATAATTCCTAATTCCAACCAGAAGCTGAACAAACTAATATGAGAGGGGGATACTGGGAAGATTTTTTTTCTACATATCCAGGAAAAACATTGCCTTTTCCCATTCCAGATGCAAAGGAAATTGAACATATTGTAATACATTTTACATATCACATCTATTTTTAAAATAATTTGTGATATGTGAAATAAACATTTAAATTACTCTCAGGAGAAATATGAGCCTAACATTTCAGTGATAATGAATATTTCTACATAGTGAGTGAGCAGCAAACTATATTCATTTTATGATCTCTACATAGAAAAGAGATAATAGTTTTCTTTTTATGGGCCTACTATGTCTGTCCTCTATATGACTTGAGGATATTTTTGGTTAGTTTGGAAATAGTCAGAAGAAGCCACTAAACCAACAAGGGGAATGATTAGGTCTATTTGGAGAAAATTATACCAGAAAAAATGCCTGGGCAACAGTCAGATCTGGAGATTACAGAATTATAAAATGTAATCTTTGTGGGCCTCTTCATTAGATAATTTAATTGGAATGTATGGATATACTAAGGGCATCTATTATAAACCCTTCTTTTTATAGATGAAGAAAATAAGAATCAGGGGATGCAGTCAAGATGGCAGAATGAGAGCTTGCACTCAACTAAGCTCTGACACAAAGTCTTTCAGATACTTCTGAAAAGAGAGTCTGAATAAATTTTAGAGTGGCAGAATCCACTAAGTGACAGAGTGTGGCAAATTTCGAGCTCTGGACAGTCCAGAAGAAAATGGAAAAGATCTGCTACATGGTGCTAGGGGAGCAAAGAGTGCACAGGCTGTACAGGCGCAGACCTCACCATAGAAAAGCCAGGCAGAAACCATTAGGATGGACTGAATCAGAAGCAGATGTAAGGATTCTGAAATATATCAGCATAGGAGGGGAGTTCAGTAGAAGTCAGTGAGAGAGAAGTGCAAGACCCTTGGTAACAGCAGCTGCTGCTCCTGAGAATATCAGTCCACAGATTGAATGATTGTAAATCACCTACTTGAACTTCAGCAAGTCAAGATGGCTGAGTGATTGGAAAGTGTTCTCTCTTTCTCCTCTTGTTGACCTTGAAAAACTCAGAGAATATTTTCCAGGGAAAAAGTCTGAAACATCATTGGACATCATCAGTGAAACATCAGTGGAATCAGACGAAAGGGTAAACAGTCTCTTGGCTTGAGAGGATAAGAAAATTGTCAAAGAGACACCCTCTTGCTGTGGCTGAAGGGGATCCGTGCAGGATCAGAACTGTCCCAGACAGCCCCATCTCAGTGAACCAGGAGGACATCCTGAGTCCTAGGGAGGAGGAGCCCATAATCACCAACACCAGGATCCAAGGCATGCCTTAGCACAGCAAGGGGAATCAAAAAGACATCAGTGCAGATAGAAGTTCACCAATCGCTGAGCCTCCCTGTGCTCTATTTCAGGGAGGAAACCTCCTGCAGGCCAACTAGGTCTCCCCTACACTTCACACAGAGAGTTTCAGGTTAGTTCTGGGGAAATTCAGAAAGATATCACCTGGCCTCTGACTTGGCATACCAGCTAGTTGAACACCAGGTAAGCTGCAGCATTCTAGCTTCTACTTGAAAGAAGTAGAGGCCACAACACACAAAACCTAAAGTTCTTAGCACAAGAACCATGGGACAGGGCCCTTGTGTCCGATGCAGAGATCCACTTTAAAAGTCAGGTAAGTGACAATCATCATGAGCAAGAAGCAAATCAGAAAAGATCACAGAATCTTACTATGGGAATAAAGGCCAAAATATGAATACAGAAGAAGGAAGCATTTAGTCTGTACTCAGATCTGACATCTCAGAAGGGAATATGAACTGGTCTCAAGCCCAAAGAGCGTTCTTGTAAGAGTTCAAGAAGGATTTTAAAAGTCATATTAGAGAGGTAGAAGAAAAAATTGCCAATGATTTTTAAAAATATGAAAAACAGGATTCATTGAAGAAAACAGTTTCTTAAAAAGAAAAATTGGACAAAGGGAAAAGGAAGTACAAACTTAACTGTAGAAAATAACTCCTTAAAGGAATAATTGAACAAAAGCAAAAGAAGATGCAAAAGTTAACTGAAGAAAACACTCTATTAAAAATTAGAATTGAGCAAGTAGAAGCTAATGAGACACTAAGAATCAATCAAACAAATCTAAAGAATGAAGAAATAGAAGAAAATGTAAAATATCTCCTTGGAAAAACAAATGATCTGGAAAGTAGATACAGGAGATAAAATCTAAGAATTATTGATCTACTTGAAAGCCATGATGAAAAAAAGTACCTGGACAATATCTTCCAAGACATAGGATACAGGATGTAGATATATCCTACAGTCAGGATAACCCAGGACCTTGCAGCTTCATCATTAAAAGATCTAAGGGAAAGGAATATGATATTCCTTAAGGCAAAGGAATTTGGACTACAAACAAGGATCAATTCCCCAACAAGACTGAACATAATATTTGAGGCAAGGAGATGGATCTTCAATGAAATAAGGGATTTCCAGGACTCTCTGATGAAAAGGCCAGAGCTGAGTAGAAAATTTGTTCTTCAAATATGGGTCTCAAGAAAGGCACAAAAATGGTAAATAAGGGGAAAAACAACTTGTTATTTGATATGGGCAAACGGTTTACATCCCTATAAGGGTGGATGATACTTATTAATCTTCAGAATTGTATATTTAAAAGGGATATACATAGATAGAGGGAGTGGGTATAAATTAGATGGTTTGATGATAAAAAATGTTATTCAAGGCTATGAAGGAATAGAAATGAAAGAAGTGAAAAACAGAAGGCAGAAAAATGTAATTTATATCACAGGAAGAGGCACAGAATGAGATGAACATTTGAGTATTGATTGAGATTTACTTTCATCTGATTTGGTTCAAGGAAAGAACAACCTCAGTTAAGTGGAGAAAACAAACTAGCTCTATATTCAATAGGAGGGTAAGGGGAAAGGAAAGGGAGAGAAGGCTAAAAAGAAGGAAAGAAGCACTAAAGGAAAGGGGGAGTAAAAGGGAGGGGGGCTGAAAGAAGGGAGGGAAGACTGAGAAAGGCAGTGGTCAAAAATTAAAACTCTATTGTGGAGGGGAAGGGAGAAGGGAAAAATAAAAGCATAAACTGGGGGAAATAGGATGGAGAGAAAGACCCAGATAGTAATCATAACCATGAATGTGAAAGGGATGAACTATCCCATAAAGGAAAGAGGATAAAAGAATGGATTAAAACCATAATCTGAGAATATGTTGTTTACAAGAAACGCTTTTGAAATAGAGGAGTACACACAGGGTAAAGGTAAAAGGTTAGAGCACAATATATTTTTGCTGCAGCTGATGTAAAAAGAGTAGGAATAGCAATCCTGCTCTCAGGCAAAGCAAAAGCAGAAATACATCCAATCAAAAGAGACAAGGAAGGAAACTGTATCCTGCTAAAAGGCACCATAGATAAAGAAGCAATATCATTGCTAAACATATATGCACCAAGTGGCATAGCATCCAAATTCTTAGAAGAGAAGTTAAGGGAGTTACAGGAAGAAATAGACAGCAAATACTAGAAGGGGATCTCAACCTCCCCCTCTCTGAAATTGATAAATCTAATCTCAAAATAAATAAGAAATAAGTTAAGGAGATTAATAAAACTCTGGGTATGGGAGATATGATAGATCTCTGGAGAAATTAAATGTGGATAGAAAGGAATATACCTTTTTCTTAGTGGTACATATCACATGTACAAAAATTGGCCATCTACTAAGGCATAAAAACTTCACAATCCTATGCAGAAAGGAAGAGATGGTAAATGCATCCTACTCAGACTATAATGCAATAAAAAATTCTACATAATAAAAGGTCATACAAAGATAGATGAAAAATTAATTGGAAACTAAATAATCTACTCCTAAACAATGAGTGAGTTAAACAACAAATCTACTGCTAAACAATGAGTGAGTTAAACAACAAATCATAGAAACATTCAACAGCTTCATTCAAGGGAATGACAATAATGAAACAACCTACCAAAATTTATTGGATATTGCAAGAACAGTTTTTAGGTGAAGTTTTATATTATTGAATGCCTACATGAATAAAATAAAGAGGAGATCAATAAATTGGGCATGCAACTGAAAAAGGAAGAAAAAGAACAAATTTAAATTCCTCAAGTAAACACCAAATTTGAAATACAGAAAGTCAATGGAGAGAATAATAAAATTGAAATTAAGAATACTATTGAATTAATGAATAAAACAAGTTGATCTTCTGAAAAAAAATAAATTGATAATCTATTGCTGAAATTGATTTAAAAAACAAAGAAGAAAACCAAATTACCAATATCAAAAATGAAAAAGGTGAACTCATCTTGGAGGAGGAAATTAAAACAATAATTTGATTTTATTTTGCCCAACTGTATGCCCATAAATTTAACAATCTGTGTGAAATTCATGAATATTTTAAAAAATATAAACTGTGCAGATTAACAGAAGCAGAAATTAAATACTTAAATAACTCCATCTCAGAAAAAGAAATTGAACAAGGCATCGATGAACTCCCTAGGAAAAAATCTCCAGGGCCAGGTGGATTTTCAAGTGAATTCTATCAAACATTTAAAGAACATATAATTCTAATACTATATAGACTATTTGGGAAAATTGATGAAAGAGGCCCACTAAATTCTTTTTTAGGATGCAAATATGGTTCTGATACTAAACCAGGAAGAGCTAAAACAAAGAAAGAAAATTATAGACCAATTTCTTCAAGGTATAGAGATGGAAAATTTTTAAATAAGATATTAGTAATAAGAACAGAGCAACTTATTATGAGAATAATGCGTTATGACCAGGTAGGATTTATTCCAGGAATTCAGGGAAACTATCAGTATTATTGATCATATCAAGAACAAAACTAATAGGAACCATATGATTATCTCAATAGATGCAGAAAAAGCTTTTGAGAAAATACACCACCAATTCCTATTGAAAACACTGGAGAGCACAGGAATAAATGGAGCCTCCTTTAAAATAATGAGCAGTATCTACCTAAAACTATAAGCAAGTATTACATGTAATGGGGATAATGGGGATTTCCAGTAAGATCAGGGGTGAAATAAGGATGTCCATAATCACAACTATTATTCAATATGGTACTAGAAATATTAGCTTTAGCAATAAAATAAGAAAAAGGAAGTGAAGGAGTTAGAACAGGTAAAGAAGAAACTAAGTTATCATTCTTTGTAGATAGTATGATGATATACTTAGAGAATTGCAGAGAATCAAGTAAAAAACTACTTGAAATAATAAACAACTTTGACAAAGTTGCATGTTACAAAATATGCTTAAATAAATCACCTGCATTTCTATATATTACTAACAAAGCCCCAAAACAGGAGATAAAGAAATCCTATTTAAAGCTATAGTAGATTCTATAAAATATCTAGTAGTCTACCTGCCAAAATGAACCCAGGTATCACATGAACACAATTACAAAACACTTTTGCCATAAATGAAGTCAGATCTAAGTAATTGCAAAAAAACATCAGTTGCTCGTGGGTAGACCAAGCTAATAAAATAAAAATGACAATTCTACCTAACTTAATTTACTTGTTCAGTGCTATACCAATCAAACTACCAGAAAATTATTTTCTAGAGCTAGAAAACATAATATCAAAATTCATCTGGAACAACAAGAGATCCTCAATATCAAGGAAATTGATGAAAAGAAATGCTAGGGAAGGGGGCCTAGCCCTGCTAGATTTCAAATTGTAATATAAAGCATTAATAATTAAAACCACTTGTCAATGTCTAGGAAATAAAGAGGTAGATCAGTGGAATTATTTAGATACTCAAGACATGGTAGTCAAAGAGTATAGTAATCTACTGTTTCATAAACCCAAGGACCTTAGCTTCTGGGATAAGGTATAAATGCTGATATGATAAACAAATTAGAGGAGCAAGGAATAGTGTATTTATTAGATTTGTATAGAATGGAGAAATTTTTGACCAAACAAGAGATAGAGTACATTAAGAAGTACAAAATGGATAATTTTGATTACATTAAATTTTATTAAATTATTACATTAAATTAGATTTTGCAGAAACAAACCCAATGCCATCAAGATTAGGAAGGAAGCAGAAAACTGGGAAAGAATTTTTGCAACTAGTGTCTGTGATAAAGGCCTCATTTCTAAAATAGATAGAGGACTGAGTCAAATGTACAAGAATACAAGTTGGTCCTCAGTTGATAAATGGCAAAAGGATATGGATATTCAGTTTTTAGAGGAAGAAATTAAAGCTATCTATAGTCATATGAAAAAATATTTTAAACCACTATTGATTAGAGAGATCCAAATCAAAACAACTCTGAGGTACCACTTCACACTTATCAAATTGGCTAACATGACAAAAATGGGAAAATGATAAATGTTAGAGAAGATGTGGGAGATTTGGAACATTAATTCACTGTTAGTGGAGATAGCTGTGAGTTGATCCAACCATTCTGGAGAGTAATTTGGAACCATTCCCAAAGGGCTACAAAAATGTGTATACCTTTTGACTCAGCAATATTGCTTTTAGGATTGTATCTCTAAAATATCATAAAAATGGGACAAAGTTCCAAATGTACAAAAATATTTACAGCAGCTCTCTGGTGGCCAAGAACTGAAAATTGAGGGGATGCCCATCAATTGAGGAATGGCTGAAAAAGTTGTGGTATATGCATGTAATGGAATACTATTGTGCTATAAGAAATGATGAACAACAGGACTTCAGAGAAGCCTGGAAGGACTTACATGAACTGATGCTGAGTGAAAAGAGCAGAACCAGAAGAACACTGTACACAGTAAGAGTCACAGTGTGAGAGAAGTCTCTGATAAACTTAGACCTTCCCAGCAACACAAAGACCTAAAACATTCCAAAAGGAATCTTTAGGTAAACTGTCATCCACATTCAGAGAAAGCACTATGAAATCAGAAAGCAGAATGAAGCAGACTATTTTCTCTTGTGTTATGTTTTCTTTTGGTCTGGTTTCTCTCATGATTTCATCAATTCTTTTTAATTCTTCTATGTACCATGACTTATGTGAAAATATGCTTGATAAGAAGGTATGTGTAGAACCCAAAAAATATTGCAAGTCATCTTGGGGAGGGAGGGGGATAAAGTTTAAGACCTCAGGAAGTGATTGTTGAAAACCAAAAACAAATACATGAATCTATTAAAAAAAAAAAAGAAACAGGATCAGTAAGGTCTAATGCAGGGTGGGGAATCTGTTTCCTTGAGACCACATGTGACCTTCAAGGTCCTTGAGTGCAACCTTTTGACTGAGTTCAAGTTTTACAGAGCAAATCATTTTATTAAGGGGATTTGTTATGTAAAGTTTCGAGTCTGTCAAAGGTCTACATTTAAAGACCTAGAGAGCTACATGTGGCCTTGCAGCAGCAGATTCCTTACCCCTCGGCTAATGACTTGACCTATGTTGCACAAATAGTGATGGGAAGCCCTGGAATTAGAATACAGCATCTAGAATGATAAAGCCATTACTCTTTCCTTTTTACCATAATGCTTTTCACCTCTCCTTTTTCCATATCTTCATTATGCCAGGCATCAAACAAAAGGAGTTGCAAAGTTAAAAAAAAAAAAACATCCATTGCTTTTGTGATGTTGTCATCATCAAGTAAGTTAGTGAGTACCACTGAAGAGAGCATTAAGGTTCTGAGGTGATATTTAAGCAAATTTTTAATTTGTTTTTAACTTTACTTCAAAATGTCAAGGTTGTTGATTTCTGACGTAGATAAACTGAAGGAATAAAACAAGGTTCATTAAGTGTTGTCAAGAACACTACTGTCATTGACTTTGTAATGTTTCTGTTAATATGTCCAGGTCTCTAAAACCCCCAAACCTCTTTGCTTCATTTTTATGTTCCATCCACTATTTACCCTTCCCTTTCTCATCCTTTTTGCATTAAATTTCTGGAATAGAGCCATCTAGATTTGCAATGTTAACCTCAAATAGAAATGGATGCTTACAGGCTGCCTAATGGTTTGAAAAACTATAAATTAACATTATGTTGCAGTTATATATTTTTATTTTGATGAACATTTCCAAATTACATTTTTATCTGATACAAGGACACTCAGAAAATTTGTGGCTACTTGGGCGGCTGCCAGTTTGATATTTCTCATTGACACTATATGTCACTACTTTTCCATCACACATTCTCTTCTTATCCCCTTATAATCTCGCTTTCAACCTCTCATCTCAACAAAAAATGTTCTCTTCAAATCAACTTGAACTTTCCATTCACTAAATGTAATGGTCCTTCAATTTCAGAGAAACTTCAAATGATTTGTATGAAGTGATACAGAACGTAGCTCACCCACAACACTAAGAGAACAACTTATGAAGCAACAGGGGACTTGAGAAGTCTGATCAATGCAATAAGTGATCACTATTCCAGAGTACAAGTCATGAGATATGATTCCCATCTAAGGACAGAAAGGTGATGCTCTTTGGTGCAGACTGAGATGTGAATTTTTCATACTTAGCCATTTGTGGGTAGTAGTTTTGCTTAACTATGAATATTTGTTACAAAAGTTTTTGTTTTAGTTTGTCCCCCTGACAGAGGGTAGTTGGGATGGAAAGTGAATTTTTTAGTAGGAAAGTGTATTTTTTCATTCAAAATTAATTTAATGCTTCTTGTTCAATCCAAAACTCTGAAATCTGTGCAACATTTGACTGTTCATCATTCTCTCCTACTGAATATTTTCTTTCTCCTAACCTTCAGATTCACTAATTTTTTTTTCATTCTCTTCCCAATTCTCTTGCCATTCTTTTTCTTTAGAGTTTACTTATTTTTTCCAATTAACAAAAATCAATTTTCTCTCTTTCTTAATTCTCCTAATTAACAATGAAAGAAAAGCTCTCACAACACATATGTAATCAAGTAAGCCAAATTGCCACATTGACCATATCCAAAACCATTGGTCTTAGTCTGCATATTGAGTTCATCTACTCTATGTGATTAGGTGGGTAGCATCTTTGATTATTGGTCCTCTAAAAAGTGGTTGATCATTGCATTGATAAGAGTTCAAAGTGTTTCAAAGTTCCTCATTTTTATTAAGTTTTTATTATAATATAAATTGTCATCCTGCTTCTCTTCTCTTTTCAGACATCTAGAAATAAGAATCTTTCAAGATTTCCTGAAAGCATCACCGTCATTGAATGTTATAACATAAGGTTGTCCCACTACATTTGCCATACCATATAATCAACCATTACACATCTAATGAGATTGATTAAGGTTCCTGTTAATTATTGGTTTCTTGCTACCACAAAAAAACTGCTTAAATATTTCATTGTATATAAAGGTCTTTTCTTTCATTCTCTGAGTTCTTTGGCATACAAGCCTTGTAGTGATATTACTGAGTCAAAGGTGTGTGCACAATTTAGTAACTTTTGGGGTTAAAATTTAAACTTTCCAGAATGGCTAGACTAATTCATAACTCTACCAAAACTGCATAATGAAAAAATCTGTCACTTTCCTTTTTTATTAACTTTACCAGTACAATGGTTATGCGATAAAATCCTAGAATTCTTTTACATAACAGGCCTTAATCATTTATGACGAATATTTTTTCATATGGCTATTTCTACTCCAACATCCATTTCTTCACTGTTTTAACCTCTCTTCTGCTTCTAAGATCTAAACTTAAGGTTTGTCTTTGACCCTTTTCTCTCCCTATGACTTGTTCTTTCTCAGTCAATTCACTTGCATGTCCTCAACTACTACATCTATGCAGATGACTTTCAAATTTTTATTTCTACTCATATTCTCTTTTCTAAGTTCTAAACCTGCATATTTTAACACTTTAGAACACTTCTCCCTGACTTTCCCATCAGCCCCTAAAACTTATTGTATCTTAAATATCTCAAACCAAACCAATTATCTTTGCCTTTGCCATCTTTACCATAAACCTGCTCCATCTTATTACTTGAGATTCTTGTCAGTGATGATGTTATTTATTAATTGCCTGTTATTCTATACTTTAATATTATCTATGCCTTAGTATAATAGTATTATACTCTTTCATGTCCCAAACTTCAGATATCCAAATAATCCATAGGTACTGTGGATCTTACCCACTGTACCATTTCATGTTTTATCTTTCTTCTCCCTTCCTATTGTCACCAAACTATTAAAACTCTTCAGTAGTTCCTATTACTGCTAACTAATCCTAGCATCATGATCTGTTCCCTTGCCTTCACTTTTACCCTCCCTCATTCATTCTTTATAGAATTGAAAATGTATTTTTTATTCATAAATTTAGTTTTGCAACATCTTAGCTCAAAAGGTCTCTAGTGATTTTCCATTGCCTATGAAGTAAAGGTTATATATGCCATTTCATGCCATTCAAGATGTTTGCAAAGGTCTCTGGGCATATTTCATATAGTTATAATCCTTCACTTACTCACTACCCCGGTCAAATTGGATAAGCAAATTGGACAGAGAAATTGATATGTTCTTGAAATATATTCTGTGTTTTCTACTTCTCTACATTTGTTCACATCACTTTTGAAGCCTAAAATGTCTTATTTCCCTTATTTATACACTGAATTCCTAATCATTTTTTAAAAGCCAACTCTAGTGCCCACTTTTTCATGATCTCCTTCCTGGTCATCCTAGTGAGTAATGAGCAAGACTTCAAACTGTACTTTGCTCTAGACGTTTTTAATGTATTTATTGTGTAATATGTCATATTACTTTATTTCTATTTGTGCTTCATCCCCCTATTAGTTTGTAAGCAATCAGAGAGGGAAGTTCAGTGTCCCTTTGAAGTTTCCTCTTTGCCCCATCATGTAGGATAGGACCCTGTACCTTTTAGGTAGTTGATAATTCTTTGGTATATGAACTGAATCAATAATACCTAATCATAATAATTCACTTTTCAATAGTACTTTAAGGTTTGGAAAGTGTCTTGTGTAGAGTATTTTCTTATCATTTGATAATCTTAGCTAGCATT
Organism: Potorous gilbertii; assembly: GCA_028658325.1. NCBI lineage: Eukaryota > Metazoa > Chordata > Mammalia > Diprotodontia > Potoroidae > Potorous > Potorous gilbertii. The sequence continues at coordinate 618,709,197 of CM053770.1, read as the reverse complement.
ATATAATACTTTAAGTGGTGAAAAGTACTTAACAAATATTCTATTTTATCCTCAAGGTACTGTTACTATCTCCATTTTTTCAGATGATTAAGCTGAGGAAGTAGAGGTAAGTGAATTGCCCAAAGTCACAGGGTTGAATTGAATGCAAGTCTTTCTGACTGCTGGTCCTGCCTACTATGCTCCTGGCTGTCTCTCAGTGCTGTTATCATTTCTATTCTATACATAAGAAAATAAAAGTTGAGAGAGGTTACTAGAAGTGAATTTCCCTCGGTCACTTAGCTATTAAGTTTCTGAGGTGGGATTCAAACTCAAGTCTTCTTGATTCTAATTCCAATTCACATTACTGCCTTCCTATATTTTACTCAAGCCCTTTGTGTTTTCTGTGTTCAATAGTTAGATGTCCAAGTAATTTAAAACATAATATAGCCTTAGGATCATAGTTGTGGAGCTGGATTGAAGCCTTATGAATTACCTAGTATAACATTTTCATTTTACAGTTGACTATTAAGGTTTTTCAGAGTGGCTAAGTAATTTGCCCAAGGTTAGTAAATAGAGAGCATCAAGAGAAGATGTGAACTCTTGTCCTTCACTCTTTTGTCTTTTATGATAGTTCTTATAGAATACAAACACCATCACAAAAGAGTATCTCTGAATATCACAGGCCTAGAGTTACACCATACTAACAGGGAAGAAAAAAAATCTCATCTGGATTTTTCTCTCTCCTTTGAATGTATGTAAATCTGTTTCTACAATATAATTATGCTGATATTTTCTAAAACTACTCTTATTTGCTGTCTATATGTAGTTGCACACCAGGAGAAATGCTGATGCTATGACCTTCAAAGCCCTTCATAGCCTGCCCCTATGGCTGCCAACATTCCAGTCTTATTTCACCTTACTCTCCCTCACCCCTACTCACTATGATCCAGTGATGCTGGTCTCCTTGTTGTTCCTTGAACAAGACACTCTATCTCCCAGCTATGGTAGTTTTCACAGGCTGTCCCTCATGCATGATGCGTGCAATTTCTTAATTGCCACTTCCTGGCTTCCTTCAGATTCCAGCTAAAATCCAAACTTTTGAAAGCTTTTCCAGACCCCTGAAAAACTTAATCCTAGTTCTTTTCTTCTGTTAATAATTTCCAATTTATCCTGTATAAGCTTGTTTGTGCAGAGTTATCTACATGTTGTCTTCCCATTAGACTGTGAGTTCCTTAAGAACAAGGATTCACACAATTCTTTGTATCCTCAGAGCTTAGCATAGTCATTGTAAAGAGTAATAACTATTTATTGACTGATTAATCTCAGAGAGCATCTGGTCTGATGAGCTCATTTTACAGGTAGGTTAATTGACTCTCAAAAAGCTATAAATATTTTATTTGAGGGCAGTGAATATCAGATTCATGATTTTACCTTATGTACTTTGTCTACTGAAGTACTGAGGTTTCTATTATATCAAGATATTGAACTATCTTATTTCTTTGGTAAATATGATTTTTCTTCACTTGAAATTAAGAAAACTTGAGTTCAAATTCTACCTCAGATATTTATTAACTAAGCTCTGGTATCCTGGGCAAGTCAGACTCTCTGAGTCTCAGTTTCCTCATTAATGAAATAGGAATAATAAAACATCTACCTCATAAGCTAGGTAACACAGTGAATGAGTGCAGTACCTGAAATCGGGAAGACTCAGATTCCTGAATTAAAATCTGACCTCACACATTTATTAGTTGCGTGATCAAGGGCAAGTCATTTAACCCTGTTTGCCTTAGTTTCCTCATCTGTAAAAGGAACCAGAGAAGGAAATGATAAACCACTCCCATATCTTTCCCAAGAAAATTCCAAATGGTGTCATGAAGAACTAGACAGAACTGAAAAATAACTGAACAACTACAAAACCCCACAGAGTTATTGTGAGGATCAAATGAGTGGACATGCATAAAGTACTTCATAGATATTAAAGCATTTTATGAATGTAAGATAATGTTATTATCTTATATGGATGTTCATTTTTACATTGCATTTAATGTCTACTTTGGCATTTTTTTAAAAAGACTTACTGAATAAGAGTATGATATACTGTCTAAAATTCCCTTTAATAAATGGATGAAACAGGAGAATGGGGCCCTTTCCTATGATGATGAATTTAAATAGAAACACAAAAATAAAGCTAAGAAGCACCATTCTAAAAATTATATTTGGTAGCTCAGGTGGTAAACATATTCCTTTTCAAGGAAGACATATATAACTAGGGAGCATGAATTTATGGGACAAAATTCAAGGGTTTTTTTCATATCTTTCTGTACAAGAAAATGTAATATCTGTAAAATTAGCTTTAGTTTAAAATGCATGAACAGATTAGTCTGACTTGAAGTTAATAAAATGAATACCCCAAAACTATCCATTTGTAAAAATAAGTCACTTTTGGATTAAAGCTAAAGATACTAACAACAAATCACAACTGGAGTAGATCTCCAATATGAGTAAGGTTGTGGCAGGGTGGGGTGGGGGCAGTGTATATGATAGTGAGGAAGTGGTTCTGGGAACAGTCTGATGAAGAATAATCAGTATAATTCAAACCAAATCATAAAGGAACATGTGGAGTTGGGAACTATCTGAAGAATAACAGGAGCATAATTAACGTCAAATTATAAAAGAATAATAAGTTGTCAATAAGTATTTAGCACTCTGCTAAGCTCTGAGAATAAAGAGAAAAACAAAACTTGATCTTTTCCTTAAGAAGTTCACAATCAAGGGAGAAAACAGGTAATAACTGTGTACAAATATGATTTATGCAAGATGAATTGGAAATAATCTGAGAGGGAAAGAACTAGAAGTAGAAAGAATTAGAACTAGAAGTGAAAGATTTTTTATATCGTAGAATTTTTGAGATGACATAAAGAATGCCAGGGAAGTCAGGAGGTAGAGATGAGGAGGGAGAGTTTCAGGAATGGAAGACAGCAAGGGAAAATACATGTAATTAGGAGACTTGGGAGGAATGAGATCAGAGCCACCAAACAATAAAGTTTATGATAGAGAGTACATTGTAAGAAGCATGGGAAGACAGAAAAGAGAAAGATTATAAAGTGCGTTAGCAGCTAAATTGAGGGAGAGTTGGAGGGAGAAGAGTCAAGATGATAGTGTAGAGGCAGGGACCTGCTAGAGCTCTCCCTCAAATCCCTCAAACAACCCATGACTCTAAGCAAATTCTAGAGCAGAAGAAGCAATGAAAGGACAGACTGAAGCAAATTTTCAGCTCACGACATCTGAAAGATGGATAGGAAGGGTCTATCACACCTGACTGGGAACAGAGTGCAGTTTGGCATGGGTCACACTGGACACAGACAGAGCTGGAGTAGAAGCAGGCCTCAGGGAACTGAATTGTTGGAGGCTAAAAGTTTCCAGACTTCTCAACCTACAAATCCAAAGATAGCTTCAAAGGTCTGGAGGAAGGGCTTCTTACCTAACTAAAAGGGGAGTGTGGTCTGAACCCAGACCCCAGGGCAACAGTAGTCACAGATAAACCAGAAGCTGCTTCTGGAGCACTACACTTAACAAAAGGTTCAAAAGTCATCTAATTGACAGGGAAAATGAGCAAATGGGGGAAAAAGAAACAAACTATACATTCTTGTAAGGGGTCTGGAACTCTCGGGTTATCAGGGTCATGATGCCCTCAGGAGAAATCTCTTGAGACAACGTGTCCTTGCATGACTTACATGATGGACCACCATTATACAGTAACCAACCTTCACAATTATCTTGAGCAAGAACAACAACAGCCAAGCATGTAAGCTTCCAGGAGCTAAAATGTGAATGGTAAATGCTCTCTCCCCTTGTTGCCCTTGAAAAATCCATAAAATATTTCCCCAGAAAAATACTGTATCAGTGAAATCAACGGAAGGGGCAAACAGTCTCATAGCACCTGAGGCTAGGAAAATAGCTAAGGGGGATTCCTTTTACTGTGGAAGAGGCTAACTTGAAGGACAGGAGCCCCAGGGGATGGGGGAGGTGGAAATTCACACTAAGATCTAAGAATGCCTCAGAGCTCCAGGGGAAATGAGAAGACAATAGAGCAGCTGGGATCACCAAGCACTGAGCTTGCCTTTACTCTAGTTCAGCTGAGGAGATTTACTGTGACTAGACCACCCCTCCCCGACACTTAACAAGCTAGCTCTAGGGTTGATCCTGGGAAACACAAAACAAAAAGAAAAAAAGTCACCTGCCCTTAGCTTTTTCACACCAGTCACCTCAACATGAGGTTCTCCAGTTTCTAACTTAAAGAAACAGAGACCACAACACACAAAGCCTCACCATCATGGGCAAGAAGAAGCAAAGCAAGCAAGAAAAGATCATAGGATCTTTCTGTGGGGACAAAGACCAAAAGAGGAATACTGAAGAGGTCAGTATTGATACTGTACTCCCATCTGAAACTTCAGAAGGGAATATGAACTACTAGCATGCACAAACAGCTCTCATGGAACAGCTGAATAAGGAAATAGAAGAAAAACTGTCCAATAATTTTAAAAGCACGAAAAAAGAATTTACTGAATAGAACAGCACTTTTAAAAGGAAAACTGAACAAATGGAAAAGGCAGCACAAAACCCAACTGGCAAAATTGGAGAAATGGAAAAGGAAGAACAAAATCTAACTGGAGAAAATAACTCCTTAAAAGGAATAATTGTACAAGTGGAAAAGGAGATGCAAAAGTTAACTGAAGAAGACAATTTGATAAAAATTAGAACTGGGCAAGTGCAAACTAATGACTTTATGAGACAGAAAGAATCAGTCAAACAAAATCTAAAGAATGAAAGAATAAAAGAAAACGTAAAATATCTAATTGAAAAAAAAATGACCTGGAAAATAGATCCAGGAGAGAAAATTTTAAAATTATTGACTTACAAAAAGCCACGATGAAAAAAGGAGTCTGGATAATATCTTTCAAGAAATCATCAAGGAAAAATGCCCAGAACTGCTAGATTCAGAGGGCAAAATAGTCATTGAAAAAATCTACCATTCACCTCCCAAAAGGGATCCCAAAATGAAAATATCAAGAAATATTGCTTCCAAATTCCAGAACTATCATTTGAAGAAGAAAATACTACAGGCAGCCAGAAAGACACCATTCAAATATTGAGGAGTTGCAGTCAGAAAAACACATGACATTGCAGCTTCTACATGAAAAGATCAAAGGAATTGGAATATGGAATTTTGTAAGGTAAAACAGCTGGGACTACAGCAAGGATCAATTACCCAACAAAATTAAGCATAAAATTTCAGGCAAGGAGATGCACATTCAGTGAAATAAAGGATTTCCAGACCTTCCTGACAAAAAGGCCAGAATTCAATAGAAAATTCAGTCTTCAAATGCAGGTCTCAAAAGGGGCATAAAAAGGAAAACAGAGGAAAAGAAATGTTGTTACTCAATTTCAGCAAACTGTTTACCTCCTTCTAAGGGAAGATGATACCTGTTAATCTTGAGAACTGCACATCTATCATTAAATATAAAAGGTGTATATATATATATATATATACATATATATATACATATATGTGTATATATATATGTATATATATATATATATACATATATATATACACATATATGTATATATATATGTATATATATATATATATATATATATATAGAGAGAGAGAGAGAGAGAGAGAGAGAGAGAGAGAGGCAATGGGTATGAAGTAAATGATGTGATGATAAAAATGTGATTTAAGCATTCGAAAATGTAACAGGAGATCGAAAAGGAGGAAGGAGAAAATGGTAAATTACATCACAGGAAGAAGTACAAAGTTATATTATACTAGTGGGAAAGAGGGAAGGGAGATGAGCATTGTTAAAGAGGTACTCTCATCTGATTTGGTTCAAGGAGGGTACAATAAACTTAAGTGTATAAATCAAACTAGCTCTGTAGGCAGTAGGAGGGAAAGAGGGAAGAAAGGGGAAGAGAAGGTGAAAGGGGGGAAGAAGTAGTAAGGGTAAAGTGGAATAAAGAGAGGAGGGGCTGAAAGAAGGAAGGAAAGACTGCAAGAGGTGGTGGTCAAAAGTGAAAACTCTATTGAGGAGGGGAAGGGAGACAGGACAACTAAATGCATAAATAGTGGGAAAGAGGATGGAAGAAAAAACACAGATTGTAATCATAACTGTGAATGTGAACAGGATGAACTCTCCCATAAAACGAGAACAGATAAGAGAATGAAATAAAAGCCATAATCCAACAATATGTTGTTAACCAGAAACACATTTGAAACAGGGAGATACACACATGGTAAATGTAAAAGTGTGGAGCAGAATATAATGTGTTTCAGCTGATGTAAGAAAAGCAGGGGTAGCAATCCTAATCTTATACAAAGCAAAAGCAGAAATAGATCTAATCAAAAGAGATAAGGATGAAAACAACATCCTGCACCATAGACACCATAGACAATGAAAGGCACCATAGACAATGAAGCAATATCATTACTAAACATGTATATTCCAAGTGGTATAGCATCCAAATTCTTAGAGGAGCAGTTGTGGTAGTTGTTGGAAGAAATAGACAGCAAAACTGTGCTAGTGGGGGACCTCAACCTCCCCCTCTCTGAATTGGATAAATCTAACATAAAAATAAACAAGAAATAAGTTAAGGAGGAAAATAAAACTCTAAATAAGGCAGACATGATAGATCTCTGGAGAAAACTGAATGGGGATAGAAAGGTATTTATTTTGTCTCAGCAGTACACCACACATATACAAAAATTGGCCATGTTCTAGGGTATAAAACCCTCACAATCCACTGCAGAAAGTGACAGATAGTCAATGTATCCTTCCCAGATCATAATGCATTAAAAATTATATGTAACAAAAGGCCATGGAAGATCAAAAGTTAATTGGAAACTAAATAATCTAATCCTAAAGAAGGAATGATTTAAACTACAAATCATAGAAACAATCAACAACTTAACTCAAGAGAATGACAATATGATACAACCTACCAAATCTTATGGGATACTGTAAAAGCAGTTCTCAGGGGAGTTTTATATCTTTGAATGCCTACTTGAATAAAATAGAGAAAGAAGAGATCAATGACTTGGGCATGCAGATGAAAAAAACTAGAAAAAGAACAAATTGAAAATCCTCAAGTAAATACCAAATTAGAAATACTGAAAATCAAAGGGGTGATTAATAAAAATGAAATTAAAAACACCATTGAACTAATAAAGAAAATCAATAGTTTTATGAAAAAACTAATAATATTGATAAAACTTTGGCCAATTTGATTAAAAAAAAGAAAACCAAGTTACCAATATCAAAAATGAAAGGGGTGAACTCATCTCCAAATGAGGAAGAAATAAAAAAAAATAATAGAAATTTCTTTGTCCAACTTTATCCCCATAAATTTGACAATCTAAATGAAATGGATGAGTATTTAAAAAAAATATATTAATTGCCCAGATTAACAGAAAAGGAACTTGAATATTTAAACAACCCCATCTCTGAAAAAGAAATTGAATAAGCCATGAATGAATTCCCTAGGAAAAAATCTCTAGGGCTGGATGGATTTACAAGTGAATTCTATCAAACGTTTAATAAACAGTTAATTCCAGTACTATATAGAGTATTTGGGAAAATTGGGGAAGAAGGATTCCTTCCAAATTCTTTTACTGATAGAAATATGTTTTTGATAACGAGAAAGAATATAGACCAATTTCTCTAATGAATATAGATGAAAAAATTTTAAATAAGATTTTAGCAAAAAGAACACAGAAACTTATCACAAGAATAATACATTATGATCAAGTAGGATTCATACCAGGAATGCAAGGTTAGTTCAATTTTATGAAAACTATTAGCATTATTGATCATATCAACAACAAAACTGACAGAAAACACATGATTATCTCAATAGTTGCACATAAAGTTTTTGACAAAATGCAACACCCATTCCTACTAAAAACACTGGAGAGCATAGGAATAAAAGGAACTTTCCATAAAATAGTAAGTATTATCTATCTAAAACCTTCAGCAAGCGTTATATGCAATGGAGATAAGCTAGATGCATTTCCAATAAGATCAGGAGTGAAACAAAGATGTCCATTATCACCACCATTATTCAATATGGCACTAGAAATGTTAGCTCCAGCAATTAGACAAGATAAAGAAACTGAAGGAATAAGAATAGACAAAGAAGAAACTAAGTAATCATTCTTTGCAGATGATATGATGGTATACTTAGAGAATCCCAGAGATTCAAGAAAAAAAAACAACTGCCAGTAACTGGCAGATCAGAGGCATGGTGTTTATAGAAAAGAGAGATGAAAGCAGTGGGGCTAGGTGAGCCTGTACCATCTGTAAATGAATGGTTTATTGTTCTGAGGGTCAAGATTTACATACTGCCTCAAGCAAGCAAACAAGGTTATTACCATGAGAACATTTTTAGTTTACATCTTATACTTCCATATCTTAGTCCTTCTGTGTAACAACCTTAGGATACACAATCAGAGTCAGGATGATTTCACCTTTACTTATCAGGAGTAGAATTTTTCTGAGAATGTCAGCCTTTATACTAGTAGAAGACTCAAGTAAAACCTGGACAGTATCTCCTATTCCAGGCTCCATCAGAACTGGCCCTCTACAAAAAACTACTTGAAATAATAAACAACTTTGGCAAAGTTGCAGGTTACAAAATAAAACTTCATAAATCTTCTGCATTTCTATATATTAGCAACAAAGTCCAACAGCAAGAGATAGAAAGAGAAATCCCAGTTAAACCTAAGGTAGACACTATAAAATGTTTGGAGGTTTACCTGCAAAACAAACCCAGGGACTACATGAACACAATTATAAGACACTTTTCATACAAATAAAGTCAAATCTATATAAGTGAGAAAACACCGATTACTCTTGGTTGGGCTGAGCCAATATAATAAAAATGACAATTCTACCTGAATTAATTCACTTATTTAATGCCATACCAATTAAACCATCAGATAATTATTTTCTAGAGCTAGATAAAAAAATACCAAAATTCATCTGGAAGAAAAAAAGGTCTGGTATATTTAGAGGACTAATGAAAAGAAATACTAGGGAAGATGGCCTAGCGCTACCAGATCTCAATTTGTATTATAAAGCAGCAATTATCAAAACCACTTGGTACTGGCTAAGAAACAGAAGGGTAGACAAGTGGAATAAGCTAGGTACTCAAGACATAGTAGGCAATGAATGTAGCAATCCACTGTTCGATAAATCCAAAGACCCCATTGTCTGGAATAAGAATTCACTGTTCAACAAAAGTTACTGGGAAAGCTGGATACTAGTGTGGCAGAAACTAGGCATAGACCAATGCCTGACACCATATACAAGAAGAAAGTCCAAATGTATACACAATCTAGGTACAATAATTGATACTATGGAAAAATTGGTGGAGTAAGGAAGTGTATTCATCAGATTTATGGAGAGGGGAAGAACAAAGAAGAAATAGAAACATTATGAATTGCAAGATGGGTAATTTTAATTACATTAAACTGAAACGTTTTTGCACAACCAAACTCAATGCAACCAAGATTCATAGGGATGCAGAAAACTGGGAAAGAAATTTTGTAGCTAGTGTCTGGGGTAATGGCCTCATTTCTAGAATATAAAGAGAACTGAGACAAATGTACAAAAAATACAAGTCATTCTCCAATTGACAAGTGGTCAAAGGATATGAACAGGCTGTTTTCAGAGGGAAAAATTAAAGATGTGTGTAGTCATATAAAAAATGCTCTAAATCATATTGATTAGAGAGATGCAAATCAAAACAACTCTGAGGTACCACATCACACTTACCAGATTGGCAAACATGACAGAACAGGAAGATAATAAATGTTGGAGAGGATGTGGGAGAGTTAGAACATTAATTCATTATTGGTGGAGCTGGGAGAGGATCCAACCATTCTGGAGAGCAATTTGGAACTATGCCCAAAGGGCTACAAAAACAGTCAAACCCTTTGACCCAGTAATATCACTTCTAGGACTGTATCCCCAAGAGTTCATAAAACTGGAAAAGAGTCCCACATGCACAAAAAATATTTATAGTAGCTCTCTTTGTGGTGGCCAAAAACTAGAAATCAAGGAGATGCCCATCAACTGGGGAATGGCTGAATAAATTATGATATATGAATGTAATGGAATACTATTGTGCTATAAGAAATGATGAACAGGGACACTTCAGAGAGGACTGGAAAGATTTATATGATCTGATGCTGAGTGAAAGGAGAAGAACCAGGAGAACCTTGTGCATAGCAATGGCCACAGTGTGCAAGAGATTTTTCTGGTATATTTGGTTCATTGCAATGCAAGGACTTAAAAAAATTCCCAGTGGTATTTTAAGACAAAATGTCTTCCACATTCAGAGAAAGAACTATGGAATTCAATCGAAGAATATAGCAGGTCATTTTTTTGAGTATATTACATTTTGGTTTGGTATGATTTCTCCCATTCATTTTAATTCTTCTACACAGCATGACTATAATGAAAATGTATTTAATTGGAATGTATGTGTAAAACCTATATAAAATTGTATGCCATCTCATGGAGAAAGAGGGGATGTAGGGAGGAGGGAGGGGAAAAATTTGTTACATGGTAGTGATTGTAGAACACTGAAAATAAATAAAGAAAATTAAAAATAAAAAAATTTAGATTGGAGCAAACTGAAGATAATGACTTTATAAGAAATCAAGAAATTATAAAACAAAAACAAAAAGAATGAAAAAAATAGAAGATAACGTGAAATATCTCACTGGAAAAACAACTGACCTAGTAAATAGATCCAGGAGAGATAATTTTAAAATTATTGGACTACCTGAAAGCCATGACCAAAATAAAGAGCCTAGACATCATGCTTCAAGAAATTAAAGTTATTCTAGGAACAAAGGGTAAAATAGAAATGGAAAGAATCCATAGTTCACCTTTTAAATGAGATTCCAAAAAGAAAACTCTTAGGAATATTGTAGCCAAATTGAAGACTTCCCAGGTAAAGGAGAAAATATCACAAGCAGCCAGAAAGAAATAATTCCTCTATTGTGGAAACACAATCAGGACAACACAGGATTTAGAAGGTTCAACGCTAAGGCTCACAGCACTTGGAATGTGATATTCCAGAGGTCAAAAAGACAGGATTGAATCCTAAAATCATCTACCCAGCAAAACTGAGTGTCATATTTCAGGGGGATAATTGAAACTTCCATGAAATAGAGGACTTACAAAGATTCTTATTGAAAAGACTAGAGTTGAATAGAAAATTTGACTTTCAAATACAAGAATCAAGAGAAACATGATAAGGTAAACCGTAAAGAGAAACCATAAGTGACTTATTAAAGTTGAACTATTTACATTCCTTCATGGGAAGATGATATTTGTAACTCATGAGACCTTTCTCAGTGTTAGAATAGTTGGAGCAAATGTATGTATGTGTGTATATATGCATACATGTATGTATATATATAGAGAGAGACAGATGTGTGTATGTGTGTGCATATGTATGCATATGTATGTATGTATGGAGGGAGAGGGGGGGAGGGAGAGAGAGAGAATGAGAGAGAGAAAGAGAGCTTACAAAAGGTGAGCTGAAGAGGAAGGGATGATATCTAAAAAAGAAACCTAAGTGTTGAGAGGAATGTACTAGGAGAAAGAAAAAGGTAGAAATCATCTCACAGTAAATCATCTCACATAAAAAAAGGCAAGAAAGAGCTTTTACAATGGAGGGGAAGAAGGGGAAGATGAAAGGCAATAAATGAGCCTTCCTTTCATTGGTTTTGACTTCAGGAGGGAATAACACACACTCTTAATTGGGTATGGACGATTATCTTATCCTACAGGAAAGTTTGGAGTGAAGGGCATAAGAGAGGGGACACCAGATTGGGGGAAGGGGTAATCAGAAGCAAACACTTTGGTAGAAGGACAGGTCAAAGGAGATAATAGAATAAATGGATGACAGTACAGAACAGAGGAAAATAGAGTTAGTCTTTCACAACATGACTGTTATGGAAGTATATTGCATGACTACACAAGTATAACCTATATCGAATTGCTTGCCTTCTCAATGAGGTGTGGTGACAGAAGAAGTGAGAGAATGTAGAAGTCAAAATTTAAAAAATAAATGTTAAAAATTGTTTTTACATGAAACTAGAAAATGATGTGTATAAGCAATGTATAGACTTACCCTATAAGACAATAGAAAGGAAGAGGATGAGAGCTATAATAAAAGGGAGGGCAGATTGGAGGAAAGGATAATCAGAATACACACTGTCCTGGGGTAGGAAGAGATGGGATATGGGGACAAAATTTGAAATTTAAAATTTTGTGGAGGTGAATGTTCAAAATTGAAAATAAATATTTTTTTAAGAAAAATCTAAATTGAGGCATTTATTGTGATCCTGGAGCCACTAAAGTTTACTGAGAAAGGAAGAGGGAATGATATTGATTGGTACTATGCTTTAGAAAGATCACTTTGATAGTTCATGAAGGATGTACTGAAGTGGGAAAATACTTGAAGCAGGAAGACCAATCAATTTTGCCATGATGAAAGCCAGGAGTATGGTCATAGAAATGTCAGAGAACCCACAAACAGTGATGTACAAAGAAGATACATACAGGATCAAGTGAAGATACTCTTAGAGAGAAGACATTAGCAACAAGAAGCACTGGAGAAGGTTTTTTGTAGAAGACAGAATTTTAGTTGAGATGTAGAATAAATCAGGAGAGGTCAAGAAGGGAATGAGTTCCAAGCATGGAGAAAAAGGAAACAAATTAAAATATAACATCAGAAGTTTATTTTGTAAACAAGAACATACGTTATTCTCCAATATGTTCACTTGCCATGTTCTTATATTTATTTAAACTAATTCAAATCAAATAGTGTTAATGAAGTTGCTACTATGTATAAACTACTCTGCTGGGTCCTGAGGGTACAAATCTAAAAATGCAAAACAGTTATTCCAAAAATAGTTCTTTTCAAGGTGCTTAGATTCTTCTGGGATGTGGGGAGAGGATGTACCATATTTAAACAGATAAGCAAATACAAAATAATTGAAGGAGATAGGGAGTAGTGAAAATAAGGGGATCTAGTAAATTTTAATACTGAACTAAGCTTTGAATGAAGTAAAGCATTCTAAAAGATAAAGATGAGGGGGAGGAATCTGGACAAAATGACAAAGTTGGGCTTTGGCATACAGTATCTGAGATACTGCAAGTAGATCAGTTTGCACCAAATACAGAGCAAATAAAGGAAATTAAAGTGAAATAAGCCAAGAAGGGTAAACTAGAACCAAGATTGCAAAGACTTTTAAATGTCAAGCTGTGGAGTTTACATTTATTTGTGAAGATTCTCAACAAGGAGAAAAACAGAGTTCAGACCTTTGCTTTAAGAAGATTATTTTGGCACCTATGGAGAACATGGATTCATGATAGGTCTATTTCAAAACTGAGAAGATTTTTTTTCCATCAAAGAAAAAAAATATTTTAGTAAGGAGTATAGGCCATTATGAGTGTCACTATGAATGTGTGTATTTTGTCTGAACTTGTTTCCTCCTTAAGTGGTCCAATCATGCATAAATAAGAAAAATATAAAACCACAATTTCATAGTCATTGTGCTAAGATTTCCAGTTTCAACCCTTGGATGCTCTTATGTTGCTCTGGAAACATATAGGTAAACATTGTCGGAGAGTAAATCCTGTTGTTTGGACCTCTTTTGACTAAATTGGTTGCTCTAATGTGCAACAAAAGTTCACAGCTGGAAACACTTGTCATTGTATCTTAGTCTTTATTCCAATGAACCATAAAACACTATATCAGTCTGAAAATAGAGTCATAAGTATCTCCCAAGAAATGGTTGGATTTTTGGACTATTTTGTTGACAATGAATCTAATTGCTTTGGCAATTTGCATTTTTGCTTTGATAATTGATATATTTGACATTTGTTGTCAGAAGGAAATCATGTTTGTGACAGTGCACAGAGTTGGAACACTGAAAACTAAAACAACAAAAAAAATCATCTTCATATTTCATGTACATTGAATAATGTTTAACCTGATTTAAATCCTATCATCATTGCTAATTTCTCTATCTCTGTTGAGGATTCTAATCATCCAGATTTTTAACGTCACAATTATCCTTTTCTCTTTTAGTCCCAGCATTCAATCAACTGCTAAATTCTATTGATTCAGCCTCCACAATAGCTCTACCATTACTTCCCTTCTTCTCACTCACAGTTACCACACTATTTGAAACATTGATCATCTTTTACTTAGACAGTTACAATAAGCCATAGATCAGTCTTTTGGTCTACAGTTGATCCCCTTTTCAATCCACCCTCTCCCATACCATCAATTGGACTCCCTTCAGGATGTAAACAAAGTCAAAACTGCTAAAGTAGTAACCCCTCAGAATTCTGGTAGATACCACTTTATCCCAGAGACCAATAAACATTTATCCACATAGTTTTAAACTCAGGTTTAGATTTCTATCCAAAAGGAACTATACTTATGCTTGCTCTAAGGAAAAATCCTCAGATGTACAAGTTGCCACTTAATATGTTGGGCAAATTTGGTTTGGTGTTTCTAGACTCCCAGGCACAAGTGATTTTGTTGTTGTTATTTTGGGGGTGAGATTTTTTTGGGTGTGTTTTTTTAATCTATTGTTATGTAGCTCAACATCCACCTACACCATGGCTATCAGTCTCCCTTTGCATAAAAGTAGTTTGTATTTGTTTTGTATACTTTCTAAAAAGAATTTGTCTATCTGCTCTTCCATAGACAGCCTATGAACTCCTTTAAAGCAATGACTATTTCAGATTTGTCTTTGTAACCTCAGGACTTTGGGTTAATAAATGTTTTTGATTGGTTGGTGTAGCACATTTTGCTTAGCCCTGGAAGGTTAAAACTACATAAAAAGGCATTCCTCTTCACATAAGAGGCAAACTACCTGAAAAAAATAATGGCTTTTTGTAAGGTTTATGTCTTCTGCCCTCTCATCTTGAAGTTACTCCCACAACCAGCTTCCAGCACCATTTTGAAAATATTCTTCTTTTTTCAAGAAGCATACTGTTTAGAAAAATTTCTCTCTTTTAGGCCAGTGTCTGAACTTGCAAACTTAGAATTTCTTGAATTTGGTATTTCTTACAAAGCAAACCACAAATCTGAGGAAGACCATTCTTAGAATTCTACTATTAGGTGATATGAAAATTCATGTTTCCCTATCACATATGGTCCTGTAGGAACTCTATCAATGCCTCCAGTGCTTCAGTAGCTCACCAGGAGTTCTCCCCTCTGACTTATGCACAGGGATAGAAGCAGAAAAACAGAAAATATCAGCAAGTACCACCACATGCTTCTCCTGTAAGTCATCATTAATTACCCCATGAGAAATAATCTTATACCACCCTGGGAACAAAGGTGATGCGCTGATTGGGACATCAGAGGGGAGCGAGGGAGGGAGTGAGATCAATTCTCTTATAAACTAAGTATTAGAGGTAGCTTTTGCAAAAAGAATTCATTCCCTTCACTTTCAAGATCCAGTTATCTTTCAGGCATCCCCAATCACTGAGGACCGGTCATAAGGTTCCCTTTGTCCTCTTAGAAAGGTATCTGTACATATGCCAACTTTCAATTGTGGCACCCTTCATATGCCTTCAGGCAATGGTTCATACAATATCATTAAGTTCATTGAGGGTACTTATTAAATTGATTCCTGATCAGCTCTTCCGGTTTCTATTTCCTTCCAATTGTTATTATCTGTCCCTTGCCTAGATATTATTTTATGTCCATCTACCATTTTAACACTGTAGCTCAATGACAATTGCAGTATTTGTTCTAGGAAACTAAATAGGCAATAATTTTGTAAGCTAGCGTAACTTTAAAGAATTTTCAAATTCATAAATTTTTGTAGTGTCTGCAACTTTGCAAATCCTAATGTTAAATCAATCATTTCTTCTCAAATTCTGAGTACATATAAATCAAAAATTCTTATTGAATTTAAATATTCCTGTAGACTGAAAAGTGTTTAAATAGTTCAAGACTTAGTCTGGTCTAATGATTCTTCAGCACCTCAATGGTCAATGTTTTTGACTGCAGATGTATTCTAGGTTCAGCAAATCACAATGCTGGTAAACCTTAGTTGACTGTTTTTAAAGTTGCATAATAAAAAATTTTTCTTAAAAATTCCATCTAGTCACCTGTTGATGACCATCTCTAAATTTAGCTAGGCTGTTCTCTTTCTAGTTTAGTAAACCCTATCAAAGTTAACCCTTGAGTGCCATAACATTTAAGAACTTAAGATGTTGCACAATGTGGCATCAGAGTTGAATTTTAGTGCAGAACTATAATTTAATAGCTAAAAAAAATTTCTCATCCAATTGGACCTGATTCAATGATTATTTCTTTTAAAGAAAGTTCTGGTTCATCTTCTGATGTAGTCAAAAATAGGTATTTAAAGTTTATTCCAGTCCTTGATTCACAGTTTGAGTTTTTTCAGGGTCCAGAGGTATAGGCATCTTTCCTTTTCTATTTTCTTTACAAGATAGGAAATGATGATTGAGGATAGATATCATATTTTCTTTCCTCATGAAGAGCCAGATGAACACCTTTCTAACAGGAAGGCTAAATTCACTTTTCTGTAGCTAGTGTCAGTTTCATTGTTCTGTGTATTTTAATTTTCCTTTGCTGATTTTCTTATTACAATGATGATTTGTCCAAGGTACATATGCTTTTGAATATTGTTTCCTTTTTGCTAAATTCCTTGACTTGGGTTATCCTAAGGCTTAAGAAATAAATTTTAATTATAGTTCTAACCATAAAAAGTACTTCACTACTTCGTTTCTTGGCAATGTTTATCATGACAATGAAAATTGATTTTATTTTCCATAAAATATTATTTCAGTTCTAAGAATATGAATAAGAATTTAATGAAGTCTGAAAAAACTATGTAAATTATTCTGTCTTTTTTTAATCTTTGTTATATTTTTCTAAGCATTTCTGTGAATATTATTGATATACCTCTAGTATTTACTAGTTATCTAATAAGCAGAAAAACTAGAATGTCAATTACTAACACAATTAAAGAGAAAATTATATTCATATAATTATTGAAAAACTACTAAATTTGAAATATATTTTGATTAATTCAGGGATTTTGAAGAATTGCATCAATATTGAAAAATTAAATATCATAGTATGTTTTCAAAATCTTCGTGATGGACCTATAGTCAGGATAATTTGGGGGATTACATTAAATAATTTCATAAAAGTTCCTTTAGAGTATGATTCCTTAAAAATAAAAATGCCATTGTAATCCATAAGTTCATGGGTAATATTAAAAGGGAAAGAAAGGACAAAGAGTCAATTCTATCTGATTTTGAAATGTGATGCTGTTATCTGATTCTAGGTACTTTTCTATCAATTTTCTATTTTCTCCATATAGACCACAGCCATGCTAAGAACAAAAAAGTCAGGATTTTTTTAATATATTCATTTTATTTATTTTTAATGTTTTAAAATCACTACCATAAAACTTAGACTTTTTTCCCCTACCTAACCCCTACCACCCCTCTCCCTTCCCAAGATGGCATACAGTTTTATATAGGATATACACATACATTCCTATTGAATACATTTTAATTATAGTCATACTGTGTAGAACTAAAATAAATGGGAGAAATCATATAACAAACCAAAACATAACTAATATGCACACACACACACACACACACACACACAAATGATCTGCTACATTCTGCCATTGAATTCCATAGTTCTTTCTCTGAATGTGGAAGGTATTTTGCCTTAGAAGACCATGGGGAATTTTTTTTTTAAGTCCTTGAATTGCTATGAAGTCTACTAGAAAAAGCTCTCACATACTGTGGTCCTTGCTATGCACAAATTTCTCTTGGTTCTGTTCCTTTTGCTCAGTATCACATCATATAAGTCTTGCCAGGTCTCTCTGGTCTTCTTGTTCATCATTTCTTATGATGCAATAGTATTCCATTACATTCATATACCATAATTTACTCAGCCATTACCCAACTGATGGGCATCCTCTTGATTTCCAGTTTTTGGCCACTACAAAGAGTGCTGCTATAAATATTTTTGTACATGTTTTTGTACATTTTTTCCCATTTTTATGATCTCTTGGGGATACAGTCCTAGAAGCAATATTGTTGAGTCAAAGGGTATGCACATTTTTGTAGACCTTTGGGCATAGTTCCAAATTGCTCTCCAACCATGAGCTCACAGCTCCACCAACAATGAATTAGTGTTCCAACTCTCCCATATCTTCTCTAACATTTATCATTTTCCTGTTCTGTCAAGTTTGCCAATCTAATAGGTGCAATGTGGTATCTCAGAGTTGTTTTGATTTGCATCTCTCTAACCAATAGTGATTTAGAGCATTTTCTCATATGATTATAGATATCTTAATTTCTTCCTCAGAAAATTGCCTGTTCATATCCTTTGACCATTTATCAATTGGGGAATGACTTATATTGTTGTACATTTGACTAAGTTCACTATATATTCTAGAAATGAGGGCTTTATCTCCTACATTAGCTGTAAAAATTCTTTCCCAATATACTACAACCATCCAAATTGTCGTTGCATTGGGTTTGTTTGTGCAAAAACTTTTCAATATAATATAATCAAAATTATCCATCTTGCACTTCATAATGTTCCTATCTTTAGTCAAAAACTCTTCCCTTCCCTGATAAATACACTATTCCTTGCTCCTCCAGTTTGTCCAGGGTATCAATCTTTATACCTAGATTGTATACCCATTTGGCCTTTATTCTTGTGTACAGTGTTCTGCCACACTGTTATCCAGTTTTCCCAGAAATTTTTGTCGAACAGGGAGTTCTTATCCCACAAGCTGGGGTCTTTAGATTTATTAAACAGGAGATCACTATATTCCTTGCCTACTGTGTCTTGAATACTTAGCATATTCCATTTGTCCGCCTCTCTGTTTCTTAGCCAGTACCAAGTGGTTTTGATAATTGCTGCTTTATAACACAATTTGAGATCTGAAAGCACTACACCACTTTCCCTAGCATTTCTTTTCATTAGTCCCTTTGATATTCTGGACCTTTTGTTCTTTGAGATAAATTTTGACATTATTTTATCTAGCTCAAGAAAATAATTATCTGATGGTTTAATTGATATGGCACTAAATAAGTAAATTAATTTAAATAGAATTGTCATTTTTATTATATTGGTTCAGAGTACCTAGGAGCAACTGATGATTTTCCACTTACTTAGATCTGACTTTATTTGTGTGAAAAGTATCTTATAATTATGTTCATATAGTCCCTGGGTTTGTTTTGGCAGGTAAACTCTCAAATATTTTATAGTGCCTACCCTAGCATTAAATGGAATTTCTCTTTCTATCTCTTGCTTTTGGACTTTGTTATTAATATGCAGGAATGCAGAAGATTTGTGCGGGTTTATTTTGAAACCTACAACTTTGCCAAAGGTGTTTATTATTTCAAGTAGATTTTTTTAATTGAATCTCTGGAATTCTCTAAGTATATCATGTGCAAAGAGTGATAACTTAGTTTTTTCTTTGCCCATTCTTATTCCTTCAGTTTCTTTATCTTGTCTAATGGCTGGAGCTAACGTTTCTAGTACCATATTGAATAATAGTGCTGATAATGAACATCCTTGTTTCACCCCTGATCTTACTGGAAATGCATCTAGTTTATCTCCATTACATATAATGCTTGCTAAAGGTTTTAGGTAGAAATTGCTTATTATTTTATGGAAAGTTCCCTTTATTCCTATGTTGTCCAGTGTTTTTAATAGGAATGGGTGTTGTATTTTGTCAAAAGCTTTTTCTGCATCTATTGAGATAATCATGTGGTTTTTGTTAGTTTTGTTGTCTAAATGATAGATAATGCTAATAGTTTTCCTAATATTGAACCAGTCCTGCATTTCTAGCATGAATCTTACCTGATCATGATGTATTATTCTCATGATAAGATGCTGTATTTGTTTTGCCAAAATCTTATTTAAAATTTTTGCTTCTATATTCATTAGAGAAATTGGTCTATAATTTTCTTTCTCTGTTTTGGCTCTTCCTGGTTTAGGGATTAAAACCATATTTGCATCATAAAAAGAATTTGGGAGGACTTCTTCTTCCCCAATTTTCAAAAATAGTCTATATAGTATTGGAATTAACTGTTCTTTAAAGGTTTGATAGAATTCACTTGTAAATTCATCTGGTCCTGGAGAATTTTTTCTTAGGGAGTTCATTGATGGCTTGTTCAACTTCTTTTTCTGAGATGGAATTTTTTAAGTATTCAAGTTCCTCTTCAGTTAATCTGGGAAATTTGTATTTTTTTAAAATACTCATCCATCTCATTTAGATTCTTGAATCTGTGGGCATAAAGTTGGGTAAAGTAATTTCTAATTATTGTTTTAATTTCCTCCTCATTGGAGGTGAGTTCACCTTTTCATTTTTGATATTAGTAATTTGATTTTCTTTTTTTTTAATCAAATTGACCAAAGTTTTATCAATTTTATTAGTTTTTTTCATAAAACCAACTAGTGATTGTATTTATTAATTCAATAGTTGTCTTAAGTTAAATTTTGTTAATCTTTCCTTTGGTTTTCAGTATTTCTAATTTGGTATTTACTTGGGGATTTTCAATTTGTTCTTTTTCTAACATTTTCAGCTTTCGTTGATCTCCTCTTTCTCTATTTTGCTTATGTAGGCATTCAAAGATATAAAACTTCCCCTAAGAACTGCTTTCGTAGTATCCCATAAGATTCAGTAGGTTGTCTCCTTATTGTCATGAATGAAATTGTTGATTGTTTCTATGCTTTCTTCTTTAACCCACTCCTTCTTTTAGATTAGATTATTTAGTTTCCAATTGATTTTTGGTTTATCTTTCCATGGCCTTTTATTACATATAATTTTTATTGCATTATGATCTGAGAAGGATGCATTGATTATTTCTGCCTTTCTGCACTGGACTGTGAGGTTTTTATGTCCTAGTACATGGCCAATTTTTGTATTTGTGACATGTACAACTGAGAAAAAGGTATATTCCTTTCTATTCCCATTCAGTTATCTCCAGAGAGCTATCATATCTACCTTATCCAGAGTTTTTTTTACCTCCTTAAACTCTTTCCTGTTTATTTTGAGTTTAGATTTATCAAGTTCAGAGAGGGGGAGATTGAGGTCCCCCACTAGTATAGTTTTGCTATCAATTTCTTCCTTCAACTCCCCCAAACTCTCCTCTAAGAATGTGGATACTATACCACTTGGAGCATACATATTTAGTAATGATATTGCTGCATTGTCTATGGTGCCTTTTAGCAGGATGTGGTTTCCATGCTTATCTCTTTTGATTAGATCTGTTTCTGCTTTTACTTTGTCTGAGATTAGGATTGCTTCTCCTGCTTTTCTTCCATCCCCTGAAGGACAATATATTATGCTCCAACCTTTGACTTTTACCCTTTGTATATTCCCCCATTTCAGATGTGTTTCTTGTAAAGAACATATTGTTGGATTATGGCTTTCATACATTCTGCTATCTGTCTCCATTTTATGGGAGAGTTCATTCCATTCACATTCACAGTTATGATTACAATCTGTATCTTTCCCTCCATCCTCTTTCCCACCATTTGGGCTTTTAACTCTCCTGTCTCGCTTCCCCTTCCCTTTTATCCTTACTGCTTCTTCCTTCCCTTTTAACTTGCCCTCACCTTTCTTCCCCCTTCCCCTTCTACTGCTTATAGAGCTAGTTGGAATTATATACTTAAGTTTAATGTTCCCTCCTTGAACCAAATCAAATGAAAGTATCTCTCAAACAATACTCATCTCCCTCCCTTCTTTCCCTCTACTGTAATTTTGTACTTCTTCCTGTGATGCAATTTACCATTTTCTGTTTCCTCCTTTGCACACCTCCTGTTACAATCCCTTCTCATGTGTAAATCATATTTTTAACATGACATCATTTACTTTATACTCATTCCCTCTGTGCATATCCATTTTATATTTCATAATAGGTGTACAATTCTCAATATTAACAGGTATCATCTTCCCTTATAGAGCGGTAAACTGTTTGCCTAAATTGAGTAACAAGTTTTTGGGGGGTTTTCCCCCAGTTTGCCTTTTATGCCTCTCTTGAGGCCTGCATTCGAATTTTCTACACAAGTCAGCTCAACACGAAGTTCTGCAACTTCCAATTGGAATTTTCTATTAAGTTCTGGTATTTTTGTCAGGAAGGTCTAGAAATCCCTTACTTCATTGAATGACCATCTCGTTGCCTGAAATGTTATGCTGAACTTTGCTGGGTAGTTGATCCTTTGTTGTAGACTCAGCTCCTATGCCTTACAAATTATTGAGTTCCAGTTCTTTCGATCTTTTAATGTAGAAGCTGCAAGATCCTATGTAATCCTGACTGTAGCTCCTAGATATTTGAATGGTTTCTTTCTGGCTGCCTGTAGTATTTTCTCCTTCATTTGATAGTTCTGGAATTTGGCAATGATATTTCTTGGGGTTTTGAGTTTGGGATCCCTTTAAGGAGGTGAATGGTGGATTTTTTCCATGACTATTTTGCCCTCTAGATCTATCACTTCTGGGCAGTTTTCTTTTATGATTTCCTGGAAGATATTTTCCAGACTCTTTTTTGCATTGTGGCTTTCTGGCAGGCCCATAATTCTTAAATTTTCTCTCCTGGATCTATTTTCCAAGTCAGTTGTTTTTCCAATTACGAATTTTACATTTTCTTCTATCTTTTCATTCTTTAGATTTTGTTTGACTGATTCTTGCTGTCTCATAGAGTCATTAGTTACTATTTGCCCAATTCTAATTTTTATCAAATTGTTTTCTTCAGTTAACTTTTGCATCTCCTTTTCCATCTGTCCCATTTTTTCCTTTTCAGGAGTTATTTTCTCTAGTTAATTTTTGTACTTCCTTTTCCATTTGTTTAATTTTCCTTTTTAAAGAGGTGTTCTCATCTGTGAATTCTTTTTTCATATTTTTAAAATCATTGGCCAGCTTTTCTTCTATTTCCTTCTTCAGCTGTTCCAGAAGAGGTGTTTGTGCATGCAAGCAGTTCATAGTCCCTTCTGAAGTTTCAGATGGAAGTACAGTCTCACTACAGACCTCTTTGGTATTTGTGTTTTGATATTTGTCCCTATAGAAAGATTCTATGGTTTTTTCACACTTGTTTTGCTTTTTCTTGTTCATGATGGTGACTGTGTGTTATGGCTTCTGATTCTTTCAGTTAGAAGTTGCAGAACTTCGTGTTGAGCTGACTTGTGTGAAAAATCTAAGAGGAAGTGTCTTTTCATCTTTTTGTTTTGTGCTTCCTCAATCCGCCCTGGGGTTGACCTGTTAAGTGTGGGAGAGGGGTAGTCTGGTCGTGGGAGATCTCCTCAGCTGAGCTGAAGCAAAGGCAAGCTCAGGAGATGGTGATCCCAGCTGCCTTATTGTTTTCCCATTTCTCTTGGAGTGCTGAGGTATGACTAGATCCTAGAGAGTGTTTCTAGCCCTCCTGGGGCTCCTCTCCTAGAGCTGAGGCTCACCTGGGTCCTAGTGCTAGTTTCTACTACCCTGGGACCCTCTCCTTCTGGTTCACTTCTGCCACAGTAGGAGGAATCCTCCTTAGCTACTTTCCTAGACTCAGGTATTATGAGACTATTTGCCCCCTCTACTGTTTCCACTAATCCAGGATTTTTCTGGGGAAATATTTTATGGTTCTTTCAAGGTCATCAAAGAGAGGAGGAGAGAGAATTTACTGATCACTCCATCATGCTGGCTCCTGGAAGTTCAGGTAGGTAACTTACAGATATTTAATCTGAGGGCTGAAAGTCTCAGGAGCTGCTGCGGCTGTTATCTGGGGTTCAGCAGCTGGATCTACTGGTCTCTCATCCTGGGCTGCCACTCTGCTAGTTCAGCCTGCTGATGTCTCAGTTCTCCCTGGGGCTCTCCTGCTCCATTGGGCTGGATGAGGTGCACTATGCACTGTGGGCTCACCCCTGTGAAACAGATCCTTCCTGTCGATCTTTCAGTCCGTCCTAGGCTGTGAATCTGCCACAGTCTGTCTCCTATTGGATTCTGCACTTCCAAAATTTGGTCATACTCTCTTTTTAGAGGTATCTGAAGGAGTTTGTCTAGGAGCTTAGTTGAGTCGTTGCTCTCACCGCAAGCCAATATTTTGAAGTATGTGAAATGGATCACTACTTTATGCTCCAATTCATTAATGGATCTGAAATCTCATCAGTATGGGCTTTACCTTCATGAGCACAGATCCCAACTGTTATCCTTTGTATTACTTTTGTAGATTGCCCTGGGGATTCATCATAGAGGACCCACCTAGTGTTCTAAAGATTGCCCTCTAAGTCTTTCTTCATTATGTGGGTAATGTTGCAGTGCTTGGACTGTCCATGTGTTATACTTTTCTCCCACAATGTGAGTAGTCCAGTTCCTTTTATAATAGTATATTTCCTAGATGATATCTTTTATGGCAGTTGTACATAAATCATCACTGAACTATGCTATGAACTACTTATGCCCATTATACATTTCACTGGACTTTAAATCACCCTCAACTTTAGTTTAATTCTTAACTATAATGCTCCAAGACTTTTTAGAGATAGGATTTTATTGAGGCTTATCTGAAAATATTTTAAATATGCATTATTAAATTGGAGAGAGAACCGTGAACATTTTAGGAAATGGTAAGTCTACTAGGGATAGAGAGGGTATTGGTGAAGTGAACCAAAAAGCTCACTAGTTTTGTGATTTGTATATTTTAGTCATGTAACTAAAAACTAGTGAAAGCATAATAAACTATTTGACTTACATTATTTTTATAATTTTATATTATTTCCTATTATTCACAATAATAGACACTTTATTGAATTTAATTGATATGTCTATGTGGTAGAAAGAGAATCAAAACAAAAATAACATCTTTTTACCTGACTACTAGGAAGCTCAGGAAAATAATACAATTAATAAAATTGTCAAATGCATTCTTTTTACACATGTATCTGTGACCTTTATGAATATTTTCTCTTGCATTGATGATTCAGGTACCCAGAAGCAACTCTGGTTAGCCATATTTTTCCCTTAAATTTCTAGGGGGTGCCCCAGTAGGTTATGGAATTTTTCTTTAATGTTATCAGATTAAGTCCTCATTCTAGTGTTTTCTCCTCTTATATATTGTCAACATCTGCCTTATATACTAAATACATTCAATAACTGCTGTCTCAGTATCCTTAACCACTCCCCATTAATTGGTTTTACCAAAGGGATACATACTGAAAAAATAAAGCAATTTCAGGAGTATAGTCACCTTACTCATATTTCTGGGAATAACATACTCTCCGCTATAACTTATTGGTCCCTGAGGACAGTGGACTCAAACTTAACATGAATGTTAATGGATGTTTGCCCTACCAAATTAACTTAAAAATGAAGCATAGCCAATGGACAAAATTAGTTTCCTTGATTGAAGTATCAGGCATTTTGTTACAGTGTCAATCCATTGTTTGACTAGGATATGGTTTCTGCCAGCCCCTCAATTGACTCAATTGGAAATGAACTCTGGCATAAACTCCAATCACTGAAACTCTGTTCCAATATTTCCAAACTCACAAGGTCATAACTATTTCCAATACTCCTCATCTGAAAGCAAAATTAAAGAAATACAAAGAGGGAAAGAACAGAGACTCCATGTATTTATGGATCAGATGTTTGCCCAGGAGGTGAGGTCCTAAGGCTTTTCATCCCAAAAGCTTACATGATGTTTTTCTCACCTGAACCAGCTAGGTAGGAAAGAACATTCTCATTCCTGGGAGAGCAGTGAAGGATGTATTTGTAGTAGGGAGGAAGCAGGATGTGTGAATATCATTTCTGGTTCAGTAATCAACCAAAATATTTCCTTCTTTACCACAAGGTAAAGTATAATAGAAATAGTCTCAATATTATCCATGCTCTTCACTGGGGAGTGGGGCCCTTTCATTAGACATCATCATGCCTTTTTAGAATCAGGATCTTCATGCTCTGAGGATAGAACTTCCACTTGACAGTCACCTTGTTACATAATACACTTGTCCCACAAGATCCTATCATGATGCTTCATTATGGCACACTGATTTCACAGAGGTTCTAAAAGGTGGGGCAAGCAGAAAGAAGATCTATCAGTTTCTACAATAATAAAAAAAAGGCTAGAGGAGCAACTTCTTAAACTTTTCTGAGGAACAGCCTAGTTAAATATGAAAAAGTACATCAATTTTAATAGTAATTAATAGTAACAATAACTAATATTTATGTAGAACTTTTAAGATTTTCAGCGTACCTTACAAATATTATTTCAGTTTATCCTCACAGTAATCCTGAAAGATAGGTACTACAATCATCCCCATTTTGCAGATGGGGAAACTGATGCAAATATTAAGTAACTTGTTTAAGGTCACATAGCTAGTAAGGGGCTGGGAATAGATTTAAATAGATTTAAATTCAGACATTTTGATTTCCAGGTCAAGTGACTTTAACTTCATGTCATTGTCCTTAATTCATTCCAAGTTTTATCCCTCTTGACATTTTTCCAAGACCTTACTACATTCTTATATTTATCCTTTGTTCTACAGCTTTGCTTCCATTTTCTGTATACTTCTTTGAAAATATAAACTGGTTGATAAATGTAACCATATTAGTCTCTTTAGATAGTTATCATTTTCTCTCCTTGTTGGACTTATTTCCCTCTTACAATTTCATTCTTGAATGTCAGTAATCTTTCAAGGGTTTTTTTTTTCCCTAATTAATTTTAATATATGGTATCTTTGCTCTTCTTCCATTGAGCCCTTTGAAATCTGGTTGTAACTGGAATTTATCAAATAGCAGTTACTCCCACGGATGAGAAGAAATCTATGGAAATCTCAATAACATCATCTAAATAAAATCAAAATGACATTTGAAACTTTATGACTTCAGTGAAAAAGTGAACATAGAAGAAGATGAAAAACGTTGGAAAGTGTAGTTCAGGAGTACAAAATGTGAAAGATCAAAGGTCTATAGACTATGGAAAAATCTCACAATGATAGATTAATAGTAATTTAATCAAAGAAGAGCATTAGCATGTATAAAATACGACAAATGTAGAATAACATTCAGATAAAAAATGGATTTATTCTAATGGATGTGGAATAACTAATTACTGATGTGGGAATCATTTCCAAATCAGTTGTCAGTATACAGTTAGATCATTGACGTTTTGGAGTGATGATTAAAATCAATATCAAATAAGCACATATAACAAAATTGAGAAGATATTGCATGAAAAGTGAGAAAACGCCAACTTTCAATTTAAACAAGTCACTAATACAGGGGAAAGAAGCAGTGAGTTTTTTTTAAAAATAGACATTAATTTAAATCATTTAATAAAGCTAGAAACCATAATTTTTTTTCTTATTCTTATTTACGTCTCCACCTTCAGTTTCCAGATGGGGGCTCTGTTGTTGGATTAAACTCTATTTCTATGATCCGGCATATTGTGGGCAGAACATGCTTGCTTGTATTATTGGGTGCCAAGACTTGGCTCAACTTTCTCTAGGAATTGTATGGTCTTGTCTTCTTCTGTGGTTCAAGTTCAGGACGCCTGGGAGCTGCTTTGCCCTATATCCTGAAGTGGAGGAAAATCCTAGGTTATCCCAATCTGGAAGTTGCTCTGGACCTGTCTCCATCTGAGGGACCAAGTGGTCTCACATGTTGCCTTTTACTTACCCTAGCTTTTCTCTGGTTTGAGCTTTTACAATATTCTGGCTATCTTTTTCTTTAGACTAGATGGAGAAATGTATAGCTGATTCTCTTTGGTTTTCTTTACCATTATCCTTCTGGTGCATTTTTAGGATTTTCTTGAGGGTATTGTAGGTGATGTGGAATGCTCTAGACTAACACATCACTACCTTCCCCAAATTCCTGAAATCACCACCACTCAAGGAAGACCATTAGACATTTGGATAGTTCTAACTGTAAGAAGGTATTTCCTATCACTAAGCCTAAATTTGTAACTGCTATTTCAGTCTTCTGTGGATGGACAGAAAAAGTACAAGTCTCCTTCATATAATAGCCTTTCAAGAACTTGAAGAAACCTATTACTTCATTAATATTCATCCCTTTTCCAAATCTTTTTACTTTGTGTAGTGCCAATGTGATATTCACAGTTCCTACCACAGCCATGAATATCTTGGTACAATTTTGAATCATGAAATACCATAGACTCTACACATGGGAGACAGAACCAAACATGTATTCAGACACCAGAAAGCCAAATCCATGACAGTAACAAAAAATCTATACACAATAATAATGCAGAGGACAACACCCTCTCCATGCCTTCCCCCTACTAGGCTTTCCACAAACCAGAGATATTAAACAAATTATAAGCAGGTCTCCTTAAACAAAATCACAAGCAAGCTCTTTTACTCACACTAGGCAGCAGCCTGCATCCTTCCTAGTTTGGGCTGCTCTCAAGACTGACTTCCTCTCAGCTCTACTCCAGCTCCACCTCTTCCTGTTCCACTCATTCAGCAAACTCCTTCCATCACAGGTTCCATGTGGCTCAGACTCATGTACCACAGGCTTCCATGTGACCCAGGCAGGTTACATTTGCTTATTGATGAATATGAAACACTTTCCATTAAATTACCATTATACTATGCTAATCACATCCATTTCTTTTAAGTAGGTCCTCATGTCATAAATTCAAGTTCCTTTACTCCTCTGATTGCCCTCTTCTGGAATCTCTCCTATCAATGTCCTTAAATAATAAGGCCCAGGACTGCACATAGTTTATGACCATGCCACCTATGTTTTTAATTAAGTCACTGATAAAATGCTAAATAGTCTGAGGCTAAGCACAGACTCCTGGTGTACTCTACTGGAGAACTTCACTGACATTGACACTGATGATGTCATTCACTGAAAGCCTTCAAAGTTATTGTCCCCTCCTTGATCACTGCCTTGTTGTGACAGAGGAGTTTGTTTAGTAGCTCAATGAAACTATAAACTGTGGAAGGTCATGGAGGAGAGTTCTGGCAAAAAGGATTTCACTAGAGAGGAAAATGGAAAACCACACCAATATCTTTGCCAAGAAAACCTCATGGACATTATTGAAATGATAAAAGAGATGACACTGGAAGACAAGCCCCTTAAGTCAGAAGCTGTCCAACATATTACTGGGGAAGAGTGGAGGATAATTACAAGTAGCCTTAGTGCTAATGAAGAGGCTACCCCATAGCTGAAAGGAAACTCAGCTATATATGTGTCTGGTGATGAAAGGGAAGTTCAATGCTGTAAAGATTATTGTTTCATAGGAACCTGGAATATAAAGATCTGTGAACTAAGGTAAGCTAGATGTGATCAAACTAGAGATGGAAAAATTAAATATAGACATCTTGGTATGTATGTGTGTGTTCATCCTTCATTGCCAAAGAAGACCATGCCATCAGAGAAATAATGACATGACTTGCACTTGACTTTGTTTTGAGTGAGGTAGGGCTGTGCAGGTCACCAGCCTCACTTTTCCTCCAGAGCCATCCAGTGACCAGATATACATCAAGATGACTGCAGATGACCCAAGATGAGGCAATTGGAGTTAAGTGACTTTCCAAGGGTCACACAGCTAGTGAGTGTCAAGTGTCTGAGGTGAGATTTGAGCTCAAGTCCTCCTGACTCCTGCACTGGTGCTCTAACTATTGCACCACTTGGTAACAGTACACTTAAATGGATGTAAATGAGTGAATTTAATTTAATAATCGCTACATATGCTACTGGAAGCAAGAATCACTTAGAAGAAATGGAATACCCCTTATGGTGTGTAAAAGGATGAGAGAAGCAATTCTGAGGCATAAATTCTCAAAAATGACCAAGTGATATCTGTTTGAATCCAAGGCAAACCATTCAGTGTCACAGATATGCAAGTCTGTGCTCCAACCACTGATGCTGAAGAGTCTAAAACTGATCATTTCTATGAAGACTTACATTATCTTCTAGAAATAACATCAAAAAAGATGTCACATTTATCATGGGGTATTAGAATGTCAAAGTAGGAAATCAGAAGATAATTAGAATAACAGACAAGTTTGTCCTTGAGTATAAAATGAAACAGAGAAGAGAATAGCAGAGTTTTTTTCATGATAATTCAGTGATCATAGCAAACCACTTCTCCCACACAACTCAAAAGGCAACTCTACACATGGACATCACCAGATGCTCAATATTAAAATCAGAATGATTACATACTTTGTAGCCAAAGGAATCTCTCAACAGTCAGTTAAAACAGTACCTGCAGTTGACTATGTCTCAGATCATAAGCTTCTTATTGCAAAATGTAGGCTAAAATTGAAGAAAAACTAGGATAGGTATGATTTAAACAATATCCCTTATGAATATAAAGTGGAAGTGATGAATAGATTAAACAGAGAACCTAAAGAACTACAGACAGAGTTTGCAATATTGTACAGGAGTCAGCAACAAAAAATATCCCAAAGGAAAAGGAGATAAAAAAGAAAAATGGATGTCTGATGAGGCTTTACAAATATCTGAGGAAAGAAAGAAAGTGAAATATAAAAGAAAAAGGGAAAAATTTATCCAAATGGGTACAGAATTCCAGAGGATAGAAAGGAGAGATTAGGTTTTCCTAAATAAGCAATGCAAAAAATACAAGGATAATGAAAAGGACAAGAGATGTCTTCAAAAATTAGAGATAGCAAGGGAATGTTTCATGCAAAAAATATAGGGATGATACAAGACAAAAACAGTTAAGTGACTTAACAGAAATAAAAGTGATTAAGAAGAGTGGCAAGAATATATTGAAAAACCATACAAGAATGATCATGACATTACTAATTATTTTGATAATGAGGTTACCGATCTGAAGCTAGACATCCTGGAGAATGAAGTGATGTAGGCTAACAATAAGGCTAGTACAGATGATGAAATTCCAGCTGAGGTTATTTAAAATTCTAAAAGACCATGCTGCTAAAGTCCTACAGTCAACATACTAGCAACTTTGGAAAATTCAACAGTGGTCACTGCATGAGGAAAATATCAGTTTATATCACAGTCCTAAAGAAGGGCAATAGCAAAGATTGTTCAAATTACCAAATAATTGCATCCACGTTACATGCCAACAAGCTAGGCTTCAGCCATTTGTTAACTGAGAATTACCAGAAGTGCAGGATGGTTTTCAAAGAGGCAGAGAAACTAGAGACCAAATTTCCAACATTTACTGGATTATGGAAAAAAAATCAAGGGAGTTTCAGGAGAAAGAATCTCATATGGGTCAAGAAGCAACAGATAAAACTGAACCTGGAGAAAGTTTGGTTTAAGATTGGGAAAGAAGTATGACAAAGCTGTATATTGTCACCTTATTTATTTAACTTTTAAGCAGAGCACTTCCTGTGAAATGCCAACCTGGATGAATCACAAAGCTGAAATTAACGTTACCAGGAGAAATATCAACAATTTTAGAAATGCAAATGATACCAATATGATAGCAGAAAGTGAATAAGAATTAAGATGCCTTTTGATGAGAGTGAAAGAGGAGAATGCAAAAATTGACTTGAAACAATATAAAAAACTCTAAGAGATTGGAAACTGACCCCATCACTTCTTGGCAAATAGAGGGAAAAGAAATGAAAGCACTGTCCAATTTTATATTCTTGAACTCAAAGATCACTGCAGATGATAATTGTAGCCATGAAATAAAAAGACTCTTGCTCCTTGAAGGAAAAACTATGACAAATCTGGACAGTGTAATGAAAAAGCAGAGACATCACCTTGCCAACAATAGTCAAAACTATGTTTTTTTTTCCAATATCAATGTATGACTATAAGAAAAATAGAGTGCTACAGAATTGTCACTTTTTAATTGTAGTACTGGAGAAGACTTTTGAGAGTTCCTTGAATAGTAAGACATTGAAATCAGTCAGTACTTAATGAAATTAACTTGGACAGTTTACTGGAATGTCAAATACTGAGGTTGAAGTTTAAATACTTTGGCCACATAATGAGAAGGCAACACTTATTGGAAATGACTCTAATGTTGGCAATGATTAAAGTCAAAAAGAAAGGGGGGCAGAAGAGGATGAGATAGTGTCATAGAAACAATGAACATGAAGTTGGACAAACTTTGAGAGATAACGAACGATAGAAGGGCCTAACCGAGTATGGTCCATAGGGTCACAGAGTCAAACTTGACTGAATGCCTGAACAACAGCAATGTTATTGAACATGCCATTCTATTAGTTTGGAATCCATTTCACTGTATTATGCTTTATTCTACCCCTCCTCATTTTTTCCACAAAAATAACAGGAGATAATTTAACAAATGTAAATCTAGGTAAATTATAACTTTTAGCTGACTTTCAGGTTTAGTAATAATGTTAAAAAAGAAGAAACATGATTCATATAGCATACCTTATTCTTGATAAAGTGACACTAGTTCTGTGTAATTCATCAGTGTTTTTTAATATAATCACTAAATATCTCTTCAATATGTCCTGGATTTTTTCATTGAATAAAGCAAACTTACCAAGAGAGAGGGAAGGAAGGAGGGAGGAGGAAGAAAAGGGAAGAGAGAGAGAGAGAGAGAGAGAGAGAGAGAGAGAGAATGAACATTATTATATATTATGCAATACTTTGGTATGTAAAATTTCATATTTAGGGCACTGTGGGGAGAGAGGAGTAGGGAATAAAACATCAAAAATATTGTCTTTCATTTGCCCTTAGTTCAGTGAAAGAAATTATATTTTTCTTACAAGTAATCTGAAAGACCAAAAATGTCCTTTTATTATAATTTGAAGACGACTTTTAGGCATCTGTTTTCTATGACAGTTCCATCTAGCATTTTATTATGACATATGCAAAATAGGCAGTTAATCAGAGATTTGGAACACATTTTAATTAAATCAATATTTCAAATTTTTATAGGCAAATACACTAGTGGCTAAAAGAAATCAAGCAAGCTAGTTTAAAATCCATAGCATCTATACTGACTATTTATTCATTGTCTAATATGAAAAGGTCTACTCTAATGGGAGGTTAATGTGTCAATAAAGACTTTTTGTGACATTGAAGATAATTTTTAAGCTACCTATATGGGTGAATTAAAATCATTTTATGCTACCAGAATAACTAATTACTAACTACCTGGCCCTATAGCTTTTTATGGTATTTGTAAAGTCTACTATTCAAGGTGCCTTGAAAAATTAAAATTGCATTTTTTATCATGGAGGAAGAAGGGAAAGGGAAGGGAATAAGCATTTATATTACATCACTAGGTGCCAGGCACTGTGTCAAGTACTTTTTACAAATATCTCATTTGCTCATTACAACAAATCTCTGAAGTAGGTGCTTTGATTGACTCCCATACTACAAAATTGAGAAGTATATGAGGCTGGATTTGAACTCAGATTTTCTCAGCTCTAGGCCCACCATTCCACAATATGTCACCAGCTGTCACTAGTGACTTCCTCAGTTGTATAACATTATTATCACAATCTCGAAGAAATAATTAAGCTGAATTATTACTTATTTTCATTTCACATTTTTTCTTCTATGAAAAGATGAGAATTCAAATTTATGTAAGTACGAATGACGTGTCAAACTAAAACAACTATAATGAAATAGTTATTACAGAAAAATATAGTCAATATTTCAAAAATATATTTTTCTCAATATGTTAAAGAAAAAAGCATCGGCATAAAAGCCATATTAATGTGATGAAAAGCATATATTTAAAAACAAAGTTATTATGTATAATTAGCAAAAAATCTAGAAACTCTCAATAACTATTACTTGATATAGTGATAAAACTTCCAGTGATAGCAACAAGACCAGGCAAAAGTTATTAAGGGTGTATACAATGGCTGAGGAGACAAAATTATCATCAATTTCAAATGATATGTTTATTTACCTAGAAAACCCCAGAGAATACATTAAAAAACCTAACTGCGGCACTTAATGACTTCAGTAAATTACCAAGATACAAAATAAGTATGTGAAAAGCATTGACTTTCTACAAAACAATAACAAAACCAAGGAGGAAAACTAAAATAAAAATCCAATTAAAAATAATTACAACTTGAATAAAATATTTGGAATTTAATCTACCAGAATGCAGTCAACACATAAAAAATTTACAAATCATCCTTTGTAGAAATAATTGGAGAAATTTTCAAGGCTCATTATTGGTTCATGTTAAAATAATACTAACAATTACTCTACTATATGAATTAGCTTATAATGATAGCGCTATTCTAATCAAAATACTAAGGTAATATTTTTAAGAAAAGAAAAATAATTTAAAAAATAACATTTAGTCCTGTTTGATGAACCGGAGAGTAGAAACTAATAGACGGATAGGTTTTTTTTTTTTTACAAGATTTGTGAGGAAGAGAAGAAAAACATTTTGCACATATACAAAAGAATTAATTTAGACTACCATCTTACATGTTATAACACAAGAAAAAAGGAAGGAAGGAAGGGTCAAGCAAAACCAGTTTCTACAATGGCACATGAAAAAATACATTCCTTATTCTATATATTTCTATATTATTTCATCATTTCTATAAAATGAGGTGAACTGCATTCTTCTTTATCAACCCTCCAATCAGCTTTAATTTTACTGAAGGTTAATCATGACTATATGGTTTGGTTATTGTTTGACTGAATTTAGGTTCTTTAACATTCTATTTATACCTTTCAGTAATCATCTTTTCATTTGGAACTCAGAGAGTCTTTTTTTGGACCACTCTCATGAACTTAACAAGTACTATTGTGAACTATAGCTATCTGTATGCTATATTATGTAAAACATACGTGTTTTCCAAGGGGCTAAATTACATAGCACACAGTGTAAAAAGTGCTTAATGCAAGTATAATTGTTCACTGATTTTGATTAAAGAGCTATTTGTGAAAAGGTTGATTTTATCTCTAACATATTTTCCAATACAGTTATTCCTCTGTTGTCTTTCTCCTCAGCCTCTAAAAAGTGTTATTATTTTTCTGGTTCATAGTAAAAATTAGTTATTTGGTTAATCATTTTTATTGTCTATTGATAAATATCATGTGATCTATCAATCACAAATCATGTTATTTTTCTTAAATATTCAAGCTGGGAAGCATTTCTAATGTATGACCAGGACAACGCCTATCCAAATTGAGTAGAAGAAATTTATCTTCTGTGCTGTCTGTTTTTTTGGGCCCCTAATTCTGTCATGTGAATTTCTTTCAGTTTTCAATTATTTTCCTTGCCCTCTCCTTTCAGGAAGTCCACTTCCAAAATCAGGGGTACGCAATCTCTAACTAGATTTCCTTCTTGTGTCTTTCTATTAGCCCTAGGACTTCTTGCTGTTATGTTCACTACCTGACCTATAACTCATCCCCTGAAGACTATATATTCCAGAGACAATCCTTTCACTTTAACAATCCAATTTGTGCTTGTATACCACTGAGAGGAGTGCTTAAGGAGATCTGAGAATGTGTATATTTTAATAGTTACTTATAAACTAAATAAAACAAAAAATAGAAATTTCAAGTCATAAAAAAGCAAAGGTTATGAAAGAGTAGGAAAGGGAGGTAACAAGCATTTATTAAGTGCATACCATGTGCCAGGGACTGTGTTAATAATTTCATTAGATTTAGAAAGGCAGTAGAAGAGGAAATTGCAGGTGAATGAAGTCCTATGGTAGTACAAATTATATAATTCGATTAACCCTATGCTGAACTTGAGCACAAGGGCCTAGTCTTGCCAGTTTTGTACAGTGTTCTTGTCCTTCTCAAGCTTTATTCTCAAATATAAATGTTATACAAAATATATGATACAATAATAAAAAGATATATATATATATAATATATGTTTGCATGTATATATGCATGTTATTTTGGAGCTCCCTGACCATCAACACCGCCACCCAGATCTAGCTAATCAAAATTGTATTTCTTCTTTAAAAGATTTCTTTTATTTATTTTGGTGCAATGGATTTTTTTTAGCACTCCATTTATATAACGAAGATGACGTTGATATTCTCCAAAGCCCAGGTTAGTCTTCTCAAAGTAGTTTACATGCAAAATTTCTACATGGCCATGTTTCAAACAAGGTAAATTTTTTCTCTTTTTTATGATATTATTGCCCTAGTATTTCCTTTCTCTTGTCTATGCTCTACAGACTGATAAAAATAAGCTTCCTAAATCACAGATTTTACCATGTCCTTTATTGTTTATATATCTTCAATGAATTCTCTTTTGCTTTTATGGTAAAATACCAACTTCTCAACTTCTCATTTAAATCCCTTCAAAATCTGACACCAGTTTACCTGAGCAATGGCCAGTTTTCTTTCATATTACTCTCTTTGTACAATCAATACCCCTGTTTGTTGACTTACTCATTATTTGTCCCTTTGTCCTGTAAACATCAGTGACTCACTATTACCTTCAGCGTCAAATATAAAATCCTTAGTTTAATATTAAAAACTATTAATAACCTACTCCCTGCCTATTTTTCCAAAATTCTTCTTAACCCCTTTTCATGGTCTCATTGCTATTCCTTGAACCAGACATTCTATCTCCTGAATCTATGCCTTTTCACTGGCTGTCCTCCATGCTTGTAATTGTCTCCATTCTCACCTTTACCTCATTGTTTTCCTTGTTTCATTCAAGCCTCAACCAAACTCTTACCTTCACCAAGAAGTTTATCTCAGTCCTCTTTAATGTTAGTGCCTTCCCTTTCAGATTACCTCTAATTTATTCTGTATATAGCTTGTTGATACAAATACAAGATTGAATACTTGAATGGTGAATGACTGAATGTTGTCTCCCCCACAGATTGTAAATTCCTTTGGGGAAGAGAATGTCTTTTGCTTTCCTTTGTATTTCAGTGCTTAGCACTGTAGGCACATAGGAGGTATAGTGTTTGTGACTGACATACTGCTCCATGAACTTGACATTCCATCTTTCACATCTGTGATGTCTTGTACTTTCAAAGAATAACTCCAGAGCCTCATCTTATGAAAAGACTTTTCTAGTCCTTTTAGTTGTTAGTACTCCTTTACTACCTCCTCGAATTATATTTTGTTTGTTGTCTATGTGGCATGTCATTTTCTGAAACTGTAACTTGTTTTATTTTTCTGTTGTTTTTTATGCCCAGAGTCTAGCACATTGCCTTGTACAAGTCACATATTAGATATTTGTTGAGTTGGAATAGCATCCTCTATGCCCTTCTAAGATTCTCATCAAATAAGTTGTTTTTTTCATATACTATAAAGAATATGATTCTATGACAGATTTAACTACCAAGATAACCTTATTGATTTCCACAGCATGACCTTTTTTAAAAGGGTAGAAAACATAGAAATATTCATTTCTTTACAGTGTTCACCAATGTCATGGAGAACATCCAGCTTAAAGTCCAAATATAAGAGATCCTTCATAGATGGCAAGATTTTCTAGGCAAACTTGTTCTTGGATGATATTGTACTGATTGCATCAGGCCTTACAATGTTGCAGTATCTCCTCAGTAAGATCTACTGTCACTCTAGGAGTCTAAGGATATAACCTAATCTTAAAAAATAAGAAAGAAATTATATAGAAAGAAATAGTGTCTGAATCTTTTATGTAGGTGGATAACCTCTGTGTGTGTGTGTGTGTGTGTGTGTGTGTGTGTGTGTGTGTCCTGCCCATGCCTATAATATATATTGGATAGACTGCCGCTGGCATTAATTTCCTAGGAAGAACAAATTCTGAAGAGCAAAACACTCTACTTTTTTTTTTAACACAGTTAACACAGTTTACAACAGATAAAGCAATTCAAACTTTTGGTCCGGTGATACATCTTTTTATAACATTTACAATATGGGCCACAAAAGAAATTTTTTTAAACATAAGCCAACTAAGACACAGATAATATTTATGTTGCTAACTTCACAATCTCTTGATCTAATTGTCTCCTCAGTATTACTAAGAATAAAAGGACCCTAACTTAATATTGTGGGTCTAAAGTCCTATGCCTAATAGCTTAATTTTAGCCTCGGATGTTCCTCTACCCATAATCTATAATTGAATAGATCTGGTATTGAGCTTACAAATCTTTTGACTATAGGGAATTGCCAGAGTAGGGACATTGCAGGGAAATAATATCTCCCTAACTTCATGCCTATTTCGGGGCAGGAGTAGATTGTCCACTTGTATTCAGCCAGGCTTAAGGTCTGCCAGGTGTTCATTGGGGAAATTGAGTCCAGAGAATCCCACCTCAGCCCATGCTGAACAGCTGCTCTCCCACTCTTCCCTTGAGATCACCTATGCAGTTCATACTAGCATCTCATGAGCATACTGGCATTATGTAATGGAGGCTCGGATAGCCTTCCTTTCTTCCCATACCTGGAGTTAGACTCAGAATAGTCACTTAGTAGTCCCACATCATCTAAAAATGGCAAGTTCCTATAACCAAGTTTAAAATATGATTATAATTTCACTTTGGCTAAGGAACATCTTTTAGGCAAGTCTTAAGTGGCTTACATGTCTTTCTATACATATTCTAGTTCCTGATTAAATGGCAATCATAAAATCATATTTATCATTAAAACCTTGACTTTTCCATCAATGCCAAATTTTATCAGAGGTTACCTTTCTCTTGGAAAGTTAGACTGAAATTTTTTCTCCAAACTAAAGATGTCATTGATTTATTCTCAGTAATTAATTCAGTCTATTGTTTTAATACTAATTGCTTTTACCTCACTTTGTAACATGACCAATTTTTCTCCCCATCACCCCCCTCCCCCCACTTCCTAATACCGTGCATTCTGGTTGCTCCTTCCCTCAATGTACCCTCCCCTCCATCACACCCCCACCCCTGTCCTATCTCCATCTTCCTTCTTTTCTTGCAGGGCAAGATGAATTTTCATACCCCTATCCCTTTAATTCCTATTTCCTGATTATATGCAGTAAAAATTCTCAGCATTCATTTCTACTTCTTTGAATTCCAACTTCTCTTCCTCCCCTGCTCCCTCCCCAGCCCCATTAAGAAGGGAAGCAATTCAATATAGACTAAACATGTGTTGTTTTGCAAAAGACTTCCATAGTAATCATGTTGTGTACTACTAATTATATTGCCCCCTGACCTACCCTATCCCCCTTATTTCCCCCCCCACAATTGACCTTGTCTCTTCTTGAAAGTGTTTATTTCTAGTGACTCCCTTCTCCCATTTCCCCTCCCTTCTAACATTCCCTTCACTCCACTTGTTGCCACCTCTCCTACTTTTCTGCGGTGTGATATAAATTTTCATATCAAATTTAGTGAGCATGTTATTCCTTCCTTCAGTCACATGTGGGGAGAGTAGCTTTATTCCCCCCACTCCCCTTCTCCCTTATCTCCTCTCTTGAACAAGGTTTCTCTTATCTCTTTTATGAGTTATAGCCTGCCCCATTTCCTTACTTCCTTTCTCACCCCTTAATTTTTATTTTATTTGTGTGTGTGTGTGTGTATGTGGATATCATTTTTTCTGATATAACACACTTTGTACTCTCT
Organism: Potorous gilbertii; assembly: GCA_028658325.1. Taxonomy (NCBI): domain Eukaryota; kingdom Metazoa; phylum Chordata; class Mammalia; order Diprotodontia; family Potoroidae; genus Potorous; species Potorous gilbertii. The sequence goes on along the minus strand of CM053770.1, from coordinate 618,669,643 downwards.
ATCTATGTGTATGTGTGTATGTGTGTATAATCTCTCCAACTACCCAAATACTGAGAAAAGTTTCAAGAGTTAAAAATATTTTTTTTTCTATGTAGTAATGTTAACAGTTCAGCTTTAGAGAGTCTTTTATGATTTTTCTCTTTTTTCCCCCTGTTTACCTTTTCATGCTTCTCCTGATTCTTGTCTTGGGAAGTCAAAATTCTAAATACAGATCTGGTCTTTTCTTCACCATGAAATCTTCAAATTTATCTCTGTCACAGAATGTCCATTTTTTTCCCTTGACGTATTATACTCAGATATACTGGATAGGTGATTCTTGGCTTCAATCCCAGTTCCTTTAACTTCTGAAATATCCTACTCCAAGCCCTTCAATCCCTTAATGTTGAAGCTGCCATATCTTGTGTTATCCTGATTATATTTCCACAGGACTCAAATTGTTTCTTTCTAACTGCTTGCAGTATTTTCTCCTTGATCTGGGAACTCTGAAATTTGGACACAATATTCCTAGGAGTTTCTCTGATTGGGTTTCTTTCAGGGGGTGACTGATCAATTTTTTTCAATATCCTTTTTGCCCTCTGATTCTATAACAACAGGGAAGTTGTCCTTGATAATTTTATGGAAGGTAGTGTCTTGGCTCTTTTTTTGACCATGACTTCCAGGTAGCCCAATAATTTTTAAATTATTTCTCTTGAATCTGTTTTCCAGGTCAGTTGTTTTATAAATTAGTTCTTTCATCTCATCTTTTATTTTTTTAATTTTTTGGTTTTGCTTACTAACTTCTTGGTTTAACTCATAGTCATTTGTTTCCCTGAACTCATTTCTCTCAACGAATTATTTTGTTCAGTGAGGTTTTGAACCTTCTCCTCCATTTGGCTAATTCTACTTTTTAAAACCTTCTCCTCATTAGCTTTTTGGACCTCTTTTTCCAATTGAGTTAGCCTCTTTTTAAAACTGCTATTTTCCTCAACTTTTTTTTTTTTTTTTTTTGGTTCTCCTTTAGTAAGCTGCTAACTTGTTTTTTATGGTCTTCTATTTCCTGAGCCAAGTTTAAGTCCCCTTTGGAGGGAGGGCCTTTGACTTCCTCTGACAGTATGCCTTGTTCTTCCTCATCCGAAGGGATGGGGGGAGACTTCTGTTCCCCAAGAAAGTAATCTTCTATGGTCTCATTTTTTCCCCCCTTTTCTGGGTATTTTCCCAGTCAGTTACTTGACTTCTGACTTTCCTCTCCATACCCACCTCTCCTCCAGATCCGCCCAACTAGTACTTGGGGGCTGAGATTCAAATGCAGCTCCCCAGCTTTAGGGCTTTTGGCAGGGGCAGGGCTGCTATTCAGTGTGAGATTGAGCTCCCGTGCTCAGGTGGGAGCAGGGTCACCACTTGGGGCTCAGTTCCCTCAGGGGGTTTATGGGAAGACCTTCAACAATGGATCCAAGCTCCTGCCTGCTTTGGGAATCCCAGTCTGCTGCCGCCTCCACTGCTTCCTCCTAAGGGGACCTGTATTATGGAGACACCCTGCTCCCCTCTTGGCAAGCTGAAAAGACTCTCTTACTGACCTTTGGCGCCTGTGGGTGGAGGAACCTGCGCTGCCTCTGGAGATTCTGCCCCTGAAGCCTGCTTGGATCTGCTGCTCTTGGTGCCATGGCCAAGGCAGGGCTAGGCTCTGCTCTGTGTCTGGTGCATGACAGACCTTTGGTGTCAGTTTTTCAGGTCTCTCTGGAACAGAAATCTCCTCCACTCCATTTTTCTGTGCCTTCTGTTGCTCCAGAATTTGTTGGGAATTCTTCTTTACAGGTATTTTATGGGTTTTGGGTTAAGAACTAGCATATGTGTGTCTTTCTATTCCACCATCTTGGCTCCTCCCTGCCAAAACATTCTACTTTTGATGCTATGTAGTTGCAAATCATAGAACTGCAGAACAATCAAATGGCAGATAATTCAAAGAGCAATTAAAATGTGCATGGTGATTGAAAAGAGAGTTCCTCATGTAGTCAAGAATGTCCTTTACTCAAGAAAGAAAGAGGGCATATTCACCCAAAAAGAAGATATATTAGCCATGTAGTGAGAAAATGGAATAACAAGTATAGATAGCCAAATTGCAGCAATGCCATGCACTCAATATTAAAAGTGCCATGAGACAATGTCAAGCACATTGGGTAGATTGTCTCTTTTTCTTTCTTTAACAGTGAGGCAAAGATAATGCAGGAGAATGCCTGGAGGTACTAAAATCTGCACTGGAGTAGGTCATGTGCATACCTACAAAATAATAAATGCATTGAAATACTGAAACCCAAAACAAAGCTCTGAAATTCACAAAATAGGAAGAGGTGGAAGCATTTCATATCTTAGATCTTCTATTAGCACTTATATTCATGTGGAATCTTAGACAGCAGACAATTAGTGATAGATATTAAGAAAATTGTAGTGTTTATACAGGATTGCTTTATTGAGACAGGGTCCACCAGAGTTTCCTAAATAAGTAACCTTAACATTTTATAAAATGAAACCTTAGTACTTTGGGAAGAACCATAGCTCTGAATTCAGAGGATTTGGGTTCAAATTCCATTTCTCTACCTATTAGCTGTCTGACCTCAGGCAAATTACTTAATCTCACTAGTTCACATTCTTTTGTGAAAAATGAGGGTAATGATTTAAATGGTTTCAATTCTCCTTTTCCATCATAAATCTCTGTCTGACAGTTGTGACCATAGGACACTGAGCCCCAGCTAAGCTAAGTGACTTGTCGAAAGTCTCATAAGTGCTATTTGAATGGAAGTCCTTTGATGTCAAGTCCAGTGTGTTTGTTTTTCCATGTTACTTTGAATTTCTCCTCATTCCTTATATTTGTATAATATATGATACTTTATAAGGAGAGTTATTAATGCTGTATCTTTCAATCCTTGCAATATCCATGTTATATTGGTAGGATAAGTATTATCTCCATTTTACAGATGAGCAAACAATTTCTGAAAGATTAAGCAAGCAGTCAAAAGTCACAGACTTAGGAAGTGCAGCTAGTACTTGCATTTCTGACTCCAAATTGTGGGCTCTTTCTTATACAATTGTATTTATACTTGTGATTCTAAATTACAGTCCCAGGGCAAACATTCAACTGAAAGTATCAGCTGGAAGAAAATGCTCACCCAACAAATCTACTCTTTTGTCTCTATAATGGCCCACAACTGGATATTTTCAAAGAGCCCAAAGACTGAGCCCTTCAGTTTTCATCCAGATGTCTAGCATCATGTAAACAAAGACACAGTCTGAAGCATTGTCAGATGAAGCAACAAAGTACAAAATCCCCAGAAAGTGTTTTCCCTGTCGGGAGGGTTCTGAGCAAAACTGATGCTTTTGAACAGAAAATAAAAGAGATTTGCCTTAAGAGAAGTGTGTTGCTCCCTGCTGAGAGGGCTCAAACACAAAATGATGGGAGATGGAATCACACCCCCTTAAAAAGAAAAAAAAGGAAAGAAAAGAACCTTTTTAGCACTTTCTAGTCATGCTGCTTCTAAATAAACCCAAAGTAAAAGTTTAACATTTGGAGGATTTAAAGTGTGGTTAGCAAACAACTACAAGAATAAAAAAATGTATCAGAAAGAGGTTTATGTATAACAGCTTCCTGGCAACAGGCAAATGTAATTCAGAGTTGATGAGTATACACAAGGGGGAAAAATAGAATGATAGTCACAAAATAAATTTGGTTTATCCAGACTTGAATATAATGAAAGTCATCTCAAGTATAAACTCAGAGGTGGATAAACTGATTTTTTAACCTTCTGAATTCCTCTTCCTGGAGCATGTGTTAAATATCAACAGCTCTGTGTGTCTGCATTTAAAATTCTCTGCTTAAATTTAAAACATTTCCCTCTTTATATCTCTTTGGTGGCTTTTACATTCTATTATATTCAGTGACAGCAGGTTTCATAAAATGTTATCTGCTGTAGAATTCAATGTAACCTGCAATAATGTTACACCCACACCATCCTGAATCCAAAAAGATGAAAAATAAGTAGGACTTATTATAAGTTCAAAACTGATCTCTGCCTAACAGTATACAAAACAACAATTATCCAATTAGAAGAGAAATATGCATAATCATATAGTTTAAAAGGAGCACACAATTTGACTCTTATAATATTGGTTGTTATTTGGCTATTATACTATTAGAAGATAATCAGATGATTTTGTTAGAATTGCTTCAACTTTTCCCTATTTATCTTCTCAAATGTATTTTTTTAAGCATGATGAAAAGATTAATAAGGTACAAACAATGAAAACAATTTCAAGTCTGTTTTTCCTGGAGCATTTCCTGTTAGGAATGGGGTGAAATAATTCCCTTTGTTTTAGAAATCATCTAAATTGTCCATGTTAAAATCAAAGGCATTTAAAAATCTTTCATTTTGTTTAAAAAAATTTGTAATAGTAAAATATGAATGATTTTGTGCTATGTTTGGATAGTATTTTGTTTGTCAGTGTAATTATGGCTTATAATATTTTGTAGACACTGAGATATATATTTGAACCAAAAATGCATTATTTACTATTAGATTATGAAAATCCAACAAACATTTATTATGTTAGTTTCATTATTTGTATAGTAAATTGGATGTATTTAGGAATAAGTCCTTGCATGTCCTCAATAAAATGTATTGAATAAAGGAAAACAATACAAAAAAATTTAAACCATTTCTGCTACTTTTTCCTAAAAATTACTTTTTTATAATTTTTTTTTTATTTATTGAACCTCTAATATGAACAGCATTCCTTGATCGATACAGTCCTGAGTTTGCCTTCTGAATGACTTGCATCCAAATTCTACCTCTGACACAAGATTTTGAGTTTCTTGAGAGCAGGGGTTGTCTTTATCTTTCTTTGTAATCCTGGGGCTTAGCATAATTCCTGGTATAAATAAATGCTTAATAAATACTTACTGACTGACTGATTTAAACCCTCGTGTCATAGGCAAAAGAGCTAGAGTGATCCATAGAAGTCATAAGATCTGAATTATCACATTTTGTAAGAATACCAAGATTAAGAGAAGGGAAGTAAGTGCCCCAAGACAATGAAATTATTCAGTGTGAAGGGTCAAGACAAGAATCTATTATGTCCCAACCCTCTAGTAGAGAGAGTATTTTCTCTACTAAAATAGTCCATTGAAGTCTTTACAATAGATGACCAACAGTGAAAATCTTGTAAAGAAGCAGAATGTAGAGTGTCTCTACTAAAGTCTTACTTCAAAACTCATTTGGGTATAGTGATACCATTTTTGTTTTTCATCTTTTATTCTTATGGAGGATCCATGATATCACAAGAATGATAACTTGCTTGTGAACCGTATTTCAGTGAGGAAAAGCTGCTCAGTCATCAGCCTCACTCTGTCTTCCAGAATCATCAACAATTTCTTGAAGGTTATGATTGTTGGATTATAAATCCTCTGGCAAGTCTTAAAATATACTAAGAAATCTTTTTATCAGGAGCTTCTAAACTCACTGTATGTCCATCCACTCAGAACCAACCTAGAAAAGTTGGAAGAGTGTGTAGACCAAGTTGTCCGGACAGTGAGGCATAGAATCTCTTAATGAACTTTTAGAAGATACTAAAATGCTTCCTCATTGCTTTGGTGGATGGAATATACACACTTAAGAAATCACAGATTTTCTAAGTAGTGAAGAATCAGTGACCCTGAGAAATAGATTGGGGTGTGGTCACAATAGGGATAAGGAGGCTAATTAATAGTTTATTATAAGAATCAACTTGAAAAGAAATTAAGACTATTATCTGAATAATGGTTTAATTAATAATACAAATAAGCAAAACATAATATATTATAATTAAAATAAGCAAAACTCAATAATTAAATAGCAATACCTTTTAATTTCTGTACCTCTTTGATTTATTTTTTTTGAATAAAACGATCTTCATTATACATTGGTCAGAAGAGGCATAAATAACGTCCCCTTATGACGTGCTGTAATAGAATGCCTGACTGCATGAAGGATATGCAGAGTGAATTTTGCTCAAACTCTACCATGAGGTTGTTTTACTTTAATTCAGTGTGTTAGACTTCGAGTGTGAAATTACTACTTTGATGCCATTTGAAAACCATCCTAATGATAAGCCATTTGATAGTAATGAATTCTGTCAGTTTTAATGGATATGTAATTAATGCTTAGACATTGCTGATAGCACATCAGGTCTCTAAATGGAGAAACCGTTCTAGAAGCAACAAACAATTTGAGCTGGGAAGTACACAGTGAAGGGCAGGAGTTCAAGATACCAGAACCTGATTTGGTTTATTATGTTGCTTGAATTTGAGAGACAGGGACTAATTAATATGAGTTATAAGTTTTATCTTGAGGCTGTAGCAATGAATAAAGATGTATATGGCCTTTAGGTGGTGGTTGTGCCTGTGTTTTAGTGGCTCATAGCTTTGGTGTGCAGGTAGAGGAAATTTTGCCAAAACCCAGATGCCTTTTTTTTAAAAAGGACTAAAACATGATTCTTCATGCCCTTGTGTTTCACATGCATCCAGTTTAATGACACCTCAAAGATTTCCTGGAATGCAAAATTGGGTTTTAATGTCATATCTAGAAGGATGAAAGGCATTGTAAAAATAATACCAATATAGATACAGATTTTCATTATGTTTGATTTACGTTTGATTCTATGTGAAGAACCATTTAGTCAGCTATGAGACCATTTGAAAAACTCATCAGTCACTCTTTGTCCTGTTTCTTTATTTTGTTCTTCATTTTTGCCTGGATTTGTTCCAGGGAAAGGTTAAGACTGCTGAGGATATCCATCTTGCCACTGTGTTTGCTGAATGAAGCACAGAAAGCATTGTTGGACTAGTGCCTCTGTTTGTTTGATCTACAAATATACACTGCAAAAACTTCTAGGTTATATTCAGTTGGAGATCGCTTCTTTTTACAGTTTTTTCATCTTCCCTGGAAAATATCCAGGAAGAAAATAAGAGCAACATAAAAGATACTTTTTTTCATTCTTTTGCTTTTGTTTTATTATTTCTTGATTTGTCATAAAGTCATTAGCTTTCATTTGTTCCATTTAAATTTTTAAGGAATTATTTTCTTCAGTGAGCTTCAGTAAGCTTTTGGACCTCCTTTTCCATTTTGCCATTTCTGTTTTCTAAGGCATTCCTTTTGTTTATTTGTTTGTCTGTTTGGGGGCCTTTTTTACCATTTGACCTAGTCTTTGTTTTAAAGGTGCTATTTACTTTAATATTTTGCATGAGTGTGTATTTCCTTTACCAAGTTGCTGACTGTTTTTCATTGTTTTTCTTGTGTCACTCTCATTTCTCTTTCCAATTTTTATTTTACCTGTCTTATTTGATTTTCAAAATTGGTGTTGAGCTCTTCCATTGCATGAGAACAATTCCTATTTTTCTTGGAGGCATGGGATGTTTTAATGGTAATTTAAATGGGAAGATCTTTCTCATTCATTTTTCACTTGGTCATGTTAATGTCTTCCACAAAAGACATTCTGGCATAATATCTAACATGTGACTCTTACACAAAAAAAAAACCATCCCAGAGTCGCATGGAAGTCCAAGTCACATGAGGAGGGAAGTGGGAGGAGCTTGAAGAACAGCTTATGTGAAAAGAAGAGTCAGAGTTGTAGCAGAGCTGAGAGAAAATTGGTCAGAGGAGTCAGACTGAGGGAGAGAGAAAGCAGGCAGTTGCTTTATCTTGAGTGGGAGAGCTTGTCTGTGATTTATTTAAGGGAGCTGGTTTGTAGGAAGTCTACAGCGGGAGGGTTTGGGAATGGTAGTGGCTCCTGAATTGTTATTGTGTATAAATTTCTTTGTTACTATGATGGATTTGACTATCTGATGTCTGAATAAAGGTTTACCTCCATCTTCCATGTGGAGAGTCTGTTATATTTTGTGATTCAGAACTGTGCCAGCATATTCATGACCACTGCAGGCACTGTGAATATCATGTTGTAGATTCTCATAATGTTTGCTACAGAAACTCATTTTGTTGTCTTCTTCTGAATGTGTGTTTTGATCCTCCTTGTCACCATAGTAACTATCTATACTAAGAATTTTTTCCCTTTTTTTCTCATTTGTCACCATAGTAACTTTCTATACAAAGAACTTCCCCCCCTTTTTTTCCTCATTTTTCCCAGCCTATTACTTCGCTTAACTCTTTGTTAAAGTAGGATTCTTCTTCTGGGGTGGTGGGTGCACCATCCCAAGATTCAGGGGTTTTGTGCATCTATTTTCAGATATACTTGTAGAGACCTGTAAGTCTGCCATTGCCCCAAGGTGGTATTATTTAAGGAGAGGTGTTTACTACTCTTCTGGCTTGTTCTGTGCTCTGTGAGTGAACAAAAACACTCTTTTCAGCCCTGGGATTGTGAGGAAGGTCTCCTCCCCTCTACTACGGCTACAAGTTCTGCTCTGCTAGTGTTCTTCCTCACCCTGGGACTGCCGCTGAGGATGACAGCCTGGATCCAATTATAGGCAAAGCAACAGAGTTCTGCCTTAGCATTAGCAAAAAGACTCTTGAAATTTCCTTCTGAGCAGTTATTCAACCCTCTCATCTTCTGTGAGCTGTGAGCTCTGGAAGCAGTCATTGCTGATTCAGGCACTCTCAGTGTCTGTTCTTGGTTTGCTGGGGCCAGGGAAGAATCTCCAGTCCCAGCAGCAATGGTTTGCAGATCCCTCAACTCACAGGCACCAAAGGTCAGTGAGAGGGCTTTTTCACCTGGCCAAGAAGGGAGAAGGGCAAAGGGCCTTCCCATAGCTCTGGTCTCAGGCATGGCCACAGTGGCCATATGAGGCAGGTGGCAGCACTTCACACAGCAGCCCCTACAGTAGCCCACATCCATTGATGGATCATAAAATCCACGGGGGCACTGAGCAGCTGAGGCTTACCTCACCCTGTGTAGAGGTCCTGGGGTAGCTGATCTTTATCTCACACTGAAAGGTGACCTTGCCCCCCGAAGTTTATCGGAATCTCACCTCCCAGTGCTGACTTGGTGTAACTGGAGGCCAGGTGGTTGTGAAGAGGAAATTTTGCTAAGATTCTGGACACAAATATCTCTTCCTACTCCCAAACCAGTGTACACACTTGATTGTGACACTTGGGAGGAACTGAGATCTTACAGATCCCCAGACTATACCCTACTCTTGACAAAGGACCCAAAAGTCAAGTAACTGGTTGGGAAAATTCCCAAAAAAGGGAAAAAAAATAAGACTATAGAAGGTTACTTTTTGGTGAACAGATAGCTTCTTCCATCCTCTCAGATGAGGAAGAACAATGCTTACCATCAGGGAAAGACATAAAAGTCAAGGTTTCTGTATTCACAAACATCTAAAATAAATATTCAATGGTCTCAGGCCATGGAAGAGCTCAAAAAGGATTTTGAAAATCAAGTAAGAGAGATGGAGGAAAAATTGGGAAGAGAAATGAGAGAGATGCAAGAAAAACATGAAAACCAGGTCAACACCTTGTTAAAATAGACCCAAAAAAATACTGAAGAAAATAACACCTTTAAAAATAGTCTAACTCAATTGGCAAAAGAGATTCAAAAAGCCAGTGAGGAGAAGAATGCTTTAAATAGCAAAATTAGCCAAATGGAAAAGGAGGTTCAAAAGCTCACTGAAGAAAATAGTTCTTTAAAAATTAGAATGGAGGACGGAGCCAAGATGGCGGAGTAGAAAGACTCACATATGCTAGCTCTGAACCCACAGCCCATGGATTTCCTCTGAAAAGAACTCCCAACAAATTCTGGAACAGTGGAAGCCACGCAGCAACACAGTGAAGGAGATTTCCGTTCCAGAGAGCCCTGAAAAGGATCCCAAAGGTCCATCACGCACCGGACGGGAACAGAGCCCTGCCTTGCCCTGCCCTGGCCACGTGGCACTGAGAGGAGCAAGCAGACCCGAGCAGGCTTCAGGGACGGAATCTCCAGAAGATGCGAAGTTCCCTCCAGCGGCCGCAAAGGTCCCTCCACCCACAGATGCACAGGTCAGTGAGAGAGACGTCAGGACAGGCTGAGAAGGGAGCGGGGTGTCTCCATAACTTGGGCCCCCTTGGGAGCAGCAGCAGAGGCAGCAGGCGGCCAGAGGCTGCTGGAGCAGGCAGGAGCTCAGCAGCAGCTCCATTACAGAAGGCCTCTGCATAAACCCCCTGAGGGAACTGAGCCTGGGAGGAGAACCACCTGAGAACCTGATTTAATCTTACCCTGAATAGCAGCCAGCCCTGAGGCTGGAGAGCAGCATTTGAATCTCAGACCCCAAGCACTAGCTGGGTGGAACTAGGCCTGGGGTGGAGACGACTCTCAGAAGTCAAGAAACTGGCTGGGAAAATGACCAGAAAAGGGAAAAAATAACACCATAGCAGGTTATATTCTTGGGGAACAAATGATTCCAACCTTCCTCTCTGATGAGGAAGACAAATGCTTACCCTCAGGTAAAGAAATAGGAGTCAGGCCTCTGTATCCCAAACATCTGAATGGGCTCAGGCCATGGAAGAGCTCAAAATGGATTTTAAAAATAAAGTTAGACAGGTGGAGGAAAAACTGGGAAAAGAAATGGGAGAGATGCAAGAAAAGCATGAAAAACAGGTCAATACATTAATAAAGGAGACCCCAAAAAATGCTGAAGAAAATAACACCTTGAAAAATAGGCTAACTCGATTGGCAAAAGAGGTTCAAAAAACCAATGAGGAGAATGCTTTCAAAAGCAGAATTAGCCAAGTGGAAAAAGAGGTGCAAAAGCTCACTGAAGAAAATAGTTCTCTCAAAATTAGAATGGAACAGATGGAGGCCAATGACTTTCTGAGAAACCAAGAAATCACAAAACAAAACCAAAAGAATGACAAAATGGAAGAGAATGTGAAATATC
>CM053770.1:618602201-618657201 GCA_028658325.1 Potorous gilbertii | reverse complement strand
ACTCTAATTTTTAAAGAACTATTTTCTCCAGTGAGTTTTTGAACCTTCTTTTCCATTTGGCCAATTCTGCTTTTTAAAGAACTCTTCTTGTCATTGGCTTTTTGGACCTCTTTTGCCAGTTGAATTAGCCTACATTTTAAGGTGTTATTTTCTTCAGCATTTTTTTGGGTCTCCTTTAGCAAGCTGTTGACTTGCTTTTCATGATTTTCCTCCATCACTCTCATGTCACTTCCCAATTTTTCCTCAACCTCTCTTATTTGATTTTCAAAATCTTTTTTGAGCTCTTCCATGGTCCAGGATAACTTCACATTTATTTTGGAGGTTTTGGTTGCAGAAGGCTTGAATTTTATATCTTTCCATATTGGCAAACATTGTTCTTTCGCATCCAAAAGGATGGGAGATAATACCTGTTTACCAAGAATGTAACTTATATAGTCTTATTTTTTTTCACCTTTCTTGGGCATTTTCCTAACCAGTTACTTGACTTTTGGGTCCTTTGTCAAGAGCAGAGCATATTCAGGGGACTGGTAGTTCTCAGCTGTTCCAAGGTGACACAATCAAGGAAGAGGAGTTTATGCCCTGGCCTTGCTGGAGGCTGAAATTTACATCAGTTGCTCAGTTCCTCCAGGTGCTTCAAGCTGCAGCTTCAACAATAGAGACTCGCTGCTGCACCGCCTGCCACTACTGCTACTGCTGCTGTGGTCACCTGGTGCCAGGTGGGAGTATCCCGTTCCCTTGTCAAGGAGGTAAGAAAGCTCTGACGCTGACTTTTAATATGTCCTTGTAGCCTGTTTCCTGAGGAATCTGCAAACCCCTGCTACTGCCAGGGACTCTGCTCCCAAGGCCTGCTTTGGTCCTGCGCCCCTCCTCACCTCCACCCCTGGCACCATGGGGCCAAGGCTGGGCTGTGCTCCACCCTGCATCCAGGGCAACAGACCCTTTCTGCTGGCCCTCCAGGCCACCCTGGGCCTGATAACTCCTTCAGGCCATCCCTCTGCCACCCATGCTGCTCCAGAATCCATTGAGAGTCCTTCCTTATAGTATTTTATGGGCTGTCGGGGAAGAGCTAATTATGTGCATCTTTCTACTCCACTATCTTGTCTCTGCTTCCCTGTGTGAGGAATTTTTCTGATACACTTTGTACTTCATTGCAATGCAAGGACTTAAATAATTCCCAATGGTCTTTTAAGACAAAGTATCTTCTACATCCAGGGAAAGAACTATGAAATTCGATCACAGAATGAAGCAGATCATTTTCTTTTGTATTATTTTTTTTTAATGATTTCTCCCATTCGTTTTAATTCTTCCATGCAACTGGACTAAGGTGAAGATGTATTTGATAGGAATGTATGTGTAGAACCTATATAAAACTGTATGCTGCCTCAGGGAGGGAGTAAAGAGGTAGGGGGGAATGGGGGAAAGGAGGGGAAAAATAGAATATATATGGAAGTGATTGTAGAATACAGAAAACAAATAAAATAATAAAATTAAATAAATGTCAAGGAGGTTCTCATTCAGGGATTTCTGCACCCAAGGAAATCACTGGTTCTTTGTATGTTGCTGGGTATTAGATTATGAGCTCCTTAAGTCAAGGATTGTCTTTTGCCTCTTTTTGTACCCACAGTATTTACTACAGTCTCTGATACATAGTAGGTGCCTGATAAATGTTTATTGATTGATTATACATAAATAAAATTATTGAGTTTATTTCATACAGCACAGCATACATTCAGCTGAACAAGTTGTGGTATATAATTGTGATACACACACATATATACATACATATATGTGTATGTATGCTCACATATATATACATGTATGCACACATATATGCATATATTTATGGACATATATATTCAAAATGTCAGTGTCATCCTAGTCTTCTCCTTGTCAGACACTCCACATAGTCAATAGCACATCTTCTCATTTATACCTCTGCACTTTTCTTATCTATTCTTTTTCTACATGCACTTAGACCATAATAATTTAGACTCTTAATCTAGTCTGTTGCAATAGTCTTTTAATTAGTCTCTGTGCCTCAACTTTCTCCTGAATTCAATCCATCCTCCATTAAGCTTCAACACTGTACCAAATAAAACACAAGTCTCGTCTCCTCTTCCCCTGTCACTCTCTTCTCCCCAGTCAAAGTTCCAGTGATTCCTTATTGTTTCTAGCATCAAATATAAACTCTTTTGTTTGGCTTTTAAAGCCCTCCACAATCTAACACCAGTTGACCTTTTCAGCATTGCCATACTTTAATCGATTCTCAGAACTCTTTGGGCTAGACAAATTATCTCTCCTTTTCTCCCACCCTATGCTTTATGTCCCCTCTCTTTTCCTTAGCCCTTGCTTTCTTTTGTAACCAAAATGTTTTCCCTCCTCTCTTCCTCATCTTAGATTCCTGGGTCTCCTTCAAGATGAAGTTCAAACACCAAACTCTTCACAAAGATTTTATGGCTGCCTCTTCTCCAATATCCTAGCACATCTCTCCAAGTTCACCTTGAATTTGTTTGATATGTGCTTTGTACACACTCATATATAGCATGATGTCTACCCCATTAGAGTATCAGTTTCTTGAAGCTAGGGGCTTGTCTTTGTATCTTTGGTGCCTAGCCTAGTAACTTAAGAAATGCTTGTTGATTAATTAATTGATTAAAAAAACAATTTTGTCCTTTATACAATTCTAGGAACTCTTCCCCTAGTCATTTTATGGCCCTGAGGATATGGTCCTATAAAATTGAAAGATAGATAGCACAAATGTTATCTCACTTTAACAGATAAGGAAACTCAGGTTCCATATGGTGAAATGACAGGCATAGTGGTGCAGTAGAAAAAGTGTTGAATTTATAGTCATTTATCAAATCATACAGTTAGTTATCATACAAATCACGCATTTAGTCAATAAACATTTACTTACAATCAGCTATGTACTAGGCATTTTGTTAAACACTTGGGATATAAAGAGAGGCAAAAGACAATCCCTCTTCTTAAGGAGCAAGCAAGTTCTTCATCAATACAGATAGTCAGCTCTAGCTCAACCAGTTCAATACTTTCTGCACTTTTATTATAATGTTGTTGCTCTAAGGGCTATGAAAAAAATTTAAATCATATATTTTATTCTTTATTGTTTTATCAATTCCCTGAACAGAAATGACACTTAATGTGTGCTAAACTGAATCATTTGATTGAATTGAATATTTCAAAAGGGGGGCAATATTACTTTTTCCTACATGACAGTTTTGCTCAGCATTAGACTTGATTAAAAATATCTGAACACTGGAAGTATTATATTAGCAAATGTTCCAAAGTTACATTTAATTTAATTCCATGGCTGGATACATTAGAATATACCAATTAACATAGCTTTGAGTTCTTAAAATATGAATATCTTTAATATCAAAACCACCAAGATTCCTTTTGTAAAATATGCTTAAATATAATAATAAACAACATCAAGATAGACTATCCCATAGAAAACATACATAGTAGATCCATAATCCATAAAACATAGCTATAATATAATGACCAAAATGTTTCGAAAATTGGGTACATAAATTCATTTCTTAACATACGCCAGAGTATGATTTTAAGTCATAATGGATTTTTTGTTTCAGAAAGTCAGTTAAGCAGCATTATATTATTCAATTATGGCTTTTCAATAAAGCATAATAAACATATATTGACTTAATTCTCTTTTGATGAAGTTGTAAAACCTAACAGAGCTGGGAACTGAAAAAGAGTCAAGTAGATTCAGTCAAAGAATGAAATCTTTAATCCTCTACTCAGAACATATTACACAGCCACCGTATGTTTGATCACTTATTTTGGTGATGAAAAATAAAGACATCAATCTCATCTTTAATTTTAGGAAGATTATATTCACATAAACACATACACTTATTTATGAAGCAGATGTCATGATGCTGCAAAACATAGAGAGCTAGATTGGATTTAGCAAGCCCAGTACTGAAGTTCCAACTCTGTCAGCAAACTCTCTTTGACTCAGTTATATGAGTTAAAATGTATATAGTGTCTTAAAGTTTGCACATCACTTCATATTTGTCTGTTCATTTGATCCTCACAGGAAACCTATCTGGCAGGTAATATAATCATCCTCATTTCTCCTATGACAAAGCTGAGACTCAAAAAGGTAAAGGACTTGTCTAGAGTCCCACAAATAGTAAGCTATTGAGACTGAATTTGAATGTAGATCTTCTTGAGTTTAAGTACTGTACTTAATCTAGTAAGCAACCTAACTGACTAAGTACTCAAACAACTCTCTACGATGTCAATGCTAAGTCATGAATGGATTTCAATCTGTTTTGGTGGAGGGACTATCTCCACACTGATAAATCACAGGTCCCTTATAAATCTTTTTCTATAGATAACTTTGCTTGTATGAATTCCTAAAGACCTATGATTTTTCATGTAGTTTACTGACAATTTGTGTACATATAGTATAATATTATATTGATACATACATGTCTGTATCTATATTTTTCTATTACCTATACAAATATATCTTTTACATACATCTCTGTATATCTATCTAATCTGCATAAAGTATATTCCTTAGTGCTCACACGTTTGATAGCTGGCTTTTAAGTTCAGCCATCAGACATGTGAGAACAAGCATCAATCAGCCAGAGGGATTGTATTTTTAATTTGTCCCTCAGGTTAAGTTCATATTCTCTAGAGTTCCAGCTCCAGTACAATATCACCTAAGTATTCAGACATTGTTTTCTCCAACAATCGGGGAATTAGGCTCAACCAAGCACATGATATGCTTGCAGCCTCAAAATGGTTGTCTTCAGAATAGTCCAAGATATTGCCAAATCCTCAAATTTCAAACAGCTGGTGGACACAGATGATTGGAATTTAGAAGCAGTTTCAAATGAATGAATCCTCTTCAATCTTCCAGTTCACTAGAAAATCTTGGCTTATGTATTTCCAACTATTTAGAGTTTTGAATAAAGTCAGAAAATTTTACTTCAGTTTTGTAGTGGAGATGCCACAGCCAAAGAAAATCGTTCTCCAATATAATCTTTGGGAAATGATATTTAAAATTACTAGACTTGATGTCATCTTGGTGATAAGAAGAAGAATGAATAACTCCTTATCTTAGAGTGCTGCTTTTACAAACACATTTATTTTCCTCATTTACTCATCACAACAGCCTTATAAAGAAGGAAAGGAAGATATTATTAAATTCATCCCACGGATATGAAAAAATATAGTTAAAATATTTAATTGCCTTATAAAAAGATCACATAGAAAGTGCCAAAGTTAAAATAAAGTCTCAATATTTCCTTATAACTACTCAGAAAAATGAATAGCATATTAACTTTAAAATATACTGTTTTACCAATGTGTACTACATCTAAAGTACTTGGTTTCCCTCTGCCAGTGACATAGGCAAGATGCATACATATACACACATATTAGGCAATATAACTTATGGTCTTTGGTACTGATTTTTCTATCACTCAATGTTTATTAAGCATTTATTATGTGCCAAGCACTGTGCTAAGCACTAAGGAAACAAAAAGAGTCAAGGCAATCCCTGCCCTCAAGGACCTTACAATTTAATAGAAGAGATTACATGCAAACAAATATATATGAAGCAAGTTAAATGCAAGATAAATAGGTTATAATTAGCAGAGGGATGGCACTACAATTCTGGGGGGCTGGAGGAGACTTTGATTAAAAGATGGGATTTTAGTTTGAACTTAAAGGAAACCAGTAATAGTATAAGTCCCAAGTAACAGCTTTAAAAGCTATTCTATGAAATAAAAATGGGGTGGGGAGAGAAAAGTTGGAGAAAGGAGGGCTTTTTTTTTTTAACATTTTCAGATATTTAGGAATAGTCATGATTTTTCCCAATGACAGGTATTACAATTGCATCCATTGGCTGATAATTTTGTAATTATACGAAATAGACATACACTTTTGGATATGCATAGTATAAAATCCCAATTGTCCTTTAGCTATATACTTGGACTTGGGAAATCCACTTATACTTTCTAAGTCTCAATTCTCATTTATAAAATGAGAGGCTAGAGGGACATCAGCCCCTCTAGCTGCTATTTTTTTTAGTTCTATAATTCTATGATTATGATGGGCTATGAGGCAGAAGCACAAAAATATATCCAAGAGGAAGAATATAGAAGAATAATACAGAGAACTCCCCAGACTTGCCTTAGATTACCTTACAAAAGCCATTACTATTAACATTATCTTTTTTCAAATGCTTTTAAATGGTTACAAATTTCATCTACAAGGCTCGGCAAAGTTCTGGTGATTATTGCATTATCACTCAAAGTAGGCATTGAATAATGTTTGTTAATTTGATCCTAACAAAGTTGTATACTGCAAATAAAAGACAATTTTTCTGATCATGCTTCATTATGAAAGTGAATTTTGAGTTGATTTTAGGAAAGAAACAGCAGAGCTTGATATAGTGTGGGAGGAAAAATAGCGTTGAAATATTTTCTTAAGTGTTGCAATAAACCTTTAATATATTTTTGAGTGAATTGGTTATAGAGACATACTGTTCCTTGGATGCTTTTTTGTTTCAAAGAATATTATATTTTTGAGAGGAAACACGACAAAGCAGAATTGTAGAGATTTAGAGTCCTGCCTCTGATTTATGCAAGCTGTGTGGCTACACAAAATCACTTAACCTCTTTGCCTTCCAAGTATCTGCATAAAGTTACCTTACAAAATATTTTCTGGGTTTAATTTGGGAAGAATATTTCTCTACCTAGAATTTTCTGTCCTCATGAAATCACATTTGTGCAAAAAATTTCTGAATTTACAGAGTTATATCATCATATCTTCAGTATTTTGCAGAACCATACTGACTCCTACTTAAACAACTAAATTTTAAAATGATCTATTAATTAGTTGTTATGTGCCAGTGACTATGAACCAAATGGCAATTAATGTTATAGTTTTAGGAGATAATGTATATGAAAGAACTTTGAAAACTATTATGTCTTACACAAAACCAATTGCCATTTCTTTAAAAAAAAAGTTTAAACAAGGTAATGCAATTTATTCTTTGAGAGGTACATGCAAAAGATATAAACATGAGAGAAAAGAACTAACATTCTCCTTCATGGGAATAAATAGTTTGAAAATCAAGGTCAATATGCATCATATCCAGACCTAGTCAGTTGTCATGCTCATTTTCTTGCAGTTATTGTTTAATAACTTTGAAAAAGCACATCTGTAACTATCCCATATATCCTCTTATTCAACCACTTCTCAAAGACAAAATTAAAGCAAAAAAAATGCCTCAGGCAGTTTTTCTTCAGTCACTGAGTTCTCCAGAGATCCAATGATGTTCAGGTTACAATATTCTGATGTTAATTCTCCAATACACTGCAAAGGGGCAAAGTCTCTCTAGAATCAGATGAAATCCTGTTCTAGCCCTATTATATTTTCTCATCCTTTTAAAGTGTCTGATGTGAATTGACACAGTCATAAATATACTTATAGATATGGTCTGGTTTTACAGTTGAGGGGGGCAATGTGGAGCATAGGGAGAGAAAATGTTTCTGATTTTTCTCAGGTACCTTTGGCAGCAATAGCTACAATCCCACTGAATAACAGCAATTTTTTAAATACATCCAATGTCTGTGGATTTAGTGAAGGGTGGGTTATTTGACAAAGCTTGCAATATTTGAAAGATTTATCCAAGTAGAAGTATTTAGATCGGAGGCTTGCCTATGTCAAAATATATTCATAAAAATTTCTAAAGCCCTTTGCCATCAGATAAAATGAACAGATCAACAAAGCTTTATGAAGTGGGCAATTGGAGATGACTCAAGATGCAGAGGGAGACCTTGGCCTTTTTAAATTGAGGTCTATCCCAGGCCTCAGTTTGTCTGAGGCAACACCCATTCGGTGCTTTAAGGCCAGGCTAAAAAATGAGGCAAAAGATGGTCTAGATTGCCTTCTCAAAACAAACAAAAATATAGTCAAAAAGAAAGATAGCCCCTACCCTTAAAGAGTTTAAGTTCTAAAGGCAGAAGTTAACACTCAAAAGGGAACTGAAAATTTGGGAGGAAATTGAAGGCAACTGCCCAAGCATATAGAGTGGTCAGAAGGACTGGGAACACTGAAGGATGACTGGAATGGTTGTTGTTATTCAGTCATATTTGATCTATTTCTGATGCTTTGTGATCACATTCAGGATTTTCTTAGCAAAGATACTAGAATGATTTGCCATTTTTTTCTCCAGTTCATTCTACAGAGGAGGAAACTGAGGCAAATGACGCTAAGTAACTTTCCCAGGGTGACACAGACAATAACATGTCTGAGATCAAATTTGAATTCAGAAAGATGAATCTTCCTGACTCTAGGCCAAGCTCTCCATCTGCTGTGCTATCTAACTGGGCATTTCCTCAAAATGGAACTCATGGGAGGGATTTATCAATAAGCTCAGGCAGCTACAGGAGTGGAGAAATCTACCTAGGTATGAAGACTACAGAGATGGAGGAATCTTGCAGGGTGAAAATACCTATGAAACATGATGATAAAGTCAGAGTCAGGAATAGTGTTGGGAAAAGAGTAAAGGATGACTAGCCAGGGTATTTCTTCAAATGGAAGTTCTGAAAGGAATCTGACCATAGAAAGTTATTATGGTGAGAGGGAAAATCAGGACCCAAACTCAGAAGAGAACAACAATGTTGGAACACTTATGGGCAAAACCCCAAAGAAAAACAGGAAGTGGTCTCAAGCCCAGAAAGAATTTGTGGAAGAGTTCAAAAAGAAGCTTTAAAATCATGTAAGGGAGGTAGCAGAAAAATTGGGAAAAAATGAGAGTGATGCAAGAGAATTATGAAAAAAAGAGTAAACAACTTGGAAAAAGAAAACATCTGTTTAAAAAGTAGAACTGAGCAAATGGAAAAAGAGATACAAACATCCACTGAAGCAAACAACTCCTTAAATAATCTAGTTGTCCCAAAAGAAAAGAAAGTATAAAAACTAATTAAGGAAAACAAATCCTTAAAAGTTAGAATAGGGCAAATGGAAGTTAATGACTATGAGATATCAAGAATCAATCAAACAAATTCAAAAGAATGAAAAAATAGAAGAAAATGGAAAATACCTCATAGGATAAACAACTGACTTGGAAAATAGACCCAGGAGAGACAATGTCAGAATCATTGAACTACCTGAAAGCCATAATCAAAAGGCAGATGGGGACAGCATCTTTCAAAAAAATAAAGGAAAATTGTCCTGAAATCCTGTAACCAGAGGGAGAAAGAGGCATTGAAAAAATCCACCCATCACCTCATGAAAGAGATCCCAAAATAAAAACTCCAAGGAATATTATAGCCAAATTACAGAACTATCAGGTCAAGGAAAAAAGTCTGCTTGCAGGTAGTCAGAAATAAACAATTCAAATATTGGGGAGCCACAATCAGGATTGTATAGGATTTAGCAGCTGAACATTAAAACATATTGTAGTCATGGAACATTATTCCAGAAAGCAAAGGTGATTGGACTACAACCATCACTTACCTGGAAAAATTAAAGGGAAAAAAAATGATCATTCAGTGACATAGAAGGATTTAAAGCTTTCCTAAGGAGACCAGAATTAAACTAAAAATTTGATATCCAATATTGCAACCCAAGAGGAGCCTAAAAAGGTGAAAAAGAACAAATTAGGGACTTAACAAAGTTGAACTGTTGAAATCCATACATGGGAAGATGCTACTTGTAATTATTAAAAATAGTGTCACTATAAGTACAATACAAAGGAATATGCAAAGACAGAGGGTATGGGTATAAGGTGAATTTGAGGGAATGGCATAAAAATAATTAAGGAATGAGAAAGAGAAATACACTAAATACAGAAGGAAGGGCAATGTAGAATGGGGTAAAATATTTCACAGTAGAAGGTACAAAAGATCTATTACATTGGAGTAGAAGATAGGAGGTTGGATGATGGGCATCACTTGAACCTTACTTCAGTATTGGCTTAAAGGCGGAATAATATACTCCATTAGTTGAATATAGAAATCTGTCTTACTTGACAGGGACATGGCAGGGGGGGAATTAAATAAAAGAGTAGTAGTGTGGGGGTGGGGCTGAAAGAAGATAGGGCCGATGAGGGGAGGTGGTAGACAGAAGCTAAACACTTGTGAGGAAGAAAAGTGTAAAAGAGAGAAAACAAAATGGAAGAATAATAGGAAAGAGGGAAATACACAGTTAGTAATCATGACTGTGAATGTGAAAGAAATGAACTCTCCCATAAAAGACAAACAAATAGCACACTGGATGAGAAACCAAAATACAAATTCAATGGGCTCATGAAGGCAAATGTTATCCATATCTAGATGAAGAACTGATCAATCCTGAATGAATATCAAAGAACTTTTTTCATTTTTTTTCATGATTTGTTTCCTTTTGATCTATTTCTGTCACAACTATGAGTAATATGGAAATGTTTTATATGATAGTACATGTATAATCTATATCAAGCTGTCTACCATCTTTGGAAGAAGGAAAGGAGAAGGAAGGAAGGAAAAGAATTTAGAATTCAAAATCTTGTAAAAAGGAATGATGAAAATTGTCTTGACATGTAATTTGAGGAAAAATATTCTTTAAAAAAAGGACTACATTATATATATTTATATATGTGTGTGTGTGCATGTATGTGTGTATACATTAGTATAAGTTTTGAAAGAAACCTAATAGTATTATTCTAATTATAAAGAACAAGGCTTTATATGAGGATTTATCTGCACTTTCATTTGAACTAGAGCATGATAAATTTAAAACTGTAAGGGATCTTAGAATTCCTTGTGTTATTAAAAATATAACAATAAAGAATCATTGGAGGTAACCAAAAGTGGAGAGCTGGAAAGGATCTTAGAGGTCACTGAATCCAACCCCCTCATTTTGTAGATGAGGACAATGAGGAAGAAAATGATAGATTTGTCTAATGTAGCAAAGTACTGAATTGTCAGAGTAATAATTCACACTAATATCCTCTGATTCCAAATATAGCATTTTCATGTGGTCCAATTTCCCCATTTCACAGATAAGAAACTGAGGCTTACAGATTGTAAGTGACTTGCCCTAGGATACAAATCCAGTGTTCTTTATACTACAGTCTATTAACTGTTTTCATGAATCATTAGCCCCTTCTGACAAATATGCTGTTTTGGAAAAAAAATGATATTTGGTTACAAAATTTCTCATCACAAATGAACCACAGCAAGTCTGACTGAATTTTATATAAAGACACAATACTCAATCCATTCTCACTAAAACTATCAAGGTTCTTCTCTCTCTTCTTGTCATTACTATCCTTCAAATATAGGAGTTTCCGTTTTATAATTGAAAATATGATGTAAATATTTTGGAATCATGCTCCCTTTAAAATATGATGCAAATCTATCCCTGAGAATCTTAAAAATTGAGACAATTCCCACACTGATTTGCTCTATACTTATTGTTGGGCCCAAACATTTTTTCCTACTTCTTTTTCTTAAGAATCACTTCTACTTCTTTAAATAATATATACAGAATTGAAATGGTGGAGCCCAAATACATTAGTTCTACTACAGACCCAGACTAGTGTAATAGAAAAGAAACTTGAACATAAATCAAAGAACAGAACTGGCTTCATATCCTAACTCTCTTGGTTATGAAATAAGTAGCCCTGAGATAGCTGTCTAACCATCCTGAGAATCAATTTTTTATTAGTAAAATAAGAATAATAATCTATGCTTTGCAAAAATTAAAGCTCTTTACAAATATGAAACACTACTGTATTCTCCAGTATACTTGCCGATTACAAAATATCACTACAGAAGAATTCTTCCATTTCAAGTTGACTTTTTTCCTTCCTCTAGTCTTATCAACATGTGCTGTTAAGACAGTGGGCCTTAGTTGTATGCCACATCAAAGTCTCTGAAGATTCATTTTCTCTCCAACTGTTTTTAATTGCTTTGCAAGATGGTGCTGTTCATTCATATTCCTCATTATTTTAAAGATTTTTTCTTCATAAATGTTTTATTAATGATCTTTTATTTTTAAATCACCATTATTTTGTAATTAATTCTACCTCATCCCCAAATCTTACACTTCCTCATAACAAATAAATGTAATTCAAAATAAATGATTATATTAAATATTTTAAAAATGTATAACAAGAGGTAGAAGAAAAACTGGGAAAAGAAATGATGAATAAAAAACATGAAAAAAAAGCCAACAGTTTGGTAAGGGAGCACAAAATAAATGCTGAAGAAAATAATACTTTGGAATCAACCATTACAGAATGCAGTTTGGAACTGTACCCAAAGGACTATAAAACCACACATATCCTTTGACCCAGCAATACTACTACTAGGTCTGTATCCCAAAGAGATTTTAAAAAGACAAAAAGGAAAAGGATTTATACCTACAAAAATATTTATAGCAGCTCTTTCTGTAGAGACCAAGAACTGGAAATTGAAGGGATTCCCATCAATTGGAGAAGAGTTGAAGAAGTTGTGGTACATGTGGTATGCTAAAGTACTATAAAAATTGATAAACAGGATGCTGGAGAAAAACTTTGAAAGACTTTCATGAGCAAAACCAGTACATTGTACACAGTGACAGCAATATTATATGATGATCAATTGTGTGATCATCTGAGTTGATCAACTGTGAATGATTTAGCTATTTTCAGCAATACAATGATCCAAGACATTTCTGAATGGCATATGATGAAAAATGCTATCCACCTCCAGAGAAAGAATTGATAATGAAGAATTCAGAAAGAATCTCAATACAAACTAAAGCAGAAATATTTTTTTTACTTTATTTTTTGACTTCTTTTTGGCTTGTGTTTTCTTTCACAACATGACTAATATAAAAACATTCATAACCTATATCAAACTACTTCCCTTCTCAATAAAGGAGGAAAGGATGGAGGAATAAGAATTAGAACTCAAAATTTTTTTAAAAGAAAATTAAAAATTGTTTTTACATGTAAATGGGGAAAATGCAATATTAAATAAATATATATTTTTTTTAAAATGGCAAGGTGAATGGTTAAGAAAAATCTGGGAAAACTTATATGAACTGATGAATGCAAAGTGAAGTAAGAAGAACCAGGAAAATATTGTATACAGTAACAGCCATATTGCATGATGATCAATTGTAAATGACTGCTATTATGAGAAATAAAATGATGCGAGACAGTTCCAAAGGATCCACATCTATCCACATCTAGAAAGAGAACAGGTGTCTGAATAAAGATCAAACCACATTACTTTTTTTTCTTTTTTTGTTTTGGTATATGTTTTCTTTTGCAACATGGATAATATGGAAATATTTTGTATGATATCACTTGTATGAACTATATAAAATTGTTTGCCTTCCTAAGGAAGGGAGTGGAGTGGGAGCAAATTTTGAACTCAAAATGTATTTTTAATAGAATGTATTTTAGAAATTTTTAACACAAAATTGAGAAAAATAAAAAAAAAAACTAAAAGAAAAGAAAATGCATGTCTATTTCCATATGTACAGTCTACTATTGCTCTTCTCAGAAGGGAGAACAACAGTTCACTATTGTTCTCCTGAAGTCACCGTTGTTCACCATATTGATCAGAGTTCTAAAAGCTTTCAGTATTGTTTTTCTCTATAATGTGTTTATTAAATATTCACTTTTAAACATAACTCAAATCTCTTTATGAATGCCTGAACTACTCTTTGACCCAGAAATATCACTTCTAAGACTGTATCACAAAGAGATCATTAAAATGGGAAAGGTCCCCCATGTACAAAAATATTTTTAGCAGCTGTCTTTGTGGTGGCTAATAACTGGAAATCGATGGATGCCCATCAAATGGGGAATGGCTGGACAAGCTGTGGTATATGAATGTAATGAAATACTATTGTGCTATAAGAAATGATGAACAGGAAGACTTCAGAGAGACCTGGAAGGACATATATGAACTGATGCTGAGTGAAAGGAGAACCAGGAGAACATTGTACAAGCAATAACCACAGTGTAGAAAGAATTTTTCTGATAGACTTAGCCCCTCACAGCAATGCCAGGCCCTAAAAAATTCCCAATAGACACTTGAGGCAAAATACCTTCTACATCCAGAGACAGAGCTATGGAACTGGATCGTGGAATGAAGCAGACCATTTTCTCTTGTGTTGTTTTGTTTTGTTTTCATGGTTTTTCCCATTCATTTTAATTCTTCTATGCAATATGACTAAGGTGAAAATGTGTTTAATAAGAATATATGTGTAGAACCTGTAAAGATTGAATACTGTCTTGGGAAGAGAGGGGGTAGGGAGGGGAAAAAATTCTAAAATATACGGAAGTAATTGTAGAAAACTGAAAACAAATTAATCAACTAATTAATTTAAAAAAAAAAGAATTCCTGAACTATATATTCCAACAGTTTTTACCATTCATCTCTATTCCTATGCCCACAATGAAGAGATAACAAAATATATGTTGACTTTACTTTAATTTTGTCAAGTTCTTTATAAAATTTCTCTCCTTAATCCTCAGTACTAGTTATTAGTATAAAAACTATAAAAGATGGTGAACAAATGTTTCATTAAATTATATTTCTTCCTATCTTTTGTTATACAGTATGAAAGAGTGTTTATTACTTTGCCTAAACTGCCTAGAAGCAATGTGGTGATCTGAAAAGAGTAGAAGGTACTAATTTGCCTAGAAGAAGTGGTACAAAACTGAAAATCAATAAACAAACATTTTTAAGCACTTTACTATGTGCTAAACCTTGGGCATGCAAAGAAGAGCAAAAACATTTCCTATCTTCAAGGAGCTTACATTCTAATGAAGGGTGAAGGAGACAACAGATAAATAGATGATAGACAGATAGATAGATACATAGATACACAGATACAAAGATAGATACATGCATACATACATAGATACATAGATATAGTTATAGACACATATACCATAAATATGAAGTTGATGGAAGGTAATGTTACAGAGCAAGGCTATAGTAGCTGGGATTCCTCGAAAGGCTTTTACAGAAGGTGGTGTTTGTTTTGAGACAGAAATTCTAAGAGGCAGGGGCAAGGAGGGAGAACAAGGAGGGAGGCATAGGCAATAACCCCTTCAAAGGCACAAAGATGAGAGAGAAAATGTTCTATGTCAGGAGCAGTAAGATCAGTTGGCTAGATGTGGAGGAGAGCAAAATATAGGTATATGGAGAGGAGTAAAATGTAAGAAAATTGGAAAAAAATAAAGGGGGTAATGTTGTGATTTTACACAATCGCACAAATGTGTGATTTTATATTTAAATATGGAGACAACTAGAAGCCAGTGGAGTTTGTTAAGTAGAGAGGAATAACATAGGAAGACCTTTGCTTTAAGAATATTACATTGGAAGCTGTGTGGAGGATGGAATAGCGTGTGAAAAAAAAACTTGAAGCAGAGAGATAGATCAATTCAAAGGCTATTGCAATAGCTGGAAAGGAGATGTTAAGGACCTGAACTAAGTTTAAGGTAGTGACTACATATATGGTAAGAAAGGAATCTATGTGAGAAATGTTGTGGAGGTCAAAATGACAAGAATTGTTAACTGACTAGATATGTAGCATGGATGAATGTGAAAAAGCAAAAATGGTACTGAAATTGTGAACCCGGGTAACCAAAAATGACAGCACCCTCAGTAGTAACAGATCATTTGGAATTCTGGAATGCTGGTGGTTTGGCCATGAAGATAATGGGTTCTGTTTTGAAAATGCTGATGTGATTCTCCAAAAAGAACCCAGGGACAATGCTTCCAGTGCATTTGTGTATTTAAAAATATAAATATACACATGGTACAATCCCTCTAAAATTGTGCCATAGTGTTTATAATTTAATAAATTTCACATTAAGAAACCAATAGTTAAGTACAGAGAATTAGAATTGACCTTCTCAGCGTCCTCTGAGTGAATAATGAGTGAAAAAGGACTTATTCAGGTTTTTGTGTGTGTGTTACGTGCAAGATGCTATGCTAAGTATTGAGGCTACAAATAGAAATGAATAAGACAGTCACTGCCTTCAAGGAATTCAGATTCTATTTAGAATCCAACATTACCAAGTAGTTAGAAAGAAACCATACAGGATTGAGGGCTAGTTTGTATTTTTGTACATATCATAGGTCATTAAGATGAAAAAGATTAATCTCTTCATTACCAATATTCATTTGATAAATTTCAAAGTATTTAGTTTGATGGGACATCGGGCAACAGGTACAGTTTGCTCCTTGGCCAAAATTACTAATAATAACTGTCATTTATATAGCATTTGAGGACAAATACTTCTCAACCATCTGGGAAGATTTGTAACATACATATCATTATCTTCCTTTCAAAGAGGAAGAAACAGATTTGAAGCCTTTTTACCTTTGTAGAACCCAAATGTTTATGTTCTATATATGAAAACACAATGATTTTGTGTATAATTACATAGTCTAAAGTTAACTTTCTAGCCCCAAAGATACATCAGAGTAGGTCTTTAGTGAAAGTAAGAAAAAGGAAATTAAAAACTGGTAAATTTTCTGCTTAATTCCTGATCTTAGGAAAGTCACTGAAAGTAAAGAAAAGTAAAGAAAGAAACTTGAATTTTAGTGCTGGAAAGTATCTTGTTCACTCTCTTCATTTTACAGGTGAAAAAAATGAGACTTATTAACATTGATTTGCCTAAGCCCACAAAACTAATTAGTGACAGGGTGGGGATTACTCTCTGGTTCTCCCAACTCCTGTAAAATGCTAAGATTTTGTGGCAGAAGGACTTTTGGCCTTAGAATCAGAAGACATATATTTAAATCCCAGCTGGGCCAAGTGCTGAGTATATGATATTGGTAAAGTCATTTAATGTATCCAAATCTCAATTTCCTCACATATAAAATGGGAAAAACAAAAGATATACAATCTCCATGAGGTCAGCAAGACCCTCAGTGAGAACAGCACAATATACTATTATGAGTTCAAAATTAGCTTCACTGAAACTGAAAAGCTTTCATTACATTTTATTTGAAATGCCTTAGGCATCTCTTGTTATGAATTACATCTTAGTCTTACATTGTACTTATAACAGTCTCTTTTATGTTTACTTTAATATCAAATATGTACAGAAATGAAACCATTTTCTGAATAAAAAAGGCCCCAAATAAGCCACCATTTGAAATATACAAACAAGGTCAAAATCATTTGTATTTGCTTTATATGTCACTGCTTTAAATGGTCTATTCACTATAGAAAACAATTGACCAATTCTTTAATCCTATATGCCAGAACCTGTAAACAATTTAAGAAATTGTTGTATAGATAAAAGTTGCAGTCTTAGATACATATGCCATTTATCAGTTTCAAAAGAAATCATTTCTGGGCAATCAGGTTTCAGAGAAAACCTGGAAATACTTACATGAACTGACACAGAATGAAGTGAGCAGAACCAGGATGACACTGTACACAGTAACAGCAACACTGTGTGATGATTAACTATGATAGACTTAGCTCTTCTCCGCAATAAAGTGATCCAAGACAATTCCAAAGACTCATAATGAAAAATGCTAACTTCATTCAGAGCATGAACTATGGAATTCAGATCAAAACATACTATTTTCACTTTACTTTTTATTGTTGTTTTTTTCTTTCTTGTGGTTTCTCCCTTTTGTTCTGATTTTTCTTTCACAAAATGACTAACGTGGAAATATGTTTAACATGGTTGTACATGTATAATCTATGTGAATTTGCTTGCTGTCTTGGTGAAGGGAAAGGGGAGAAAGGGAAGGAGAAAAATGTGGAACTCAAAATTTTACAAAAATGAACGCTGGACACTATCTTTACATGTAATTGGAAAAAAATGCTAATAAGGAAAAAATCATTTCAACATATATATTTGTAGTACATTTTTTCCCTCAGCATTTGAACAGCTTATTTACTAATATTACACAGAAACATTAAATTTATTGGTAATACCTATGTCATCTATGATATAACCATCTAAACAAAAAATGAAATCAAGATTCAGTATCTTTTGTTTTGCAGGTACATGTTTATAGATGTATGTATGTGTATGTGTATGTGCGACTATGTCTTCGAGTGTAACTCCTTATCACTAGTAGGAAAGTATAGTTTTTCCTAATTGTCAAAAGGTACTGAAAATTCATGGATGCAAAAACTTATAAGTGAAGCCCACATTTTGTGCCCTAGAAGGAGTGGGAAAATGTGTATGGTAGACCCAATGGTGAGCCAGTGGCAAAGAAAGGTATAGCTATCACAAACTGAAAAAATCATGAACAATTAGAGAATGACTTGATTTACTAACCTTAGTCTTGAAACCAGAAAGACCTGGGTCAAAAATCAATCTCTGACACTTATTTTGTCAGAGACACTTATCTATATCATCCTGGGCATGTCATGTGACTATGTTATGCAAATAACTTCCTTTGACTAATATACTTTTCCTGTCACAGGTTTTTTTTTTCCTCTTTCAATATTAAAAAAGGCACATAGGCTAGGGTCTTACTATGAAGTCCTTACATGAGGTTATTGCTTTCTTTTTTCCTAAACAAATAATGCTAGATTAAGACCGGAGTATTTAAGGAAAGATATTATGTTATAGTGGATAGTGCATCAGAAAGTCAAATTCTGTCCTCACACTTTAACTTAACCTATTACTCTCAAGGGCACCATCATCCTTCCAGTTACCCAGGCACACAAAGTAGGTATTATACTCAACACAAAACTCTCTCAATCTTCCATCCTCCTCCATATTTGATGTGTTGTCAAGCCTTATCAATGCAGTCTTCTCAATATCTCTCACATATATTTCTTCCTCTTCTCCAACACTACCTCTGCCCTTTTAGAGGTACATGTCACCTCATGACTGGACCCATTCTGGTTGGTCACTATGTCTCAAGTCTTTTTCTATTCCAGTTCATGCTCCCCTCTGCTATCAAAGTGCTCTTCCTGAGGCACAGATTTGATCATATCACCCTCCTTACATAATAAATTTCCATGGCACCATATTATTTCCCCACAAAAATATAAAATCCTCTTTTTTGTCATTTAAAGTCCTTCATAACTTACACCTTCCTACCTTTCCAGTATTCTTAACTTACTACTTGTTTTCCTCCCTCCACATACATATATTATCTATGCATCTTGGTGGTAGAGTAAGAGTTCTGGAATTGAAGTTGAAAAGACCTGAATAGAAATTCTACCTCATAAACCAATCAGTAAGAACTAGGAATACTACTCCTAAAAACCCAACTGTTGTCAAAGGTGACAAAGCAAAGTGATGCGGCAAAATCATGTTCTCATTGAAGGAAATGAAAAGTGAAGTTTAGCTATACACACAATAGGTCAAACAAAATCCATTCAACTCCATAGTGAATGTTAACAGGATACAACACCGAACATCTAATCAGTATCTTTTTCAATTGTAGACAGTTCTACCTGGTTCAGCTTAATGTTTCTTTTATAGTTAGATATCAACAGGAGAAAGATGACAGCCTTATTTTAATAAAAGAATATACATTATGCATGCTACATTGAAAACCATCATCTTTGAAATCCACTGTCTTCCCAGTCAAGGAATCATAGCCACTAATGCTCATTCACTAGTCAATGAATGAACAATAGATCTGATTGCCAGTAGTTTGTCTGATCTAACAATCTAAAGGACAAAAATAAGCAGACATCGTTGGATTGATTATTTGCAATTCTATCCATTGCTTGGTCATCAACCGTTCTGACAGTAAAAACACCTCATCAGCCATGATAATAACTGATATAACCTTTCATGGATACATGTTCTGGGAAGCTTCATTTTTTTCTCAGAAAAAAGAACTTATTTTTGTTCTGAAAAGTCTCAATTTTTATGCATTCTTCTTTTTCTTATTTTAGAGGTAAAAAGTTTTTTTGTTTTATTATAGACCTTACCATGAGATTGTTAAAAGTACTGAAACTCTTTCTTGAAAAGAAGCAAATAAAAATGAAATATGTGATTTAATGGATAACTTGTTTTAAATGTATATTTAAAGTTTTTTTTAATGACTTGGCCTAAAATAGTATTAAGTTCATACTAAAATGTCCTGGATCATAAGATGATGCTTGTTCACATTTGAGTATATGCTAAAGTTAATAAATCTTGCCCTAAATGTGTTCCCACGTCAATGCACATATTTAAAACTTTTGAAGCATTTTACATACAATGTCTCATCTGATAGTCCAACAATTTTTTGAGGTTAATGCTGTTATTATTAACATTTTACAGGCGAGCCTGACTGAGATTCTAAAAGGGTAAGAAACTTACAGACCCACAGGTAACATATGTCTGATATAGAATGTAAACTTGGATATTCCTGATTTCTAGTCCAGTAGTTTATATCCTATTCCAGGGGTGGGGAACTTGCAACCTCAAGGCCACATGTGAGCTTCTAGGTCCTTAAGTGCGGCCGTTTGACTGAATCCAAATTCACAGAACAAATCCCCTAGATTTGTTGTTGTTGTTGTTCTGTGAAGTTTGAATTCAGTCAAAGGGCCTCAGCTGATGACCTAGAGAGGAACATGTGACTTCAAAGCCACAAGTTTCCCTGTGTCATACTGTTTCACACGTTATTGGAATATAAATCAGGTTTCACAACTTCATTTAAGAAAATAGAATGTGAGAGAAACCATTTTTCAGAGTGCTATGATAGAAGATTTAAAAATTCATTCTTATTGAACAAAGGAATGTAGATTTTAGATTTGGATATTTATTGCTCTCCATTGACCACCTGGATAAATTCTCAAGATTTTTCCATCATTCCCCAAAAACTTATCATCTTGAAGAACCACTTCAGCCCTGCAGTTCATGCCTCATAAGTTCCCTCTGCCTCTGGTGGGCCTTCCCTCCTACTAGATGATGGAGAGTTCCTGTCAGAATCTACAGTTAAGGAAGGAATCTAGACTACTCATTATTTCCCACCCTGCTAACACTCCTCTGGCCTTTTCCATCATGCCCCGTGTCCAGCACCATACATACTTTTGAGTCTCCTTTTGTTTGTTGTCTTTTCCCATTAGAGTATAAGTTCTTTGAGGAGAATGAATTTGTATTCCCAAGGTTTATCAAGGTGCTTTGCCTTATCAATATTTATTAACTATTGTGAATTTTAGATACCTATATAAACAAGGCATAATAATAACTTCAGTTTGTATGGTGATGTCTTTTGACTCACCTGTAAACTGGACTAGAGTTTAGTGAAGCTGTCAACTTCACTCTCTCTTCCAGACTCATCAAAGTCCAGGGACAAAACAAAAGTCAAGCGGATTGGCAATGGAAGGCCCTGGTGTCTTCCATGTCTGACCAAGCTCTAAGCATTCCACAGAGCTTGCTTAATCCACCTTCATGGCCTGTTTGAACAACTAGTTCACATCAACCTATTTCCTTCAGTGAAATGAAATCTTCACATGCTTGGGGTGGACATCCCCTAACTCACTGATATGTTTGAGGCCCATTGGTGACCCTCAAATTCATATAAATGTATATAGCACTTTACAAAGAGCCTTTATTGGTGTCATTTCACCTTTAGGATTCATCTAAGGGTCTTTGTAAATCCATAAGTACAATATATATGTGTTATTATTGTGCATATGTCCCATAGGGACAACATGTATGATTTACTATTATTGCTTTTTTAATATAAAAATTAACTGATGCGGAAAGATTAGGTGATTGGCCTATTGACACAAGGGTGAAGTTGTTCTTCTACATGTCTCCTAGACCTGGGCTTGAGATATCTTAGTGCATTCCTTCATGGGAGAGTCATTTCGTTTCTTACTTCCTCTCCCCAATCATATTCTCTGTCTCTGGCTTAGCTTTGATTTTCCACTACCAATCAGCGTTTTTCACCCCAAAAGTCAAAAAAAATGCCCAAATCTTCCTTATTTCAAACAAAGAAACAAGCCTGCATGCACACAGTAAATATACCTTCCCTAGACCGTGCCATACCTTCAAACTATCATGCTATATTTGTCCTACTCTTTACTGCCAAACATTTATATAGTTTTATTTTTTTTTTTTACCTCTGCTTCCAATTCATTTGTTCTGCTCATTTACTCTTTTTTTTTTCCTTTGGTAATCAAGCTTCTGACCTCACCAGTTTACTGACACTGATCTTTTCAAGGTTATGAACTGTTTGATTTAATGACAGTCTATCTTTATCCTCCTTGACCTTTCTGCACCTTTAAACACTATGACCACTTCCTTTGCCTCCTAGACAATCATTTCAGTGGTAGAGTTTTCTTGATTCTTTTTTTACTTGTTTAGTCATTTTCACAGGCTTCTTTGTTGGTTCATCATATAAATCTTGTCCTCAATTAGTCAGCTAGCATTAATTGTTTAATACATAATAGGACTATTCTAAGTGCTAGAGAAGCAAAATTAGCACAGTCTGCCAAAAATGTCCATGATCTTAAGGATCTCATAGTTTCCTAGTGTGTTTTTCTATTTCACTGTTCTTAGCCTCTCTAAGCTATCTCTTCCTTAGAGATCTCACTTTTCCCTTACATTTAAACTCATCTAAATGTAGATTGTCTCACTCTATATACATCCCATAATCTCCCTAAGTCCAGACACACATTTCTACCTGCCTACTGAAAGTCTCTATCTAATTGTACAGAAAGAAGTTAAAAATTAACATATCAAAAAATGTTAAAATTTCACCCAAACCTTTTTCCTCCTCAATACTTTTTTTCTTTTCAGTGAATCATCATTCATTTTCCCATTTATGTAAAATCAAAATCTCAGCATTGTCTCCCTTGTCCCTTATTCTGATATCTTAGCAACTCTTCTTTCTCATTATCTTCATAAGTTCTACTTCTCTCTTCTCACTTGGCCAAGTCTCCATTATCACTCATCAGAATTGTTTAAAATAGCTTTGTAATTTGTCTCCCTAGCACTCTTCTCTCTTTCTGCCATCTTTTCTTTACAAATCTGCCAAAATAACCTTCCCAAGATATGACTGTCACTGCATTGCTCAAAACACTTCAGTCACAGGTGTACCCAGACACACCCTAAAGTGTCAAAAAATGACTTTGGATTATAATTGAATCTCAACATATTCAATTTTAGTTTCAAAGCATGGATTATTCTATGTTATGTAATTAGTCCATTTTGCTATAAAATTCATTTTTAGACTATTGCAATATCCCACTGATAAGTATGCCTGCCTCAAGTGACTTCCAACTCCAATCCATCCACATTCAGCTATTGATTTTCTGAATGTGTGGGTCTGATCATGCCACATCACAGACCTAGTCAATAAATTCCAGTGGCTACCTATCACTTCTAAGATCAAATGCAAAAACCTTGTTTTGTGTTCAAAGACCCTCATAGTCTAGGCCCCTCCTACCTTTCTATTGTTTTTACACCTTAATCCCTACCATGTACTCTTTCATCCAGTGACACTGGTCTCCTAGTTGTTCCTCAAACAAGGCATTCCATCTCCCATCCCTGATAATTTTCTCTGCCTATCTCCCATGTGAAATTTCCTCCCACTTCATCTCTACCTACTGGCTTCCCTAACTTCTTTTAAGTCTCAAATGAAAGTCCATCTTTTATCAGAAGCCTTCTCAAATGTCTCTCTTGCTTTGTCTATATTAGTCTGTGTGCTTTCTCACCTATAAGATTGTAAACTCCTCAAGGACAGGGACTATTTTTGCCATTTTGTTGACTGTCCAGTACTTAGAACAGTGGCTAACATACAGTAGGTGCTTAATAAATGTTTATTGATTAATAGAAATCACACTTTTTTTTGCCCAGACTACTTAATCTCTCTAAGATTTCAGCATGATATCCAATTCTGGCTTTGTCACATCCTCCTGTGGGCATCTACAGTAATGGAGAGACTTCATCCCACCTCTATGCCTTCTGGCATGCCCAGTCCTCTGATATTCATACTAGTGCACTGAAAAGAGTGCAGAAGTTGTGGTACTAAATATAGAATTATGGGAGTTGAGCTCAAAACCAGGGTAACATAATAGCTTGAGCAAGTATTCTTTTCCTACTATAAAACAAAGAAGGTTGAATTATATCTATATGAGGTCTTTTCTAGCTATGCACCTATAATCCTATCAGTCTATGATTCATTACTAAGGACTAATATTGTTTGTAGAAGGTGTCCAATGAATTCTTGTTGACTTGATGTTTAAACTCCAAGAAATAAATTAACTTATTTCAAGATTCTGTGATTTCATTAGAGTTTGTGGGTATTCTTGCATAAACTCTCAGTGACTTAGAAGATGACCTTACAGAGTTGCAGTGATAACAAATGCTACAAACTGTGGATAACTTGGAGATCAGCCTCTCTAAAGTTAATTACAATTGTTGTAATCCATTATTGGTACCAATAGTAGGGCAAGAAAGTACTTTTAGTTCATACCAGGATAGTCAGACAGAGAGACATAGCATTAGACTATTTGATAATCATTTATTATGTACCAGAATAGGGTATCTGGGTGGTGCAATGGATTAAGTATTAGGCCTGGTGCCAGGAAGACTCTTCTTCTTGACTTCAAATCTAGTCTGAGACATTTAATGCCTGTGTATCCCTGGGTAAATCACTTAACCCTGTTTGCCTCAGTTTCCTTATCTGTAAAATTACCTAGAAAAAGAAATGTCATACCATTCTAATATCTTTGCCAAGAAATTCCAAATGTGATCAAATTTATCTCATAAAGGCCTTATTTCTCAAATATAAAGAGAACAGAAAAAAATTCATAAAAATTAGAGCTATTTCTCAATTGATAAGTCAAGGGATATGAAAGGATAGTTTTCAGAAAAGAATGTCCAGCTGTCATATGAAAAGATACTCCAAATCACTATTGATTACAGAAAGCAAATTGAAAGAACTCTGAAGTATCACCTCACATCTATCAAAAATGAAAAATGCTGGAGGAGATGAAGGGAACTACACACACTAATAAATTGTTGGTGGAGTTTAGAACTTGTGAGTTTGTTCAAAAATGCTAAAAAACAATTTGAAACTACAACCAAAGGGCTATAAAACTATGCATACCCTTTGATGCAGAATCAACCATTCTAAGTGTGTACCTAAGAGAGTATAGAGAAAGAATGTCTACATACAAAATACTTATAGGAGCTATTTTTTGTGGTGGCAAATAATTGGGATTTGGGGGGATACTTATCATTTGGGAACTTGCTGAACAAGTTGCTCCATGAAATTTTGATGCAGTACTATTTTTCTATATGAAATAGTAAGAACAAGTCGTCTCAGAAAAAAAAAAACCACAAGAAGTTTTGTGTGGATAGATAGAATGTGACATGAGAAGAATGAGATCAGTGTACATAGAAAGAGCAATGTTTTAATGATGATCAACTGTGAAAGGCTTGGCTCTTCTGATCAATAAAATATTCCAAGACAATCTAAAGGACTTATGATAAAAAAATACAATCAACTTCCAGAGAGAGAATTGATGAAATATGTGCAAGTTGAAGTATAATTTTCTTACTTTCTAGATTTTTGTTTCTTTTTATTTTACAGTATGGATAATGTGAAAATTTTCATGATTCCAAATGTATAATTGATAATTTGTTTGCTTTATCAATGGATTGGACAGGGAGAGAAAGAATTTGGAACTCAAAAATTAAAAAGAAAAGAATGTTTAAATAAATAATATTTTTTAAAAAGTAATTAAATTAAAAATAATTTTATAAGAAAAAAATAATGGAAGAGGGAAAGTCCTCCATAGTCAAAGTGTACTTCATTTCAGTGCTTCCTGGTGTGTACAATTATATTTAACTTCATTCCCAGTAAGAAAATTGAGGTACAAGGAGCTCATATTATTTTCACAAAATTAATAGCAAGTATTAGAGGTAGAATTTAAATACATATCTATTAATCTATTAATTATTTTAATATAAATTTTATATTATATATTTATATTTTATATAAATATTACCCTCATAATTATATAAAGATCACAGCAAAACTTTACATTTATACAAATATTCTCTAAGTGTTTTAGTGATAACTTTGGTGTCATACCTTTCTTCCCTAGGTTTGTTGGTTGTTTGCAGGAAATCAGGATATTGCTTACCTTGTCATGATATAATGATATACAGAAGGTCTAAGTATTCTTCTTTTTTTAATTACAAGTGGGAATCAGATTTTTCTTATTACCCAGAAAAATTGCAAACTGCTCTTGACACTTTATGATAAATGATGAATTCTTGTATAGATTTCAATGAGTTTTCTTTTACCTAAATACTCTTAAATTATGGTAACACAATTATGATACAACATAAATGGCCAAGGCATAAAAACACTAGAACATTACCAAAACATTTTTACTTATTTATTAAAACTTTCAATGTGACAAGAACAATGACCTCATCAGAAGAATAAAAATTAGTTTCACTTCTTTCCTGTCATATTTCAGTTTGAAAAACATTTTCATACATTTTCTCAATGAATAGCTATAACTTATTCTTAATTTATGATTATTAAATGAGATGCCTAAAGGCAATGATAATTCATTACTTAAGTTGGTTAAAGATTGACTGAATTAACCACCAAGGAATACATTGAACAGAATTATGTTTCTCAATGACCTGGTAGAAAGTAGTCATCAGTGATGTCTATGGATTGAACAAATCTGTGCTTTTCTTCAACCTAGCACTGTGGGGTGGGGAGAAGGGAGATGCTCAGTATTAAAAGTGGATTAAATTGTGTGTAGGTCTGTTGAGATAAAGATATTTGGTATTTTATTCCAGTGGTTTTGATTGATAAAATGTGATTCAATGTCATTCTTGGCTCCGTCATCCCAGGCTCTGAGAGATGAGTTTTCATTTTCTGTTGCCAGGAATCAGGACTCCATATGCCTTTCTGTCCATGTCCAAAACCCTAAGTTGCTACATGTATTCATCACCCCCACTACCTCCACCACCCAACTAATTCCTCTTTAAATATTGTCTTCTGTCAGAATATAAACTCAAGAGAAGAACGACTGTTATTTCTTCTGTTTGTATTTCTAGTACACTGTCTGCAACATTAATTATACAGTAATATTTGGTAAATGCTTATTGACTAATCTATCATTACTATCATTAATAAAACTCTTCTTGTTCCCTTCTCTTATTTTCTTTAAAGACATTCCAGTTTCATTTATACATAATTGTGTTCAAAGTTTTATGGATGAATAAATAGAAATTTTTGGTAGTTAATGGACCTGATTGACCTTAGACAAAATCTGTCATTTCTAATCCATTATTATAAACTCCTTGTTGTTGTTGTTGTTTTTGGTAACTGCCATGGTCAATGCTTTCAGACTTTCTTCTTAAAGAATGAATTCATGATACACAGGCAGCACATGTATTTTGAACTCCTTTGTTGTTTAATTTTAATCATATTCTCCAAAGACTGTTTTTGATATTTTCTCCTATGTGTTTTCTTTGAAGTCAAGAAGCAAAATGGAAATACAAGTATGATGGCTAAAAGAAGCATGACAATTTTGAACACAACTCTAGCTAGACAATGAACTGATTTCCAAATTGAAAGGAGGAGGAAAGCAGCCTAGATTGCCTTCGGGAATCTACTGAGCTTTTAATGACATTCTTTCTAAATTAAAGGCTCAAATTTCAAAGATCAATATCCTTCCCAAAATGAATGAAGCAGTATAAAGGATATTACCAAAGAGATAGCTGAACAGAAAACGAATTCAAATGTTTTTCTTTATTTTTATTTTTCTTTATTTATTTTTAGATTTTGACATTCATTTCTACCAAATTTTGAGTTCCAATATTTCTTCCCATCTCTCCCCTCTCCCCACCCCATAATACCTTGCATTCTGATTACCCCTTCCCTCAATGTATCCTCCCTTCCCTTATCTTCATCTTCTCTCTTTTCTTGTAGGGCAAGATAAATTTCTATATCCCATTACCTGAATTTCTTATTTCCAAGTTATATGCAATAATTATTCTCAACATAAGTTTCTAATACTTTGAAATCCCACTTCTCTCCCTCCCTCCCTCCCTCCCCCTCCCCACTGAGAAGGCAGGCAACTCAATACAGGCTACATATATATATATATATATATATATATATATATATATATGTATATGTTGTTTTGCAACAGACTTCCATAATAGTCATGTTGTGTAAAACTAACTATATTGCCCTCCATTCTACCCTGCCCCCCTTTTTATTCTATTCTCTCCTTTGACCTTGTTCCTTCCCAAAAGTGTTTACTTCTAATTACCCCCTCCTCCCATTTTCCCTCCCTTTTATCATCCCCCTCACTCCACTTGTCCCCTTCTCCCCTATTTTCTTGTAGTGTAAGATAAATTTTCATACAAAATTTAGTGAGCATGTTATTTCTTCCTTAAGCCATATATGAGGAGAGTAAGCTTCACTTTTCCCTTCTCACTTCCTCCCTTTTCTCCTCCATTGAACAAGATTTTTTTTTATCACTTTTCTGAGTGATAGCCTACCCCATTCCATTTCTCCCTTTCTCCTCCCAATATTTTCCTCTCTCACTCCTTAATTTAATTTTACTTTTTTATGAATATCATCTCTTCTCATTCAACTCAACTGGTACCCTCTGTCTATATGTGTGTGTATGTGTGTGTGTGTGTGTGTGTGTGTATGTAGCCCCTCCACCTACTTGAATACTGAGAAAAGTCTCAAGAGTCATAAATATTAACTTTTCATAGGAATGTAAACAGTTCAACTTTATAAAGTCCTTTATGATTTCTCTTTCCTGTTTACTTTTTATACTTCTCTTGATTCTTATGTTTGAAAGTCAAATTATCTATTCAGTTCTGGTCTTTTCATTGTGAATGCTTGAAAGTCCTCTATGTCATTGAATAACCATTTATTTCCTTGAAGCACTATAGTCAGTTTTGCTGAGTAGGTGATTCTTAGTTTTAATCCCAGTTTCTTTGACTTCTGGACTACCCTATTCCAAGCCCTTTGATCCCTTAATATAGAAGCTGCCTGATCCTGCATTATCCTGATTGTATTTCCACAATATTTGAATTGTTTATTTCTAGCTGCTTGGCATATTTTCTTCTTGAATTGGAAACTCTCAAATTTGGCTACAATATTCCTAGGAGTTTCTCTTTTTGGCTCTTTTTCAGGAGGTGATTGGTGTATTCTTTCAATATTTATTTTGCCTCCTATTTCTAGAATATCAGGGAACTTTTCCTTGATAATTTCATGAAAGATAATATATAGGCTTTTTTTTTATAATGGGTTTCAGGTAGTCCCATAATTTTTAAATTGTCTCTCCTGGATCTATTTTTCAAGTCAGTTGTTTTTCCAATGAGATGTTTCCCATTGTCTTCTATTTTTTTCAATCTTTTGGTTTTGTTTTTTAACTGCTTGGTTTATCTTATAGTCATTAGCTTCTCTGAACTCCAGTCTCTCTTTTAAAGAACTATTTTCTTCACTTAGCTTTTGAAACTTCTTTTCCATTTGGCTAATTCTGCTTTTTAAAGCCTCCTTCTTCTCATTGGCTTTTTGGACTTCTTTTTCCAATTGAGTTAGCCTATTTTTAAAGGTATTATTTTCCTCAGCATTGTTTTGGTTCTCCTTTAGCAATCTGCTGACAAACTTTTTAAGCTCTTCTATGGCTTGAACCCATTTCATATTCATTTTAAAGCATTGAATTCCTCTGACAGTATGCCTTATTCTTCCTCATCCGAAGAAATGGAAGGAGACACTTATTCACCAAGAAAGTAACCTTCTATGTTCTTATTTTTTTCTCTTTTGGGGGCATTTTCCCAGTCAGTTACTTGACTTCTGAATCCTTTGCCATGTCATCCAGTACCATGCTCAAGGCTGAGATTCAGATCAACTGCTCAGTTTCTCCAGTAGCTTTGGGAAGGGGCGGGCCATCACTCAGGGCTGGTGGTTAGATCAGCTGCTCGATTCTCCCAGAGGCTTTAAGCTGAGCTCCCTGGACAATAGACCCAGGCTGCTTCCACTGCCACCATAGCTGCCTAGGGCCAGTGCTACTCTCCTCTCACCCAGCTGGGAAAGCCCTCCCACCCTGATCTTTGGAGCTTTCTTTGTTGCTTGTGGGTTGAGGGATCTGGGACCCTCCCAGCTGGGAATTCTGTCACACAGGTTTATTCAGGTCCTGTTCCTCCAGGGCTGGGTTCCAGTTTGTTCAGCGTCCTGTGAGAAAGAACTTTCCTGTGGGCCTTCTGGATTACCTTTGGCTGAAAACCTCTTTCACTCTGTTGTTCTGTGATTTCTGCTGCTTTAGATTTCATTGAGAGTCATTTTTACAGGTATTTTGTGGGGTGTGGGGGAAGTGCTAGAGTATACGTGTCTTTCTACTCCACCATCTTGGCTCCGCCCCTCAAATGGTGTAGTGGAAGTCTTGTGTCCCCACACGGCTCTGTGATGTGGTTGAAAGAAAAGAGTCATGTGAGGCAGGAGATAATAGACCACTCCGATTATTGATCTGAGGGTTAGGGTTTATATAGACAAGGTACAGCAAGACTACTTGACATTCTGCTCCTCTCCTGTCCCAGTGATCAAATCAGTCAGGGTGATTAAATCAGTCTTTATTTAATCAGACTATGAGCCTAGGGGCATCTATTTTACATATTCCTTGCTTTCTGTAATTCTCTTGTCTCACAGAGACAACAACATCTTGTGGGGGCATGGAGAGCCATTCTGGGTGATAATGAGCACAGTCTCCAGGAACAGTTTCCCTGAAGGTCTATCCTGATCTTGTCAACCGCACTCCACCCTGGCCTTCAACAAAATGGGTTTTTAACAAGAGTGAAAGATAACTGGTCTTAATACAATGTCAAGAGATTTTTATGAGTGCCCTCATTATACTCTGTGAACTCTCTGTGAAGTCAAATCTAGTGAAGTAAAACTATTTGTTAAGTGCTTACTCTGTGCAAGATACAATGCTAAGCACTAGGGATAAAAAGAAAGATAAATAACAACAGGCCCTACTCACAATGAGCTTATAGTTTAAGATTTATGGAGGATTGGGTGAGATGGTGAGAAAGCATTGGATGCTAGGAGGGAGAGAAGTGTCCACCTCAAACAGATTATATAATTGTAAATTGATTTTCAATTACCTGACTTCAAAGAACTTGAGGCTGGGTAACATCCTCCATTGATAAAGCAAGTTATTTGAAAATTCTTCTAATAGCTAACAATTATTTGGGAAATTCTTCCAATTAGAAAGATTAATTCAATTAAAATTGTAAGGGTTTAAATGGAATATATAATAGACTTTAGGGGAAAAAAAAGTCTTCTTCATGTATAAATTTTCCCAAACAAAATGCCAAATTAAATATGGTAAATGAATGACGAAAATCTTAAGATTTACAATCAATAATAACAAAATATTCATGTTTCAAAATCTTAAAGTATAAGTGATGAAAAATGTAAATACATGAGAACTTTTTATCATCTTAACCTATCCTTTCTAGTTTGTTTTGTTTTTTTTTACTAGAAACTTCAACATCTATTTAGTTAAATTAGGTTTATTGAAATGTAGAAGTACTTCTAAATGTTGATCTCTGCCATAGGAAGTCAGGAAGACAATGAAGGTCCTTGGATGTATAAAGAATACTTAAAAACAAAGAATCCTATCTAGCATAATCTGGTTTTGTTTGTTTGCTTGTTTTCTAGATAAGGAAATAGGAGGTCAGAAAAGTGAAATCGGTAGGATTCTAGTATCTTGGATTTAGAGTTAAAGAGACCTCTTAAGCTATCTAGGGTATTTCCCCTCAATTTACAAATGTGGAAACTCAGAGCAGAAAAGTGACTTGCCCAAGATCATGTAGGCTATTAGTATAATAGAAACTAAAATGCCTTGAGTCCCTCTGATCTTGTTCCCCTTGGGAGAAACTGTGGAACCTGCTTTCTAAAGAGTTGTGATCATGTGAATGAGTGTGCATTGGAGATAGATTTGGGCATTTGTAGATACTCTAAAAATGCCTCTGGCCTACTAACATCACAGTAAATGGCAGTGTTTTGATTGTCTTCACAGCCAGAGGTGGAGTGTCTTCAAAAGGCACTGGTGGCCAGAATCTTGGCCATTTTGCTGCTCAGCTGCTCTTTCTTGGTTTAATTAGTTCCAGGAAACATTATCCAGAATACTCTGGGAATATGAAAGCCCCGGTCACTCTAGTGATAGAGTTACGATTTGAACATAGGTATTCTGATTCTAGTCTAAATGCCCCAGTATATCATAC
This sequence comes from Potorous gilbertii, assembly GCA_028658325.1. Classification (NCBI taxonomy): domain Eukaryota; kingdom Metazoa; phylum Chordata; class Mammalia; order Diprotodontia; family Potoroidae; genus Potorous; species Potorous gilbertii. The sequence goes on along the minus strand of CM053770.1, from coordinate 618,624,968 downwards.
TGCTTTCCATAAAGCTGTATATTAAAGTAGAAATCAAGATATTGAGAATTAAAACCCTGGCTTACTGATTCAAAGTATAGTTTTCATCCAGCTACATGATAGCTGCTGTTTTCTTAGAGATCATATTTTATAGAAGATGATCATAAATTCAGAAACTAAAAGCTACCATTTGGCTTTGCATGGGTCTTTTTAAAATTTATATATTTAGAGCATGGGTCTTTTTAAAATTTATATATTTAGAGCACCAGAGCAGAGTTCTTTATTTGTCCAAAGAACTAAAAAACACAAAGCCCCATAACAATTAGTTGCCTGATCAGAGTAAAAACTGCAAAAGCACTGAAGATTTTAAACATTGAAAATATATTCTATTTGACAATAGAAATTCTTATAACAAATATGTTTAGAAACCAACTAAACCAGTTGAATACTTATGGAAGCTTCAAGAATAGAAACAACCTGAGTAATTAGAAAATCTAATACTCTACTTTGAGAGGTTTTGGAAAGAGTGTAGCCTTCTAATTAAGATAGTGCCTCCTACAACTTATCTGCATAAATTTTTCTTAAAATGATTAATGTTGTGTTAGAAGTGAGCCCATCTAACAATTCCCCAACAGTGAGAAACATGCTCACCTTAAATACCTGTTGTGAAATAAGGAAATCTTTTATTAACCTTTGGGTCCATTCTCCTTGAGTGGACAGGTAGTCTCCTCAGTAAAGTTACAGGATGACTATAACATGTTCAGAAAGATGGGGCTTATACTATTTTCTGAACTTTGGATTTCCCACAAGACTGTCCTTGGCCATGTGACTCCATGTTCTCTTCTCTTATAGGCCCTTCCTCACACAGCTTCTTGGGCCTGCACATTAGTTGCTGACCCCTAACCTGTCCATGTGAGGTCACAACCCTTATTACCTAGGAATGTGGACAACAGAAATTTCTTGCTTCCCACAAAATCCCCTTTTTTTCTTTATTAAAATTTCTCCTTACACACCTAAATCTAATAAATACCTCCTCACATTCTTTCCCCTATGAATTCTTCCCTTCATCTATCTCTACTTTATGAGTATAGGAAGGGAGCAAAGTTGACCAATGCATTGACAAATTACAAGGGGACAGTCCCCTTGTTATAAAAATAGACACAGAGATTCAAAAGGAAAAGCTAAAATTAATGAATTGTCCATTTAGAAGTTCCATCTCATACAGCGTATGGGAAAGAACATCATCTGATGCATTTTTATGGTCTGGATGCTCCTTCAAATTGTCTTAGCACAGCATCTCTGCAGCTTCTTCCCTTTGTCTTCTTGTAGAAATCCAGATGTCCACTCTCCTAAAAAAACTGACTTTAATACAATTTTAGATGATCATTTCTAAGCCTTATGCTCTTGTCACTCTAAAAAAATCAACATTGAAACTTTGGCTGATTGTCATGTTTAAGAAATTCACATTAGAACCCAGTTTTTACATTTTATTTTAATTCACTATTCATTTCCCACATCAGGAGGATGATATTTCACTAAAGAGTCAATGACAGGTTCTTGTACTTATATAAACACAATAAATAATTATTTTTACCACAATATATATCACCTCATAAAACAATTTCAACTTCTGGTCATATGACACTTCTTTAAAGCATTTACGATATAGATCACAGACCGTTTTTCTTTTAACATTAACCAGCTGAGACAAAATAATAATAACTATGTATGCAAACTTCACAGGCTCTTAATCTAAATGTTCCCATTCTATCATGAAGAATTAAAGGATCCTAAGTTATTGTTGTTGGTCTAAATCTCAAGCATAATAGTTTAATTTTAGACTTAACCTCAGATATTCCTCTACCAACAATCTATCATTTAATAGATCTGGTATGCTTACAAAACTTTTGATTATAGGAAATTGCCACTAAAAGTAGGGACATTGCAGGGAAACAACATCTCTCTAACTTTATGGCAATTCCAGGCAGGAGCAGATTATCAATTGGCATTCGGCCAGGCTTAAAGTCTGCCAGGTGTCAGTGGGGAAATTGAGTTATGAGAATCCTGCTTCAGCCCAGGTTGAACAGTTACTCTCCCAACTTTCCCATGAGATCACCATTTTGCAGTTCATACCAGCATAGCACAAGCTTACTGGCATCATGGATCAGTGACTCAGACTATCTCTCTTGCTATCCACACCTGGAGATAGCCTCAGAAGAACAAGATATTACAAGGTAATAGTCCCATAAAATATTAAAATAGCAAGCCCCAATAATCAAATTTCAGATATATCTATAATTTCACATTGACTAAGGAACATCTTTTGAAGTAAATCTTAAATAGCTTCATTCCTTTCTATTCATGTTCTAGTTCCTGATTTAAATAACAAGCATAAAACCAAATTTACCATTAAAACCTTGTTATTGCTCTAATAGATTTACATCTGTTTCCCAGACTACTCTGTCCCTTTCTAACCCTGCTCAATCTAAAAGAAAGAGCTACACATATGATAAGTTCAAACACTAACCTCAACTTATGTTCATGAAAAGAATTCAAATAAAAACAGCAACATTTAACTTTTCCATCAATGCCAAATATTACCAAAGGTTACCTGCCTCTAAGAAACTTAGATAGACAAATTATTTTCCCCAAACTAAAGATGTCTCTGATTTAGTTTCAGTAATTAATTCAGTCAATTGTTTTAATACCAATTGCTTTTACATCATTTTGTAACAGGTAAAGACTTTATTCCAAGTTGGGACCTTTGTCCTTCATCCCAAAAGAGTTTTAGTCCCATTTGTCTAAAAGGCCCTGAAAAACCTCACCTTGAAAACTCCTTGGCTAGCCCCTTGTGAACTAGCTCTCCTGAGGCCCATAAGCTTTTCCTTATCATTATGGTTTAGCAATCCAGTTCTCTAGGTTACTGGATACTCCCATCTAGGCCATTCCTGGAACCCCCCAGACCACCTGGGGCCACCCTTCCTTAGTCAGGGACTCCTTCCTCAGTCACTCTATAGATAAGATAACAAACTTTGACCTTCTTTGACTGAAAGAAGCCTTGGGTTGAATTCATTTGAGCAGGACCCAGCAAGTTGTTGTCCTTGGGTCCTCAACAATTCCATACAATTACAGTTAACTTTAAATTCCCATCTTGTTCTATGGAACAATGATACAAATTCACATTTATGCTTTGGTTTCCTTTTCTTTATCTAATTATTCCCATTACATTCAGAAAGAATGTTCCCAGGGATTTTATCCTTCACAAGACCATACCAGAGTACCCATTTACTCAATTAATTGAAAACAGTAAGATTCTACTACTTGCATTGTGCTTATACCTTAAATTATCTGCCTTGATTATAGAAACATGCCATGAAGATGAAAAGTAAGGACCTAATTAGATATCATATCTACCTTATAACCAGACACAGAAATAGTCAAGTGGGAAACCATTCCTTTTCAAAGGAGCACAATGGGAAAATTGAGCCAGAAGGATTCTATCTCAGGCTGAGGATACAATAAGTAATGGTCCCAGAGGCTTTTACCAAATGGCAGGTTTCACTAATCAAAAATTTTCCAAGACTTACATCTTAAAACTTAAATTTGTCCTAAAAAACAATCGCTAGAGATTATTTATCACCAAAACAAGTTCCTTGTTTAGGAACTCCATCTGAGTTCAGAATAGATCTTAAGAAGTCCTTCTACAATGACTGGACTTCAAAATGAAAGGGGGATGGGGCCAAGAGACTGTTTTAAAATTTATCACAGAGCTTCCTGGAGCCATAAAATTCCTGGTCTCCCTTATCTTGTCTTTTCTTACCTTATCTTCCAACTCCCATAAAACCCAAAGTTCTTATAGCAAATTAGCTTACAAATATAGATTTGGTAGATATGCCTTTCAAAAGTCATACAACAGATTTAATAAAACATTTCTTCATACCACAAATATTATCCTCTTTTAAGAACAGTTTACAATTTATCACAAAATCCTCATGATCCTAATTGGCAAATATTACAAGATCTAAAACCAAGGTCTTTTCACATTTACATATAAGCTTCCTTTTACAAATATACTTTTGTAAATACTTCACTCATAGCCAAAGACAATTTTAGTTAAAACTTCCTTCTTAGCAGCAGAAATAATCTTTTAACATACTTAGTAAATCCTTAGATGGAACATGTTTGAAAAAAAAACACCCATATGTAAAAATGTATATACATTTTTTCCAAAGATTTTCATTTTCTCAATAGAAATTCTACAACACAGAAATTCTTACACAGAATTCATAAGATTTTTTTAACCAATTCATCATTGATTTAACAATGCAATTCCTAATTTACTTAAAAATTTAAACTAAGTTTACTTAAAACTTTAAATGTCATTACTCATTCAGTTGAGTGCATTTCCACATCACCTGGAACAGTAATTCATCTCCTTACCACCATGTGGGCACACCCTTATCACCTGATGTCATTTCAGATAGAGTCATCTCAAATTTGACTGAGCTATTAACTATCAAATCAAGTTACATGATTTTTCTGTCTTCTTAAAATACTTCCTCACACTCTCACTACTTACTTAAACCATTTGAAACTGACCCATCCAGACCTATTCAAACCTTATTCATCTTTCCAAGTTCCTCAATCCCATTGCTCAGATTTGCCAGTTCCTCCACATCTTAACTATAACTGTCTGCACTGGAATCCCTTTCTAGATTAAACAAAGCAAAAAAGTTAACTTTACCATTACATAGCAAACATCAGCATTTTTACTGCTTATTTATAACCAATTGTAAGTTTCAAATTATCAAATTTCTATCACATCCTTTTAAAAACCCAGTCTATAACAAACTCCAAATTTAAAAATTGTGTAACAATTGCATTAGGTTAATGTTGTATCTAACATATACCCTATCCTTATGTTAAGCAATTTACAATCATAAATGTCAAATAACAATCTTTCTGCTTATTCTTGATAGGAAGAGAATTCTCAGATGCTGTTCTGTATTCCTTCAGGACAGATTTTAACTTGAAATTGTATAAAATCTAGATTTATAATCACATGAAAAATATTTTAGCCCTCCTTTTTTTTTTCAAATACTCTTGCTACTTAAAAGAAAACTTTATTTATAACTTCCAGTGAAAGACCATCTTCCAGCTCTCCTCTCCTCTCCAAGGTCCACCAGACAAGCTCTTTCAGTCTCATCCCAACCTTTAAATCATATGGGGGAGCGGGGTTAACCTTCCCTTTTTCCACATGGTTTGAGCACATGGACAGAGTCAATGCTTTCAAAAGAAATCACTGAAATTCTAAAGTGAATTTACAATTTTAAACACATTGTCTTCTGGTATCAGATATATTTACTTAATTTAAACATAAAGTACAGATTTTAGCTTTGAGATCTCATTAAATCAAAACTCAAATTTTCACACCAGACTGCCAGTATTTTACTCTGCTAGTTTTCATTACAAAAGAGATCCTCCTTTAGTTAAGGGAATGAATGGTCTGCTACTCCCCTATCTGAGGAGGAAAGACTTTTCCAGATTCAAAAAGTTTTGAATCAGATTAGTTAAAGAACATCCCTACCCAGGCAAAAGGGCATAAATAACTTAACACTGACAAAGTGTAATTTCCAAGCATGAAATTTGAAGACTTAATAATGAATAGTAATAATTACAAATTATGGTAAACAATTAAAAAAAAACAATTTAAAGTCAATAACCTTCCATAACTTTGTCTTTTGGTTTCCCAATCAGGCTAAACATTTTCTTAAGTGGGATGGGGGAGGGGCAAGGGAGTACAAGGTCCAGGCACATGGATACTGTGCCATCTCACCCAAATTCCTCCCATCCTTTTATATCTCAAATAAACCAAATATTCACCATTTCTTCCAGGTTCTTTTTTCCTTAAAAAGAAATCTTAGAGTTTAAGAGCCTAAGAATTTAATCAATAGAGCCATATATATAGTTGAATATATATAATATATTTTATAATATATAATATATTTTAAGTTGAATACTCTACAAAGAACAAAAAAATCTTTCTTTTTCACTTTCATAAACCTGGCCTGGGTTCTAGAATGCAGAAAGAGGCCTTTTTTTAACAACTTTCAAAAAGTGTTCAGACTTTCTATTAATAGTATTTATGCAACAGATCAATCCAAACAGTAAAACATCTTTTTCTCACTTTCTCCAGTCCACCCACTCCTCTAAAGCTGCTGTAATCAGGAAGGGAAGGAAAGGAGGAGGTTAAGAGACAGCAGAATTCCAAGGGATAGTAGAGCCACAGTCCTTGCTACTCTGGCTGGCTGCATTTACCATTTATCAAAACAGTTCACAAACACAGAGACACAGAACAGAAAGAGTAATGCAGATCCCCTCTTTTTAGGAAATAAATTAATTTTAGATTAGACCGCTCAAAATTCAACTATTCATGTCAATTTACTCTGACTGATTTTAAGTCAATTTCAAAAGGATCCTTCCCAGAATCTAGATTCTCCCTCCCCCCTCTTTCTCTCTACTCTCTCTCCTCAAAGAAGACAGGAGAAGGACTATAGCCAGCATTCCTTCAAATGGGCTTCCTAAGGAATACCCAGAGGATTATTCATCCCCTTCCAGGTAACATTATCTTCAGAGCACTCACTTCCCATCTTAGGATTTATACTCTGAAGGTCCCCAAGGACTGGTCGTGCCTAAGATCCTGAGGTAGACAATGCAGTACTTCCCTGACTTACACTGCCATTCAATCCATTTTTTAGCTGTGTTCCTGAGTTTACAACAATTCCAAATAGCCCTGGAGAAATTAGCTGTCAGAAGAGGGGAAACATGCCTGTGGGTGTTTGGGCCACTGAAAAATCAATGGACATGCTCTCATCCCCACAAGCAAGATTTCATCCTAACCTTTCTGATCCTAAAGTTCCTGAGAGGAGCCTCCAAGAATTGTTAGAAGTAAAGCTGTCTAACAAGCGCCCAACCATGAGAAACATGCCCACCTTAAATAAAAGAACCATACCTGTTATGAAATCAGGAAAGCTTTTATTAATCTTTGCATCCTTTCCCACTGAATGGATAGGTAGCCTCCCTGGCAATGTTGCAGGATGATAACATGTTCAGAAAGATGGGGCTTTTTATACTGTTTTCTGAACTGTGGACCTCCCATGATACTGCCCTTGGCCATGTGACTCCATGCCCCCTCCTCATACAGCTCCTTGGGCTTGCACGTTAGTTTCAGACCTCTAACCTGTCCATGCTAGGCCACAATCCTTATCAGCTAGGAATGTGGACAATAGAAACTTCTTGCTTCCTATAGTTTCAAGAAAGATGATATTTATTTTCCAACTGAACATGAATTAAACTTTACTCATGAAGACATGGGATCAAATCTCACTTCCAATTTATGAGGGGTGTCAACCAAACTGAAGCAAGTCATTTACATAGTCTCAGTTTCCTCACCTTACTGTGTATGAATTAAATTGTTGTTATGAAGATAAAATGAGAATTTGTCTGTGAAGTGCTTTGCCAGTTTTGAATAGCTATTTACATGGTAAAAAATGCAAGAGGTGGAAACTGAGTCCTAATAAGGTACAGTATAACTTACCCAAGATCATATACCCTGACTTGGAACCCAGATCTTCTGAAACCCATTCTAGACCTCTAATCTCTAATCCATGGTATATGGCAGCAGTGAAGCATGAAACATGAAAGTTTTTGCTAACAATACCAGGAACTCCCAGCAGGCAGGTAACGATAAGTTTCTTTAATATTTGTTTTTGAAACATTCTTGGTGGCTTGAAGTTCAAATGTTCTCAAATTAGGGCACAAATAAAATTGCTGCCAAAATTATCTTTGATTACAATTCTTCATAATTCATAGAAAGCAGTGCTTTCTATTTAGTGAATATTGTAATCAATGGTAATTCTTTTCACACAATGGCACAGCAGTTGAATAACATCACCAGTCACACGGGGAATTAGTTTAACAGGGGATTGTGAAGAGAAAATGAATTCTATAATCTCGTTTTTTGGGATTTTTTTGGTTTCTTTGGTATCAGCGTTTTGCATGCAGGAGTATTAGGATTTAATAATAGATGGGACTTTATAGACAATCTAGATCAACCATTTCATTTCACAGGTGAGAAAACTGAGGCCGAGAAAATGAAAGTTGCTTATTTATAGTTACAGAACGAACTATAATTTCAGAGGTGAGGCAATCTTTTGCAGTTGCTGAAAATATCCACTTATTCAATCAAATTACATGAATTTTAAAAAGCACTTACTTTGTTTTAGGCACTGTTCTAAGCACCAGAAAGGTATGTAAAGGAAATACCAAAAAATGGTATCTTCTCACAAAGAACTTACATTCAAGTAGATACATTTTATTCTTCTACAGTTTCAAAGAAAGATGCATGTGCATCTTAACATGTGCATTGAAAATAATGTGCATTTAAACACAGTACAGGGCACTGTGTTTAAAAAAATGCAAAAGTTTGTAAAACTATTTCCAGCACAAAAATGCTACACATGCCTGAGTGTCCACCCGTCACTAAATTAGAACAGAAAGTAAATTGCTGGCATCTTGATGCCAGGATAATTTATATTTTTAATGCAGATTTCTATCTTATCCGATCTTCCAAATAGATTTTGAAATAACTGCCTTAAGAAAATCATGAAATTATCAAAATATTGATAATAACTAGAATATTCATATCAAAGTGTCTTCTTTCCTCATGAAAATACATGAACTAATGGACAATCTAAACTATCAGCCAGGAATTTCCAAATTTGAATAGGCTAATCAAAGAATTGTTTCTTTGTACTTAAAGCATGAATATTCTGATTCAATGAAGAATTATCACATGAAAAAGGTAATTTAGGCTATAAATGCTAATTCCTTAAGGTTGAAGCCTATCTTTTCTTTGTAATTAAACTTTTACTTTGGAATAAAATGAAATTGTAGTGGGAGAACCTACTAAATGTGGACAAATCATGTTTTGAACTAGTGTGTATCTTAATAAATGAATATTACTTAAAGTCTGCTAACAGGAAAAAAAAGTTAAGGTCTCTTGTTGAAAAGTAAAACTGTACAGAATTGCTTAAATGTAATAGAAATGTTTTCATATAACCTAAAACATTTTACCTTCTATTCATCATATAAAATTTGTGTACATCCTTTGTTGCAGAAGAAGACCTTGTCATCAGAGAAATGATGACATGACTTGCACTGACTTTGTTTTAAGTGAAGGAGGGCTGTGCAGATCACTAGCCTCACTTCTCCTCCAGAGCCATCTGAATCCAGAGACCAGATATTCATCAGGATGACTGGAGATGACCCTAGGCTGCAATAATTTCTTAAATCACCATAAATGAAAGCAATCTTTAAAATGGAAGTGATTGAGGACAGACTGCAAAACAGTAGGAGCCGGTGTTGTCAAATAAGTAAAAAGTTCTTACTAGAAATATCTCTACAGTATCAATTATTTTTGTAGAATTTAAAAAGAAAACTTAAAAAATAAAGTCTGTACCATACAAATACTACATTTCTATAAAACCATGTGTTAAACTCTGCATTTAAATACAAGAAAAGATAAAATTTTCAAATCTCTGTTCCCTCTCTAGTCCTTGTATAAATAATCACCCCTCAACAGAATGGATTTATTCCTAGAATATTGGCTAGAAAATAAAATTCTGTTTATCAAATTTCTATCAAGAAGGAAACATAGAGGGATGAAAATTTCTAGAATCTGACAGAAATTCTAATATATTATTTCCAGATGTGTGTGAAATGGACACATTTGAACCTTTCAGGTTATGTACTCTTAGATTTTTAAGTTAGATGGATCTTCAATGTCCATCGAGCCCAAATCCCTTATTTCATAGATGAGAAAAGGGACCCAAAAGAGTAAAATGAGCTGGTCCACCTACATATAGGAAACAAAGAATGGTCAAATCCTTTGGCTAAAATTTAGGATTCTTTCTGCTACACCAAGTTATAACATTAGCTTTCCCAAAGTATATGTACGTATAATGGAGGGGTAAAGAAAAGGTTGATAGAGGCTGAGAAAAAGATACAGAATGATATATAGAGACTGATACAAGACTGAGAAAGAGTAAACAAACAGAGGAGACAGAGACAGAACACCCAGACCGATAAGCATAAAGAGAGAGGAAGAAAATATACTAGTAAAAGTTATAACCTTCCTAATACCAGAAATATACATTTTGAATTAATTAGAATAATGAACTTTTCATTAAATAAGACCTAGTAACTTCTACAGAACTCTTAATCTGTGAAAAAGAATGAGAGTAACATCCCAAGAAAGAATTTGTATGATTTCACATAGTGGTGAAATAAAAACTTTCCCTATTACCCTGAGAAAGCAAGATCTGAAATATACTGAGAGATCACCTTAAACAAGCATGTTTTACTTATACTCTGCTGAGGTATCCTGAATTATTTTCCATTGTCCACCTAAACCTAAACATTTACTCAACTTACATTCCTGGTCTCAGTTTGGACTTGCTTCATCTCAACCCATAGCCTTGATGGTTCCAGTTTGGCCTTTAGCATCCTGGCTCTTCCTTAATCTCTGTTCCCTTATGAAGTTAGAAATCCAGTAAGGACACATGAACTAAAAGCCTAGAGAGAGGAAAGATTTGGGTACAGCTGTAGAAATTCAGAGCAAAGGTCATCAGCTGTAGCTCCTTCCCTTCTCTAGGTTTCCAGAATTTCCATTGCTTTGGTTTGCTTTAGCATCATAGGATTATTTAGAACTGGAAGGTCTTTTGGAAGGATTCTAGTCAAGCCTCATCGGATGAGGAAACTGAGGCCCAGGGAAGAGATAAAATGACTTGCCCCAAATCACACAGGTGGTAAAAGTCAGAGGTGGAATTTAAGTTCGGGTCCTAATGGAAGAATCTCAGCTCTAGGTTGGGTTCTCTAATGAGATTGGCTATAGAAAAGGAAACTGAGTGTGTAAGGATGGGTCAGATTCTTTTCCAACTGTTCCCTTCAGCAGCTGCTACTACTCAGCCTTGACTTAGTTCTAGGAGCAGTAAGAAGTCTTGGGTTTACCTGCTGTTGCTGTGGCTATTTGTCCTTCATTCTCAAAGAGGACCATGATATCAGGGATGCCATGATGCCATGACAAGCAAATAAATTAGATTTAAGTGAGAGGGGGCTATGCACAAGTATTAGTCTCACTTTCTCTTTTGGAGGCATCTGGATCCAGTGGCCAGATATAGATCAGGACAATTGGAGATGGTCATGGTATTTACATTCATTGAAAATCAATGGGGGTCCAAAGAATGACAGTGGGATTTAGCCTGGAACCTATTACTGGCCAATCAGTGAGAGTCAGAATGATTGGAAGTTAAGGTGCTTCTTTAAGAGGAAAAAGAAGCACGAAAGCCTAAGAAAGAATTAGAAATTCTTAGAATTTTGCATAAACAAAACTCTTTTCTTCATATTAGTCTGTTAATATAAACTCAATAGCCTAAGGGGAATGGTAGTTCCAAGTCTTGTGTTTCTTTTTCTGTTGCCCAGATGCCTGTAAGAATTAATCCTAGAAAGATCAAAACCAAAAGATTCTCTCGTGATTATTTCAGAATCCCTGTGCTATGATTTATACTTGACATGTACACACACACATACACACAGAGATATATGTGTATATATGTATATATGATAGATACACACATATTTTATACACACAAATATATTTTATACACACACATATGTGTGTGTGTATATGTATATATATATGTATGTATGTATGTATGTATTCAAATCTTATTCTATATATGACAAATCATTCATTGGCCTCCTCCACAACATCCTTCTTTTTTCAATGAATCACATGGATAGCTATCCGTTATAGTTCCATATCTAGGTAAGATAGCCCTTAAAATAACACACTTATGAGGGATTATACAAATTTTAAAGAACAAAGAAATCTGAAATTCAATGCTAGCTGTCTTCAGGTGGAAGGCGGAGAGTAATTAAACACCCTACTGCCTTTGAAGCTCTGAGCTGCTACTTCTTCTAGCCATACATCCCTTCTCCAGAGTACCTCCAGTAGACTGCTGAACTTCAGTGAGTTCTAGTGTCACTGACACCTCAAATTTCATCTCTACTTAAACCTGCCACTATCCTGGTTTTGAGAAATGCAAAAGTCAGGAAGTAGTGGTGGTTTTTGAACACATGAGTTTGAAGTCACATTAGGAAGACTTTGAATTAGAATGCTTTACTAGATTGTAGGTGTGTTGAAAGTTGTATCTTCTTCTGATTTGCCTGACAACATGCCCCACCTCCACCACCTGCCCCCAAACCACCTTCTAGTTGGTATAGTAAGTTTATAAGTAGCCAGTATTAAGTGGTATTAGCAGACAATAAGACTACAAAGGGGAAACTAGAAGTCACATGCAAACCGTCCCACAGATCACAGGAGCATAACTCACAAATTTTATCATGTATTAACCAAAAATCACACCACAATAATATATGCTGAATCAGAGGAAGTTCATCTGGGCTTTGTAATTAGGCCCTTTGGAGTCTATGATATGTAAATCTCTAGCAAATTCCAGACATACACAGTAAAGGCCAGTAGATCACAACACAGAATAGTGTTTGTAACTTTGAGATAATGTGGACATGTTAACTTTAAAGTTTACTGACAACTTTGAAATGATTTATATATGTCAATGAACTAAGCCCAATGTGTCACAGATGAACATTAGTCTATTCCTTGAAAAATCCTATAAAATGAGACCTCAAACCCCTTCCTCAACAAACTTTCTTCCACCTCCATTGGACTCATGATGTCAAGTAAACCAAACATGAATCCATGGTTATATGAGTGATTGTCTGTGCTTCCCTTCATCTCCATTCTCTTCCTCATGCTGTTTACTTGCCTTTACCCCGCCACCCCATCCTCCATCCCCATGCCATACAACTCTGTCCATCTCTCCTTTTCAGCTTATCTCTGTATTTTCTGTGCCATTTCCCCTACATCTTCTGCACCTCATTAAAGTGTGATTGCAGCCCTGTTTCCTGCTATCATCATGATCTTTCCTTTTTTAATCATTTTAAAAAGGATTTATTTTATTTTAAATTAATGGGATAAAAATAAGCTTTTCCATAACATAGTATAATTTTAAAAAATGTTCACACATGGAACTATAAACCTACTATGTACAAATTGCTATTCCATTTAAACATATAATAGTTATCATGTAATTTAAAATTTTTTTTTCTTCCCTCTCCCACCCACTGCAGAGAAAACTACCATTAGACACACACATATATATGTATGTGTGTGTGTGCATATGTGTGTATGTATATGTACGTATATAAGTATACACACATATATGCACATCTGTATGCATATATAATATATACTATGCATGTAATCTTTCTATACATACATACTTATATTTATCAGGTGTTTCTCTAGATACAGATAATATCTTCCTTCATATGGCCTTTGTTGTTAATTTAGGTATTTATAATAGTCAAAATGACTTGTTCACTCCAAGTTGTTCTTCAAACAATATTGCTGTTAGAGTTATACAATGTTCTTTTGGTTTTGCTTGTTTTGCTTTTCATTATTTTGTGCAAATCTTTCCATGTTTTTCCAAAATCGAGTTCGTCATTTCTTACAGCAGAGTGGTATTCCATCACAATCATATATTACAATTCAATCAACTATTCCCCAATTGATAAGAATCCCCACAATTTCCAGTTCTTTGCTAGCATAAAGAGAATAGCTATAAACATATTAGAATATATGGATTATTTTCTTTTTTTCCATAATCATGAATGAAAATAAGAGCACAGTCACTGCTAAAGTATAAACTTAGAAAATGTCTGTGTCAAAATGAGAATCAATCAGATTGCAAGTATAAGAACATGGAGAATGAGGAGAGAAGAAAGAAGAGATTAGTAAAATACTTACATTTAGAGGTCCTAGGGAGGAAGAAAAGTCAGTGAATGAGAAAAGGAATGATTAAACAATATTACTATCAGAGCACGAGTACTATAATGTATAATAGGAAGTCAAGAAGTCTATTTCATTTTAGTCTATTCATTAGGAGGCTAATTGTGTCAAGGTGGATGACCTAAGAAAAGATCATAAGTAATAATTCCTCACATTAATATAAAGCTTTTAGATTAACAGAGCAATATCTTTTCACAATGACCTTGCAAAATAATCAATGAGATCATTAGTATCCTCTTTTATAGATGAAGACAATGAGGTTCCAAAAGTTTATTGACTAGTCTACTATTATTTAGGGCAACTAGGAGGCAGAGTGGGTAGAGTGCTGAACCGGGAGTCAGAGTCCTGAGTTCAAATTTAGCCCTAAATTTTTACTAGCTATGAAAGCCTAGGAAAGTGACTTAAGCCTGTTTGCGTCAGTTTCTTCATCTGTAAAATGAACAGGAAAAGGAAATGGCAAACCATTTCAGTATCTTTGCCAAGAAAATCCAAAATTGTGTTAGGAAGCATCACACATGACTGAAACACAACACTTACTATTATCCAACTAGGAAATGTTGGGGCCTGCATGATCATAACAAGTAAAATATTACAAGCATAGAATATGTGTGTGTGTGTATATACATACACACACACACACACACACACATATATATATATATACACGCATACACACAATGGTCTTGAGGAAGAAATTCAGAGAGAACAGGGAATCAGAGCTCTGGATCAAGTCACCGGTCAAAATAGGTCCTATTAACAAGGGGACTTAAATTTATAATAATAATGGATCCATGATTTCATTAATGTAAGAACTGTTGGATGAGGAAAATCTATATGCCAATGCAGTTTAGCTCTTTATTTTGCAATTTCTAATCTTAGAAAGTTGCCCAAATCACTAATACTCTAAGTAACTTGTGCAGCATCAAATAGCCAATATGTGTCAGGGGTTAAGGACCTGACTTTGAGGCTGGCTCTTTATCCACAATGCCATACTGTGTCTCAACAACCACCCTTATACTAATAACAATACCTGCTGAAAGCCCAACACATCTATCGTGCGAGAGAGGGGTGCAATGGAGACACTATTAATGTAAGCAGGGTCTCTGTGTCAGAGAACGGTACAGGAGCTGGCAGATGCTAGAAGGAACCCTAAAACTTGAACAATTTGGAATCTGACAATGTAACTGATTGGGTTAATCACTAGGTCAATGTTATCAAACTGCTCCTATGAATCTAAGAAAAACAGGAGGCACAAAGTTGTGGGCTGTAACTACTCGGAAATCATGGTGATGATTAGCTTGACATAAAGTACAATGGAGTGAGTGACTTCCCTTTTGTATTCTGATATGAGAAGAAGGCAAGACACATGGGGACAGATCAGACATATTAATACCAACCTGCTAGAAATCCTTCATTGCACATAATACTAACCATGAAACAAGCCACAAGTGCACATGAAATGGAATGAGGACATGAATACTTTCATTATACACTTGTACTATATCATTAAGAAAATAATGGAAACAGGTCTCACCACCTGTAGGCCAAGGTGTCATACAACTTTTTGTCAATAGTATCTTATCTCCGAGTCACCAAACAATATATTGTTGAACACTGGAGGTATGTATGTGGTTGACATTGTCTCAGTGATAATGAAAATAGGAAAGATATGACTATCAAAGAATACTAACAAAGATAGGTGTCAAATGCCATCATGGCAGGATCAGTGTGAAAGGACTATTGAAGATCTACAGAGAAATATTGGAAAATTACATCAATATCTAGCAGAATAGGAAACATGAATATATGACCCAAGAAAGGAATATGTAGGAAGGAATCTGGAAATCAAAAGTGTTATCAGAAATTCTAGATTCTTTTAATAAGCATTTAAAGGAAGTCGAAAATATTAAGGTGATTGAAACAGAGTCAAAGCAGTGCAAAGAACAAAAATGTTTATATAAATCAAAAAACATTACAGAGTCTTAAAACAGAAATCAGAGTTTAGATAGCTCCCCCAAGGAAGGGGCTTATGAAAAATATCTAGCCACCTATATGACTACAAGAATTATAATATAATTATGATTTTATATATATGATATATAATACAATATAATATAATACAATAATAATATAAATTAGATCATATAAGGGACAGAAAATATGTCTTAAAATAACGAATGACCAAAGAGTTTTGTAACAAGGGAAGTGAATGAAACTACAGTCTTTTATTTAGAAAGAGGTTGGACTGGGTAAGATTTATAGTTACCAGCTCAAATGCTTTACAATGCTGCATAAATTACTAGTAGAGTATGTTACCTTCTTCTCTGACACATATCTGATCCTGCTTTTCTTAACAGAAGATGCTACATATTAGTGACTCCTCCAAATATGGGCCAATGTGTGTTTATGCATTTTATTCAAAGTATTTGCAGCTTGGATCACCATAAAAAAACCAAATCTATAAATATAAAAATAATGTTGACTTAAGAACAGGAAGTGTGCATGAGAAAGTCTTGGGTGTAAAGAATTAATGATGATGAAACAAGCTATCTTAAATTTGAGTTAGTGATTATAAAGCAAGCTGTTAGAAAGCCCCATAATATTTATATGAATTCTGTTGCTGTTTTCACATTGTTTTTGACTAAGTTTCACTCGGATGGCTTGTTCTTATAGAAATATAAATGGACTAGCATAAATATAAAATGGACCCAAGTATAATGTGAATGCAAGGGTATATTTGATGTCTATATTTTTAAAAAATCCTCTATTTAAAACATAACACCAAAAAATCATTTGTTCAAATGATATAAAAATTAGTAGTTTTCAGGAAGACAGTTTAAACCTATTGTGGTTCTCTTTAATCCTAAATCCTTTAGAATATTGAAAAAAGAACTAAGTTTGTATTCCCTAAAGATAGTAAGATCCAAATACAAGATGGTCCCCAAATTTTAGAGCAGTTTGGGATCTTATAACTTATTAGCTTCAAATTGCACTAAGATCTTTAAAATACCCTCTATTTTACCAATCTCTTAATGAACAAAGAGGGCATCAAACTCTAAGGCTCTGCTGAGAAACACATTAAACAGATGTTTTAGTATATGTACTCATATGTACATCATACCCATACATACAAATATCAGAAGGTCATTTGGACTTAGTAAGTGAAAATATTTTACTACACAAAGAGGAGAAAAAAAAAACAGACTGAAAGCTTTGAGCTCAAATCCCATAGTCATATTAAATGAACCAATGAATGAAGATGATAACTACATATTCTTGAGTAGCTTTCTTGCAAGACTTATTGAGCATAAAGCTATTTATGGTAGATATCACAAAAAAAACCTGTGAAAGATTAATGTAAAAATTCAACTGAAGATAATATTTTGCCATCATAGCCTTAATTTACATTCTATGATAAATGAAACTGACTCTAGCATATATAGAAAGCATTCTAGCAAAGGCTAACAAAACCCCAAAACCCTATATGTGAAGCCTTTTCAATTTGATGGCATTTGACAGAAATTACAATATACAGGCATGCCTTCTACAAAACACAAAATAGTTCTGTATCACAAAGAAATACATCAAGGAGGATTTTAAGGGAAGTTGCAATATAAGAAGGAAATAAAACAGAAGTCTGGATATATACATTTAGATTGAATGAATTGTCATTGTCACTGGATCTCAATATAATTCTCAAAGGTCCTTAATGGCACACCCAGAGAGAATGTTACATGTGTCATTTCACTCACACTAGGGGTTTTGTCACCTCTTGAAATGAAAATAAACTCTTTATCAGCATAAAAGACACAAGGGAAAGTAATTTAAGAAGGAAGGAAGTTTTAACAATTCTGTGTCACTAAAACCTCTAAAACTCTGGTCAAACTTTTCACTGATTAACACCAATTTTTTTTAAATTTCCATCAGATTTAAGTTACAGCATACCCACTCAAGAGGGCAGCTAGGTGGCACAGTGGATAGAGTGCCGGGTCTGGAGTCAGAAAGACTCATCTTTCTGAGTTCAAATCTGGCCTCAGACGTTTAGTAGCTGTGTGACCCCCGAAGTCCCTTAACCCTATAAAATGATCTGGAGAAGGGCATGGAAAACCACTTCAGTATCTTTGCCAAGAAATTCTCGAATGGGGTCCTGAAAAGTCAGAAACAACTGAACAACGCTTACTCAAGAGATCTTGAAATATTTTTTTTTGTTTCAATATGTGCCCCAATTCAGCCAGCTGGTGTGGAAATGAATTTTTCATTGAACTTCCTCTGGAAATATTTTATTTACACCATTATAGAAACATATCTTAGCCCTCAGTATGTTTTTGTGTATGTACGTAACTCACTGAAGTTATTGAAGGGGTGAGGAGAATTTTATTTCCATATTATGCCCCAAAGTTTCATGGGAGTGAATTAAAAAGCAGTGAAAGAGACTTTATTGCTTTTTGAAACAGTATATGGACTTTTTTCAGAAGGACACCTCAGCCAAGATGAATCAAAAATTATCACCATTATTTGGTTAGTGATACTAATTTTTACTGACATTTAGATACTACTTTAAAGTCTGAAAAGCATTTAACTTTCATTATTTGATTCAGGCCTCAAAGCAACCTTGTGAAATAGGTTCTATTGCCATCCACATTTTTCAGATAAAGAAATTAAGGATCAGAGAAGGGTTAATTGGCAGTGCAGCAGTACAGAAAAGAGTATAGTTCACTTAAGGGTTATGGACCCCATGTTCAAATCCTGGCTCTGCCATGTTCAGCCTCTATGTGACCAAACCATTTAATGTTCCAGGACATTTTTTCATCTCCAAAATGAGAGGGTAGGACTAGATCCTCTAAGGTCTCTTACTCCTCTAGTTTTATGATTCCTATGACTTTGCTATAGACATATTTCAGCTAGTATGTGTTAAAGGTGGGATTCAAATTCAAGTGTTCCTGATTCCAAGTTCAGCACTCTATTTGTAACATCTTTATCCAGTTGATATCCCTGCATGTCCCAGTTAAAGTTCCACATCTGGTGCAATGGATTGCTCTGAACCTGAGGATTCAAGTAAACATTCCCTTTTAAATATATTCAAATACCCCCAGGTAAAAGCAGTTACAAGGAGATTAAAAGGAGTCCAGGAAAGTAAAAACTAATGGAAAGAAAACTAAAAGCAGTAAGCAAGGAAGTTCCCTGGGGTCTCCAAAGCTCCCTTACAGAATTCTAAAAAACCTCTTTCACATTTTTTTCTTGCCCAAAGGGCTTATAGATGAATCCCAGATCAGTCTCCCTGAGGGTACAGTTAACCAAAACTATTTCAGCTTTGCACCATAGTTTCCTCACTCTGAGCAGGCCTGATTGGTGTTGTGGAAATGGGAAGTGGTGAGGATTAACTCCTTAGGAGATGCAAATGTTCTGTCTTCTTTGACTCCTCAGTGCTCAGAATATGGCTTATCTTGTCCCTAAAGACATTTTAGGAGTAACCATTGGGACAGCCTTTGGAAAAAAAGACCTTGAGGTATTACTTTTGCAAAAGCTATATTCTTGCAGAAGAAAGCATAACCATTTATTTAGAATTAGAAGCCCTTACCAGAGAACTACTATTTACCAAGGGTAGCTACTTAAATTACAATCATAGTGCCTAGAAGAAATAATAAATAGACTGATTTATTCTAAAGGATGAAAGTTTTTTACAATGAATATTTGAACCATATTGTCATAGGAAGTAATTTTCCCAGAAAGTCAATCATCATTAATAGTTGTAGTATAAATAGAGAACAATAGGCACAAACTGTCTCCTGGGTGTCCTACCCCAAACTTTCACCCATTTTTAACAATTAAAATTAACCCTCACTCCCTTCATTCATAGCAGTAACCTCATTGCTCTTAAAAGCTAATTTTAGTCTGACTCTGTAGAACTTTGTAGAACTAATTAAAGACAAAAAACAAAACAAAACAAAAAAGATCAGAAATCATAAGTGGAACACACACTATGCATATATATTTATATGTATGTTGTATGTATGTATATAGCGTAAATAAAGTACTTCTTTCTGAATAACATTAATCTGCTGGATGCCTGAGAAACTAAGTGACTCAGTGGATAGAGTATTGTACAAAGTCAGGGAAATTAATCTTTATGAGTTCAAATCTGGTCTCATATACTTATAACTATGTGACCACTGGGCAAGTCATTTAACTCTGTCTGTTTCCTCATCTATAAAGTGACCAGGAGAAGGAAATAGAAAACCACTTCAATATCTTTGCCAAGAAAACCCCAAATGGAGTCACAAAAAGTCAGGCGCAATTTAAATGATTGAATAATTGAATGCCTACATTCACTGCCCCCTCCCAAAAAAAGAATGAAAATATATGAAAGGAATATTTTCTCATTAAGAGAAAAAATATAGAAAGTATTCCAACATTGCTGTGACCTAAAAAGTCATAAAGCATTTTTTCAACAAAACAAAATAGAGCTTTCATTCAGAGTACTCAAAGTAATATTGTGTGATAAATGAATGAAAAAAAGCATTTTTAAAGGAAAAAATCAAATTATCAAAAAGTTATTAAAATAATTAAGCTTCTGCTCAATTCCTTGGATTATTGTTGTGGCACTATATAGTCACAATATATTTTATAAAACTAACATAAATTCCTTTATTCCCTAACAAAATATTTCTCTAAAAATAAATATCTTAAAAGTCAGTTCCCCAATTTAATGTTTGCCTAAAAATATAATTTTCCTAAATCCAGCACACTTTTTTTCCTATTACATTTTTTTTCTCAGATTGTTCCTAATATTGATATTCAGGTAAATGATAAATAAATGGTTTTCTCTACATGTGATATTTACACCATTCAAATGTATGTAGTCTTTGCTAACTTAATAATTACTTAATCATAATATACAGTTTTATTACTTTAGCTTTTTCTACATCAATCATTCAATCAATCAATGAAGAATTTATTAAGCTCATTCTATGTGCCAGGCACAGAGTAAATCCCTACTGTTCTTTTATCATTTATTTTCTTTTCTCTTTCCTGTCCCTAATTTGTCTTTCATGTCTTCTGTGTCTATGAGAGGGACAGAGATAGAGAGATAGAAACAGAGAGAGAGGGAGAGAGATACTTAACTTGATCAATTCTAAAGTTGGTCGTGGTTTATAAAAACAGCATTAAGAATCATTCTAAACGTAGTTTCAGGTAGCAATGTTATCGATCCATGCAACTGGCATTTTTAAAAAATTTTTTCAATTATTATTTTTTATTTTTAAATGTTCTACAATCACTTCCTTAAAATTAAGCAACTGGCATTTTTGACAAAGATAGAATAATATCATTTGTGCCAATAATATGTTATACAGATTGAGTGTACCAAAATATAAGATTGGAAAAGTCTTGACATGGTTTTGTGCTATGTCCTGCATTAGCTGAAAACATAAGCACATATTAAACAAAATATTTATCTCAATTCTGACTACAAAAAGATGAGATTTGGCATTTCATATGACTTACTACCTCAAAGTCAATCAGAAATGAGTAGTCAATGAATGACTTTTAAGTCCCATTTTGTTCTGCACTCTGTCTCAATTGAATATAACACACTTAGAGGAAGTTATCATACAATGCCTCTGAACAATGCCTATTGTTCAGAGGCTATTTGTTCTTAGATAAAGTACCATGAGTTTAATTCTGCCATGAGGAGGAAAAACATTACATTGCTGTGATTCTTGAATATGTTTGGGATTTTTTTTTTGACTTTCCATTTTCTACCTCTGTTTACATTTAAACAACATAGACAAATTACTAGTCAAATAGATTATGTTCATTAAGACTAAAAGAACTGGGAGAGGAGCCAAGATGGCAGAGCAGAAAGATTCACATATGCTAGCTCCGAACCCACAGCACATAAATTACCCATAAAAAGGAACTCTCAACAAATTCTGGAGCAGTAGAAGCCTCCTAGCAATGGAGTGGAAGAGATTTCTGTTCCAGAGAGCCCTGAAAAACCGATCCCAAAGGTTCATCACACAATGGACAGGAGTGGAGCCCAACCCTGTCTTGGCCACCTGGCATTGAGAGGAGCAGATCCGAGCAGTCTTCAGGGACAGAATCTCCAGTGGCCGTGAAGGTCCCTCCACCCAGAGGTGCACAGTCAGTGAGAGAGACTTCTGGGATGGCTGAGAGGGGAGTGGGGTGTCTCCATAACTCAGGCTGCCTTGGAAGGCAGCAGCAGAGGCAGCGGCATCTAGGGGCTCCTGGAGCAGGCAGGAGCTCAGCAGGAGCTCCATTACAGAAGGTCTCTGCAAAAACCCCCTGAGGGAACTGATCTTGGGAGGCAGCCATGCCCCAATCTGAGAACCTGATTTAATCTTACCCTGAATAGCAGCCCTGCCCGCCTCTGAAAGCCCTGAGGCTGGCGAGCAGCATGTGAATCTCAGACCCCAAGCACTAGCTGGGCAGATCTAGGTGGGGGTGGAGAGGACTCTCAGAAGTCAAGTAACTGGCTGGAAAAATGCCCAGAAAAGGGAAAAAAAATAAGACCATAGAAGGTTACTTTCTTGGTGACCAGATGTTTCCTACCTTCCTTTCTGATGAGGAAGAACAATGCTTACCATCAGGGAAAGAAATAGGAGTCAAGGTCTCTGTATCCCAAACATCCAAAATAAATATTCAGTGGCCTCAGGCTATGAGCTCAAAAAGGATTTTGAAAATCAAGTTAGACAGGTGGAGGAAAAACTGGGAAGAGAAATGAGAGAGATGCAAGAAAAGCATGAAAAACGGGTCAATACTTTGATAAAGGAGAC
>CM053770.1:618519596-618601701 GCA_028658325.1 Potorous gilbertii | reverse complement strand
TCATTTGCAAAACTACACAGATATGGCCTATATTGAATTGCCTGCCTTCCCAAAGGGAATGGGTGGGGAGGGAGGGATGGGGAGAAGTTGGAACTCAAAGTTTTAGGACCAACTGTTGAGTATTGTTCTTGCTACTAGGAAATAAGAAATACAGGTAATGGGGAATAGAAAGTTATCTGGCCCTACAGGACAAAAGAGATGATGGGGACAAGAGAAGGGAGAGATGGTAGAAGAGAGGGCAGACAGGTGATAGGGGAAATTAGAATGCTCAGTGTACTGGGGTGTGAGAGGGGACAAATGGGGAGAAAATTTTGGAACCAAAAATCTTGTGAAAATTAATGTAAAAAGTTAAATAAATAAATTTATATTTAAAAAAAATCATATGAGAATGATCTGTAATCTTATTGGTGTTCAGAATTATTCCACAGATGTAAATTAAAACCAGTTTATGACTCAGTTGTCCAAGAGGGTTGCCTGAGGCAAAAAGAGATCAAGTAACTTTTCCAGGGTAACACAGCTAGAAAATGTCAGAGGCGTGCCTTGAATCTAGGTTTCTTGAGTTTAAGCCAGCAAACCATTCACAATGCCTCAGCTTTCTGGCCCTACAGAACAAAAGAGAAGATGGGGACAAGGGAAGGGAGGGATGATAGAAGAGAGGGCAGATTGGTGTTAGGGTAAATTAGAATGCCCGGTGTATTGGGGTGGGGGGAGAGGATAAATGGGGAGAATATTTGGAACCCAAAATTTTGTGAAAATGAATGTAAAAGTTAAATAAATTTCTATTTATATTTATAAATTTATATTTAAAAAAAGACTAAAAGAACCAATTGAAAATTGGAAAAAATATTTTGCTACTGTAAACTCCACAAAGGGCTGATTTTTGCATCATTTTTCTTCACAAGGTTATTTTTTTAAAATGGAAATAGTTTTATCAACATAACAATTAGTTTCCTAGGTTATCTTACACGCACTTGCTCTTAATCTTTATCATAGAATTTATGGTGGTCCCTCTATTTCTCCTTTCTTTCTGGCATCAGTTATCACACCTTCTTTCCCTGTACTTACACATATCTTTTTGTAGATTACACTGTGCTATCTTGTAACATACAGTATCACTAGTAGTATAATGGTATTAAAAAGATGAGTTATTGTTTCAGGAAGAGATTGGGGTCATTAGGAGAACTTCATAATTTCCTGAAAGTAAGTAGCCTGATCACCTTCTCCTATGCAATTGTGGGGGCAACTTATTGTCCATTTTCACTATTTATTCCAGATATGTATATGAATGACAATCTTTATAGCTTCAATTGCATGTCATAAGAGTTGTAATAATAAACTAGACTTATATAGCACCTACTATCTGCCTATCACTTCGCTAAGTGCTCTACAAATGTTTTTGCATTCAGTTCTCACAACAGCCCTGGCAGGTGGTAGGCTACTATTATTCATATCTTGCAGTAAAAGAAACTAAAGCAAACAGTGGTTTAGTTGCTCATGTCACATAGGTAGTAAGTGTCTGAGACTTATTCTAAACTCAGATTTCCTGACTCCAGTCCAACACTCTATCCACTATACTACCCAGATGCTATAATACAGATACTAGACTTTTTTGGCCACTTTGTCTTTCCTATGCAGATGATTGGACCAAAATCTTCTGTATGATTATAGATTTCTCCCTAGAGACAGTGATATTTAGGTCTTGATGCAACCAAAAAAATAAATTCTACAAATAAGAACACTTTGTGGAATTGTCCATCTTTAGTGAATGCTTCAACACACACACAAGCGTACATACACACACACACACACACACACACACACACACACAATTCTATCAGGACTTCCATCAACTGGAGAATAGCTAAACGAATTAAAATATATAAATGTAATGGAATAGTGTATGAAATTAAAAGAAAAATTTTCAAAGATACATGGAAAAGTTAATTTAAATTAATTCAGTGAAGTGAGCAGATCTAGGAGAGCAATACATACCATTGTAATAATATTCTAAAAACAAACACTGTTGAAAATACAAGAACTCAAATATAATGGGCAATTGTGTTTCCAAAGTATTAAAAGATGAATGCTACCTAACTCATGACAGAGATCTCATGTACTGATGTGCCTAATGAGAAACATAGTTTGGATATAGTGAATAAGGGAATTTATTTTGTTAGACTTTGCTTATGTAGTGCTAGAATTTTGTATTTCTTTTCTTTCCCCCAGTGTAAGGGGGTAGGTGAGAGGTGAAAAAGAAAAAAATAAAGGCTCAGTCATTGGGTAGAAATAAAGAGACAGAAAAAAAAGAAATAAAGAGACTATAATACAGGGGGAAAAAAGACAAACTTTAGACTCAAAAGAAAGAATTGATTCCCAACAATAAAAATGTGATAAGCCAACCACTGGTTAATACTGAAAAAGTTTTCTTACTATCTTTACACATTAAGCTTTTTACAATGAAAAATGTTTATCAAAGTGATGGATCAAAATGGTGCATTTTTCTTTATTGGAAAAATAAATTTCTAAGAATCAGGGAGACTAAATTGAAGTTGGGATATTTATATTTCTTCTAATAAGAGAAGTAATAAAAGAGGAACATTTTAAAGAAGAGTTAAATGAAAAAAAATCTGCGTGGAAATCATTTTTTAAAGAGACAAAGCTTTCAGGATCAAGATACAAATTTATCATGAAATTGTCAGAAGTATTCTCAAAGTCTATGACAAAAATGGGGAAGTTTTCCATCGTGGAATCTTCCCAATGACAAATCATTATCCGTGGAAGTGGGATTCATATAATCCTTGATAGAAATGTTAAGTAAGATATCATCCTATTGAATATTTCTTTCTTTAGATTTTTTTTTTCAAATCACTGACTGTAGTTGGTTCCTGGGGAGGGATGTTCTGCAGGTGGCATGCAACAAAAAATCATCAGAAGCTACATTTTAGCTGAGCTTAAAAAAAATTATCATTGAGTATAAAGCTAGGGTGTCCAGGGGGTGGGCAACCTGTGGTCTCAAGGCCACATGTAGCCCTCTAGGTCCTCAAGTATGAACCTTTGACTGAATCCAAGTTTTTGACTGACTTCAAGTTTTCAGAACAAATCCTTTTATTAAGGGGATTTTTTAATGAAGTTTGGATTCAGTCAAAGGACCATACTTGAGGACTTAGAGGGCTGCATGTGTCCTGGAGGCTGCATGTTCCCAAAACCTGGAACCATTCCATCTATTTTAATCTTTTTGTTGTTGTTGTTATAAGAAAAAGTGATTATATACATATATGTATCTAATGGAAGAGGGCATGAAAGAAACAAGATCTTTGATATCATTGATATGGAGAACACCCAATGAGGCAAGTTCACAAATCACTTAATCTCTCAATCTCAAAACTGATTTCTTGAGAACACAAATGGAAGAGGAGATGCCATTCTTCATTGGTAGAAAGACTATTAAATATTATATGTGTATGTATATATAATTGTGATTACTATAAAAATGCCACATGACAAATACCTGAAAACTATTACATTCACTTCTTTATCAATATTAACATCCACTCTCACCTTTTTTTTTTTTGTAATCTCATGTACTCAGACTCTTAGCCTGCTATGGAAAAAAACATCATAAGATTATATTTGCAAACAAAGTGAGATCTTGCCTTTATTAGGATACCCTTTCATTTATTATTCTCTACTGTGTCTGACAAGTCAGTGGGTCCTAAGGCCTTCCTCAGACAATATGCCTGGTTCCAATCTCCCTTTGTTCGTTTCCCAGAACAGGTCATCCTATCTCTCTCAACTTGGAAATGCAAAGGCCACTCACTGATACTATCTCACTACTGTTAAGCACAAAAATTTTGATCTATTGCATTGCCAACACAGATTTAGTGCAGACACCCAACAGGCATAGCCCAATGCAATTTTAAACTCCAAAATTCAGCAATTCCTCAGCCTGAGCTATCTAGGTAGTTGGGGTTTCCCTCATCAAGTCTCTCAAGTCCTCTGTAGCTTCTATCATTTGTATGTTTAAGTTCTGAGTAGCACGGAAGTACTCAAATAACTTTTGTTCATATGAGTTATATCTATTGACATTTACCATATTAGAAATTGAAACATCTTATTATAATTATTATGAAAATAGTTTTGATCTTGTCTTGGAGTTCCATATCAGTACCTGGACAATCTATTGGGGAGTGAAGATCTTGCAAAACAAATGAACAGTTTGGCAATTTTTGAAAATGCTTTTTTGCCTCACTTTGCACATCTAATCTATCATCTCTCTAGTAAGAGACGTGAAGTGTATTTCATCATCTTTAAAGTCGTTATTGTTTATTACATGGATCAGTATTCTTCAAAAATTAAAGCTATTTTCCTATACATCATATTGTTTCCTGCTTTTGTTTAATTTATTTTACAAGTTTATATGTGTGTTCCTAGGTTTCCTTGAATCTGCTATATTA
The DNA here is from genome assembly GCA_028658325.1 of Potorous gilbertii. Classification (NCBI taxonomy): domain Eukaryota; kingdom Metazoa; phylum Chordata; class Mammalia; order Diprotodontia; family Potoroidae; genus Potorous; species Potorous gilbertii. The sequence continues at coordinate 618,597,247 of CM053770.1, read as the reverse complement.
ATCATTTCTCACATGATAATGTCAATACATTCAGAGCATATATCACTTGAAAACATACTTTGCTTCCATTTTAGCTATAAGAAAAAAATGATTACATACACCTATCTATCTATCTAGCTATGATTTATGTATATGTGGGCAGTTAGGTGGCATGTTGAATAGAGTTCTAGGCCTAGAGTCAGGAAGGTCTGGCTTCTTGAATTCTAATATGGTCTCAGACACTTATTAGCTGTGTGATACCAGGAGAGTGACTTTATCTTGTTCATCTCAATTTCTTTATCTATAAAAATGAGCTGGAGAAGGAAATGGCAAACGACTCCAGTATCTTTGCCAAGAAAATGCTAAATAGGGTCACATAATGTTGAATATGGCAAAAATGACTAAACTGCAAATATACGTGTGTATACATTGTGTGTGTACATATATATGTACACAAATATGTATACTGTATTCACATATAAATACACAAAGATACATATTGTGTGCTTACATTTGTATACATACATATATTCCATAGAATCTCATATTTCCTCTTTTCTACTCAACAGCTTTTTCTAAAACTGTACTATAGGTCAGAATATTCCAGACTTTCCTTCTCTATTGTAAATTCTTATCATGGAATGGTCATTTCCTTATAATTTCAATCATTTCCATCCTGGACATAAATTCATCACTAGTGGTAAGAATCAGATCCTGAGAGTTGGTTGTTCCATTTTTTGACAGAAGTAATCACACACACCAAAAGATGAAGATTTATTACTTTCCTCTAATATTGTTCAAAGGAAAACACAGCTCAAAAATTATAGAAAGCGCATTCCCCTCTCACCACTGACATCCCATAAAAGTAATCACTGGGGAATTGTGTTTATGAAAATATTTAATATTTAAGGGAAATAACCCTTCATATTTTACATAACACCCTCATTTTTTTATGTATAGGGTCTACTTCATTATCAATAAGTCTATGAGGGGGCAAAGCCAAGACGGTGGAGTAACAGCACAGACTTTCTAGAGTGCTCCTGCCAAGCCCAGCCAAATACCTGTGAATACCTTGCTCTAAACAAATTCTGGAGCTTTGGAACCTACAGAATGACAGAGTAAAGCAAATCTCCAGGCCAAGACAGCCTGGAAGATCACAAAGAAGTATCTATTGCTCCATGATGGGAGCAGAGCACAGTCCAGTGTGGAACATGAGTGCACCGAGGGGACCTTGGTGGACTGAATCTCTTGCACCTATGGCAGTTTCCAGATTTCATGACCCCAAAACACTGAGGATAAATTAGAATGCCAGTGGAAAAAGGTGGAGGGACCGGTGCAGGAGATTGGAGTGGTCCAGCCCTAACCCCAGGGAAACAGAGGGGGGAGGGAGCATAGGAACTGCATCAGCCACAGCAGGAGAAGGGGCATTGCAGACACTGTTTCTGGAGCTCTCGGCCCACATATTGTGATGGAATACAATAGCTGACAGTACACCTGACTCCCACTGGAAGCAGAAACTACCTTAACAAAGAGCTCAAAAGTCAAGTAAATGGCTGGGGAAATGAACAAAAACTGGAAAAAGAATCAGACTATAGAATCTTACTTGGGTGACAAGGAAGAACAAAGCATGCAAACATAAGAAAATAAAGTCAAAGCTCCTCCATCCAAAACCTCCAATAAAAATATGAATTGGTCTCAGGCCATGGAAGAGCTCAAAAAGAATTTTGAAAATCAAGTAAGAAAAATAGAACAAAATTGGGAAGATAAATGAGAGTGATGTAAGAAAATCAGTAAAAACAAGTCAATTGTTTCCTAAAGGAGACCCAAAAAATGGTGAAGAAAATAACACCTTTAAAAGTAGATTAACCCAAATGGCAAAAGAGATCCAAAACCCAATGAGGAGAAGAATGCCCTAAAAATCATAATTTTCCAGATGGAAAAGGAAATTCAAAAACTCACTGAAGAAAATAATTCCTTAAAGACTAGAATCAAGCAGATGGAAGCTAATAACTTTATGAAAAATCAAGAAATTTTAAAACAAAACCAAAGGAAAGAAAAAATAGCAGACAATGTAAAATATCTCATTGGAAAAGCAACTGATCTGGAAAAATAGATCCAGGAGAGACAATTTAAAAACTATAGGACTACCTGAAATCTATGATCAAAAAAATAGCCTTGACATCATTTTCATTAAATTTTCAAGGAAAACTGCCCTGATATTCTGGAACCAAAAGGTAAAATAAATATTTAAAAAATCTACCAATCACATCCTGAAGGAGATCCAAAAAGAAAAAACTTCTACGAATATTTTAGTCAATTCCCAAAATTCTCAGGTTAAGGAGAAAATATTGCAAGCAACCAGAAAGAGACCGTTTTAGTATTCTGGAAATACAATCAGGATAACACAAGATCTAGCAGCTTCTATATTAGGAGATCACAGGGCTTGGAATATGATATTCCAGAAGTCAAAGGAACTAGGATTAAAACCAAGAATCACTACACAGCAAAACTGAGTATAATACTTCAGGAGGAAAAATGATCATTCAATGAAATAGAGGGCTGTCAAGCATTCTTGATAAAAAGATCAGAGTTGAATAGAAAATTTGACTTTCAAATACAAGAATAAAAGGAACATTAAAAGGTAATCAGGAAAGAGAAATCATAAGGGATTTACTAAAGTTGAACTGTTTACTTTCTTACGTGGAAAGATAATATATGGAACACAAGACTTTTCTCAGTATTTGGATAGTTGAAAGGATTATATACATATAGACAGAGGGTACAGGGTCAGTTGAATAGGAAGAATTGAGATCTCAAAATATAAAATTAAGAGATGAGAGACAAATATATTGGGAGGAGAAAGGAAGAAATTGATTGGGGCAAATCATCTCTCCTAAAAGAGGCAAGGAAAAGCTATTTCAATGGAGGAGAAAAGGGGAGAGGTGAGAGGGAAAAAGTGAAGCTTACTCTTATCACCTTTGGCTGAAGGAGGGAATAACATGCCCACTCCATTTGGTATGAAAAATCTATCTTACATTACAGGAAAGTAGGGGAGAAGTGGATAAGTGGTGTGGGGGATGATAGAAGGAGGGCAAATAGAAGGTGGGGGTAATTAGAAGAAAACACTTTTGGGGAGGAACAAGGTCAAAAAAGAGAGTAGAATAAATAGGGGGCAGGATTGGATAGAGGGAAATATAGTTAGTCTTTCACCTCATGACTTTTACAGAAGTCTTTTGCATAACTACACATGTATAACTATACTGAATTGCTTGCTTTCTCAGTGGGGATGGGTGGGGAGGGAGGAAGGGAGAGAAGTTGGAACTCAAAGTTTTAAAAATGAATGTTAAAAATTGTTTTTACATGTAACTGGGAAATAAGAAATACAGGTAATGGGGTATAGAAATCTATCTTACCCTATAAGAAAATAAAGGAGATGGGGATAAGGGAATGTAGGGGTGTGACAGAAGGAAGGGCAGATTGGGGGAAGGGGTATGGTACATAGTTTAAACCTGTAGCAGCTATCTTGCTTCCCCCATATTTTAAGGGACTAGTGATTAACGCCTCAATTTCGTTTAATTGTTTAACAAGGGATTAGCTTTTACAAAGTAATATTTACTTTCCAGATATAACAAGAATAACAACACAGTTTCAGGGATACAATCCCCCCTTTACTACCTCATTCTAAGGTTGGGGAGGGTTGAGATTCACTGTTTACACTGCACCAAGTTTATGTCCAAATCTACACTAGTTTCTACTATGTATATACCCAGAATCCTTCTCCCTCAGGGCCTCATTGCTGGACTGGCTGCAGTCCTCGATTCCTGGGCTCTAGAATCCCTGTGGCTTGAGGTCCTGGGCCATACCTCATTCGATCACCACTTACGGTGCTCATCTACTTTTGGTGTCTACCTTTTACCCAACTCTCATCTGTGGCTCCAAGAAGCTTTAGCATGCTCAGCATGGCTATACTGGTAAAACTGTCTCAGCAGATGGGCTAAATCATGTTAAAGGTAACCAACAGACCTCAGACTCATTAGTTAGTTAAAAGAATGACTATCCCAAGCATATGAAGCTCTCCTCAGGCTTAGTGAGACATCAAAGACACCAAGATCATCTACTATATCCTGGCAATTGCTGGTAGTCTTGATTTTTGTCTTGGGACTGAACTTCAATGACTCTGGAAGAGACAATGAGGATGATGATTTTGTGAAACTCTGCCTCACTTAAATCCCATTCATGTGTAAATCTAAACATCACCTTGTGATATCTTTGATCCTCTTCCTAAGGAAAGGTGAGCAAAATATTGAAGATGCTACTCTCTGAGTAAAAACAGTAAGGAAAAATCCAAATTTCAAGGGGTGTGGGCAAATGAGGTGACTTAATGGCCCTGACTCATTACATAATGGTGTGAGTGAAACAGTCATCTTTTCCCTCAGACTCATACACTACAAATTTCCTGTTTCTCAGGCCACTTGAAACTATTAGTTTCAGCTATGCTGCCAGTGGAAAAAGTAAATCCCAAACACATGACATGCCAATGAAGAAAGCACATGCATGCTCCAGTCCTCCAATCTCATGAAAGTGTTCCTCTAGTATTCTGCAAATGGATGCTGTCCTGTTAAGTGATCTGAATATCCACCAGACCTTTCTCCTCTCAATTACAATATCATCATTAGACTTCATAGACTAATCCCCTCATCTTAGGGATGAAAAAATTGAGGTCCAGGAGGTAATTTACTTGAAGGCTCACATTTAATGGCAGAGCTTGGGTTTTAACCCAAATTTGACTAGTTTTTGAATAGAAATTCATGGAGAGGACTAATTAGAATGAATTCTGTGAATAAAAAATAAAAGGGAAATAAAGTAGAAAAGAATTTTCAAGGACAATGTAAGAGGAGAGGTAGAGACTAGGAAATGAAGGAATTATGGAGAAAAACTGCCAGAAAATGAGAAAAAATTGAGAAAATGAAAGTACAGAAAAAGGTTAGGAACAAAAGTGGAAAAAAAGGTCTGCCTAATTTTAAAAAAACCTCTCACATAACTATCCAATTTGCGTGAATACTAAATGTAAATTAACATGCAAATCAAGTACTGATCTTAAGCTTTCAGAAATTCATCAATGCAATTCTTGGTGTCACAGTATTTATTATCCATTCTTACCACTGGAAACAAAATGATAAAATTCTACAGAAAGTCTAAAAACAATATCTGGGAAATTTATTAATATCTCTCTAAAATTTATATACCATCTATATTTTGCACTGGAGATATTTCTAAACAGTAAAATGAGGAATAATCTGCATGTTATCTTTTGGTCAAAATGGACAAGTGTGTGTGCCATTGATAATTTATCATAACAATTTACATAGTGGTGCTTTTAGTGTATTTAGTATAATTGTCTTCCTCTGAAAAAGTCAATATTTCAGAATTTAAGGCCTTCCATTTATAGATAACTTGATAAAAGTTGAGTGAATGCACACAAAAGTGAATGGCTAAGCTAGAATCTCTCTAGATTTAGTACTCCAATGGATCTGTGACCTTATCAAAGTAAATTTTCTCTTCATTGATACAGATCATAATCCAACCATACCCACTTAATTTTTGTTACTCTTTATTTCCCCATGTAATCCCATAAGTATGTCAAAGGGGGCTCATTTAATGTTCTGGGATTCTCCTGACTATCTAGAATATACTGAATCCTGTTGGATATATACCTATGTAGTCATTTCTCCTTTCACTTAATGAGCATTCCATTTTTTTCTCTAGCCATATATTTCTTTAATGATATTTTTTCACATTTCTTATCCTGCATAATTCCCTTTTTATTATGTATTTCAGATTACCCAACATGTGCCTCTCTGTTGTCTTTTAGGAATGTTCAGTTTTTATTCTTCAGAAACAGAGTTTACCAAAACTCACTGCCATTCAACATCACTAAGAAAAATATGTATTGATATTGAAGAATAAGCTTATGGGAGGCAGACCACTTTGGATTGAATTAGGGAAAAATGGAAAGATACTTTATGTAATCAAGTTTGTTGGATAACTAAAATTATGGACATTAAAATATATAGTTCATATACATATTTCTTTTTAGTGAAAGGGTTTATACAATTAAATATATATGTATAACATATACAAATATACACAGATAAATATTTATGTATATGTACTGAAAAGATAAACATTTGTTTCTGAGAGAAGTTTAGGGTCATTTATATTATACTCTCTTCCCAAAGTTTTTCCTCATGCTTCACTAATAGGCAGGAATGACATCCATAAGGAATTATAATACAAAAAGATACATGATAAGTATATAGAGAAGTACAAAGTCTCATGTGAGTTCCAAAGTGGGAAAGGTCTGACTAGGGGGATGGATTTTCTGTAAGAAATGCTGCAAGTACTATTGCAACCCATTCGAAATAGATGAAATAATAGGTTAGTTTTATAGGTTTTCCAGTCAATTGTATATCATAGTCTAAATAACAAGCATTCTACTTTCACTTTAATAGTAAACCTGTGTTTGGAAAAAAACAAAAAAAACAAAAACAAGACAGTCACTGACAAAAGATATACTTGGTAAATCCATTTTCTTTACTTCTATTAAACTGTTATATATTCCAGTTATAATCCTATAAAAGATATAATTAAATCTTTGTCATAATAAGGCAAAATAGGAATTAAGCAACTAATGTAGGAACCGAACAAACAATGATTTATGCTAGACTATTTTTTATTAGTGATGTTTATAAAATCATGCCATTTAGTCTTAGAAAGAGCCTCCATTTTTCCAGATGTGGTCATTAGATCTCAAACAAATTAAGTGATTTCTCCAAGATTCCATGGAAAGTAAATGGACATAATTTCTTTTATTCTAAAGTCAATGTTCTATCCTACCATACTTTTTAATAGAACTATAAAATTTTAGAGCTGGAAAGGACCTCATATGCCAACATATTATTTAAAACAATCACTATGATATCAATCACAATTTAAGAATATACATTTCTCTCACCATTTACTTTAGTATCTGTAGCCTCTAGAATATCTAATCATCTCTACTTTGCTGCCTGATGCCGCTAAGGCTGCTTCTGTCTATATGCTGTGATTGTTTGAGCCAAGGGTCAAAACCCCAATTACTTCACTGTTGCCATTAAGCTAATTCTCTCCAAATGCAGCCATCCTTTTGTTAGATATGGTCACTAAAATGGACTTTTTTTTTTTGCTTAAATGTTTTTCTATGTCACAAGGAAGGGTTCATTCTAGGGCAGAAGTGTGATTTCTGAAAGGCAAAAGGTATCAATAAAATATATGTAGCATGCCCTAGAGCATGCTGTTCAGAGAAAGATTAACAGGAATTGGAAGAATTACAAAATTAGAAGGGCACAGAAGCCCCTACCTTTGTTCTCTTTGTTGGTCAAATGAAGAATGACACCACCTCTGTAGAAAGAGAAGAGAAAAAAAAGATCAAGGAAAGAGAGAAATGTTGGTGTCTTGTTTAGATTGGAAACCTACCTGTTTCATGAAAAACACCAGTTAAGGTGTTTGGATAGAGTTTGAGACAAAATGCTCCCCCGTCACCACAACTGCCCCCAATTCTTTGTAAGAACAGATAGGAAGGAGAGGATTCTGGGAAGATGGCCAACTAGGTCAGAAAATTCCAAGCTCTCAAGATTTTCCTCATTAAAGAGAGGAGCCTCAGGGCAAACATGGCAGGGCGGGGGCGGGGGATAAAAATAAGGGAAAGGACAAAACTGGGGCCTTCCTGGGACAACCTGATAAGATCTGAAGAAGAATCACTGGATGATGTTTTGCCCCACTGAAGAGTAAACATCTCTGGGCTAGGGACTAACTAAGCAACATGTTGCAAGCCCTGGGTTTAGGTGTATTGGGAGACTGACTTGATCCAGCTACAAGAACTTTTACCTCTGAGATAGTGATGGGAGTTGGTCATCTGAGCCAGAAAAGACTGAGGACCTCTCTGTGCTGCAGAGAGGTGCAGGATCAAGAAGGAACAAGCACATGCCTGATGAGTGCCAAGGCAGTGAAGCTGGCTGCTGGTTGAGGGCACTTACAGGAGGCTGGAGATCTTGGTTTGGGTTCAGGGTCAAAGAGGAGAACTAAAGGAGGATTTCAGGTAAAAGGTACCATTCTCAATACACCATGACTAGGGGTGATTACAAAAAGTTAAGTTATTAAAATGTTTAGGAAAAGAAGGAGCAATCCAACTATAGAAAGTTGTTATGGGAATAGAGAAGACTTGGATTCATCTTCAGAAGAGGATAGTGAAGCAAAGAGCCCCCTTCTATGCTAAAAAGTAATGTCCAAAAATGATTCATCAAAGAATTTTAAAAAGACTTTAAAAATCAAATGATAAAGACTGAGGAAAAGCTATAACAGAAATAAAAACAGTTCAAGAAAAACAAAAAAAGATTATGGGAAAAAAAGTCAACCAATTAGAAAAGGAGATCCAGAATCTTCAGGAAGAAAATGATTCCTTGAAAATCAGAAGCCAGCAAAGTCATGAGAGATCAAGAAATAATAAAAGAAACTATAAAGAATGAAAACAATAAAAGAGAATGTAAAACACCTCATAAGAAAAACAACTGATCTGGGGGAGAATCAAGAAGAGAAAACATAAGTGAAAATTATGATAAAAAAAAAGAATCTTTGACACAATGACACAAGGAATAATTAAAGAAAATTGTCCTAAGGATTAGAACAAGAGGGGAAAGTAGAAATAAAAAGAAAAAAATCCACCAATCACCACTTGAAAGAGAGCCTGTAAGGAAAAACCACAGGAATATCACAGTAAAATTCCAAAACCCCAGTTTAAGGATAAAATATTTTGAACAACAAGAAAAAAACTGTTTACATATGACAGTGCCACAATTAAAATCACACAAGACCTAGAAGTGACAACACTAAAATACCACAGATCTTAAAACAATATATAGGAAATAGCAAAAGAACTGGGTTTCTGCCTGAAAATATCATACCCAGTCAAGCTAAACATAGTTCTAAATTTAAAAAAAAAGCAGCATTTAAAGAATTGTCAGTCTTTCAGGACTTTGTTTAAAAAAAACTGAACTTAATAAAAGATTTGACACATAATGGCCAAGAGAAACATAAGGTACATACCAAGGACCAATTATAAGGTACTCAATAAGGACACATAGTTTACCTTTTATGTATGTAAAATGTGTGTCCAAGATAGTTATTCAAATTTGGGTAGTTCATAAGAAAGATTGAGGTAGACGTAAGTATGCTAAGACTTCAAAAAGTGAAACCATTCAGGAGCAGCTAAAAAGAGGTCAAAGAGGCTTAAAAAAAAGGGTGTTCAGATTTATGGGAATGGGAGGATAAGCAAAATCTTAGGAGTTAGGTTAAGTTATAGGAGGGCAAGGTCATGAGAAGTAAAGTAGAGGAGCCAAGGGGGATAGGAAATTAGATATAAACAAGCATAAAAACAAACATTGGGAGTAGAATCTGGTAGGGAAAGCATATCTTTATATATGTATGTATGTGTATATATTTATATCTAAATACAACCATGCTTAATTGTAGCCTTGGGGTGGGAGGAGGATGGGGAGGAAGGGGAAAAAAGAACAAACTAAAAAGTGTACAGCATAGAACAAAAGAAAAGCTACAGGGAAGCAGAGAAAAAATGGACAGTTCTTGACACATGTAGTATATATTATACAGGCTTTCTTGAAATGGAAATTTATTGCTATACATTTTGAATCCTCTTTTACATTCTACTGTGCACATGAGAAGTTTTGTTTTTCCTTTTCTTATTTTTTAAGTTTTAATATATGTTTATTTTTTTAAAAAATAACAGATAAGAAGAAACAGAAGATTTCAGATAAATAGTTGAGGCCAAATACCATATTTCACATTTTGCTCTTTATTTAGAACTGATTTGTGCAAATGATCTATCTGTATTGTTGGGCTACCCTTTTGTCTTTATTGAAAGAAATATAGGCAGCAGGATAGGGAAGGAGAGTAAAAGAGAGTAAAAGGAATCCAAGTTATCTTCCTTACGGCTGCAAACACTGATCTACATAGCAACTGGGAACATTTACCTTCAAATGTCCTATTCTTGATTTCTTTGTTGCTTAGGGCTCTAATTAAACCATGATTTATTATTAAAGTATTTGTACCAGAATTTAAGATGAAAAGTTAAGGGGAGGTGATGATTCAAAAAGAGAGAGGAATTTGAATTGTTGGTTTCTATAGTTTTATGTCTAAGAACTCATCCAAATGAGAGAATTTATGGTTTTATTTTAGCAGCATCACTGAAGAGAGGGAACATTTTTATGAGGGTAACATTTGGATCAAAATGGGTTAGTAATACTCTGGTAGCTACCTGTCAAGTCAAGTCCCGAGTCAAGCCTTGCATTAATCTCTTTGAAAGGAAACAATTTCATCAGAAGAACTTGGATGAGAAAGTGACTAACAATGGAAGTCACATGTATCAAAGAAATGCTAAGTCTCAGGGAAGCTCTGCCCATAAAGGTTGGTGGGAACAAAGAAACTCATAGCAAAGCCTACTAGTTTATCAGCCCACCAAGCACTATTATACACACATACACACACACACACACACACACACACACACTTTATATAGGTCTATTCTTACCACTAGTATTGATAAAACTGAATCATTCTTCCTGTGTACAATCCATATTTAATTCCAACCCAAACTCACTTTAAAGATAAAAACATAGTTGCACTTCAATGTTCCCAACCTAGTTCCTCTGACTTTTTTTACCCAGGCAAAAAGAGGGAGGAGGAAGAAGAGAAAAGAGATAACATGTAATAGGAGTTACCTACTCGTCTTGATTTTTGAGTTTCAGGGAAACTTTGGCACAAAATAATCGCTTACTTATCTCCACTTATCCATTCAACTAGGCAATTCAAGAGATTGTCATTCCAACTAGGTGATACTGATAACAATTATATTCTAAAGACAGAAAGATGTCTTTGAGACTATATAATTTAGATACATTTTGAAATTGTAATTTTAAGTGATTTGATTACTAGTACTATTTTTCCTTGTTTAATATAGCAAACAGAAAGTCATTACCCATAGTGCACACACAGCACCATTTATTACTAGATATGGCTAGCAGATTGAAGTGCTAAAATTCTGAATGTGAATTCAGAAGATTTGAGTTTGAATCCTGGCCTTTTAGTAGCACCATTTTCAAATCATGAGTAAGTTAACAGTCAATAGTAGTACAGTGTCAATAAACATACACCTTAATATGGTTCATGATGCTCAAGGACAAGCTTGTGTGCCATAACAATTTCATAATACTTCTGTACCTGAAGTTCAATTTTAATGAATAACTTAGAAAGAGAGACTTCTTACCTTTTTGGTCTTAGAGATAATGTTGTTCCATTCTGAAAAGGCAAAGCAGAAAATTGCTCAAAATATAATCATAAAATACGTCTCAGCAAGTTTCTTATTTGTTAAAGTAGTACAAAGGAAAATTCACAAAATCCATATTATAACTTTGAGAAATATAAATAACATTAATTAATCATTTATCTTTTCAGTATGTGGGAAGGCAAATATGATTGATAAGCAGAAATGCAATATTATTGACCTGTTTGACTCTACCTGTATTTAATATTAATCTGAGTGTTATATAGCTATTTTATCTGTATCTATTTGCATCTACTTAAAATATTTGAATCAATAAAAATACATATATTAGAAGATCTATTGGAGACGGTGTTTTTTACACATTATTGTTCAAATAGTTTCTGACTTTGTTGAGATTAAAAAATGCCCAATTTTTCTCTTACTAAAATGATACTGTACTCTAATCCTACAGAATATGACATTTTAAAATAATTTTTAAATATATCTAAAGTTTATAGATCTAATCTTGGTTATATACAGAATAGAAATTTTCTTTCTTTCATATCTAAATTCCTGTTTATTTTATATTCATGCCTTCCCCCTTTCACCTCTGAATATTGTCCATGACTTTTCTGTGCTGTCCATAAAAAAGAGCATTTTGATTAAATGATACTTCCAATGAGTTCACCATTGCATACTTAGCAGCAGTTTCACAATTTTTTCTGAGATCTAGCAAAGTAACATAAAATATTAGTAAGCTAAAAAATGAAAATGAGTCAAGAATAAATCAAAGGAAGGAAAAATCATAGACTAGGAAACTTGTGATTGATTCTTCTATGACTAATAATTTTAAAGGGTCTAGCTAGGGAGACACAAACATACTAAAAGTGATTATATCAGATCACCAGTTTTTATAACCAAATATCACTAATGTCCATGAGGCAGGGAAGCATAGTAGCTACCCCTCACTGATACTGATTTCAGGAGTCAATGAGCTATACTAGTTAAAAACTCATTATTAATGAGCTGGTCATCTCCTAAATGTATTATTTTGAGTGAGTGAGAACACACTCAAAGAATCATCATTGCAAAATGAGAAAAAAGAAACAAGTATTTATTAATCACTGTGCCAGGCACTGTGAAAAGTACTTTAACAAATACTATCTCTTTTGATACTCACAATTACCCTGGGGAGGTCAATGCTCTTTTTCTCAATTTTGCAGTTGGGCAATAGTTAAATGATTTGCTCAGGGTCACATGGCTAGTGTCTTGCTCAGAATTTGAATTCAGACCTTCCTGACTTCAGGTCAAGAATTCTATTCACTGTACCCCCTAGCTATCATTAGGAATCACCCACATAATATTAATAATTCAAGAGATGAATTAGGATACCTTTTTATATAGTTTACTTATTATGCATATTCTGACAGACATGTCAGAATATTCTTAAGAATAAAGTCAGAATGTTTTGAGGCCCATTTGAAGATCAGCTCTCTTTGGGGAAAGTTTATGTCAATAGAGGCAATATAAATATTCCTTCTCTTCCCTTCAAGAGAAGGGATGTTAAGGTCAGATTCGTTTGCTACCATTTTTCCACTTAGCATAGATATTACTTCATTCTTTTATTAAAGGAAACATGAAACATAAGATAGGGAGTCAGCCTTGGAAACAAGAAATCCTATGTTCTAGTTTTGCTTCTGGCACATACTAGCCTTATGATGCTGCACAAAGCGCTTAACTTCTCAGCCAACTAAGTAACTGTTTATGACTGTAAGTTACAGGGTAAGTGCTTAACTACCTTGGTACAAAAAATATCCTCACCAAGATTTCCCTCTTCCAGGGAAATAGCATGTCCAGATTAAAATAAAATAAATCATGTAATAAGTACCCAAGATTCAAACACCTACTTTGTTGGAATGCACCATTCTAACTAGAGGAATATTATGTACATACATAGAATATATGTAGATATATCATATTATATGATTATGATGCATATTATATGCATATATACACACATATAGATTATGTAGCACTTTAAATTTTACAGAGTATTTAATGAGTTAAAACATTTGACCTATTTTATATATAAATATGAATTTATAAATTATGTTTTATCAATATGAATGCTGCCCAGATGCTTTGATATCACATAAGAAATTCCTTTCACTTTGAATAATTGGGTAGACTTGGAAGACCTAGTAATTGTTTGGCCTTGAAGGATACTTAGAATGTCAATAATCAGAGATGGCATGGGAAGAGCAGTGTGAGTAAAGATAAGAAGAAAGGAAAATCTAAGATGTGTTCAAGGGATATCAGATGGGTGAGGGGAAATCAAATAATAGCCTTTGAAAGTAGTTTTCAAATTCAGAAATTTAGTCATGCAGTTCTGGACTGTGTGGGTCTTGTGATTTTTTTTATTTCCTTGAAGCTCTTTTTAAATTTTTTGTGGACTTGGGGAGGGAAGTATTTGATTGGTTTATCAAGCAGCAGGGAAAATGTCTTTTAATCTTTTGTAGGTTTTTTTAAATCTGGAGCCAACTCAGACCCCCAAGGTGGCAGTTCCCTGGTTCTTGTGATTACACAAGAAGAGTTTCAGAAGTTTAGCACTTCTAGTTTTTCCACAGATTTCAAAAAGTAAAACAAATAAATTCAAAGCAGATAGTCTTCTCCTCTCTGAGTTAAAAGTCCAATGCAAACACAAAAACATTTCCATTAGTTTCAAGAAAAAATCCCAATAAGTATCATCTTTTCCTCAATCACATCATATCAAGTACAATATTTGAGTTATTTAGTTTGACGAATGAGAAAGTAAATTGATCATGTTAAACAGTTCTTTGTAAATTTCTTTTCTGGAGAGCAATTTGGAACTATGCCCAAAGGACTACAAAAATGTACATATCCTTTGACCCAGCAATATTGCTTCAAGGACTGCATCCCAAAGAAATCATAAAAATGAGAAAAGGACCCACATGAACAAAAATATTGATACCAACTCTCTTTGTAGTGGCAAAGATCTGGAAATCAAGGGATGCCCATCAATTGGGGAATGGTTGAACAAGTTGTGGTATATGAATGTAATGGAACACTGTTGCGCTATAAGAAGTGATGAACAGCAGGACTTCAGAGAGTCCTGCAAGGTCTTAGATGAACTGATACTGAGTGAAATGAGCAGAACTGGGAGAACTTTGTACACAGTAACAGCCATAGTGTGTGAGGACTGTTCCTGGTAGACTTAGTCTTTCATAACAATGCAAGGACCATTCCCAAAAGACTCATGAGGCAAAATGCCCTTCACATTCAGAGAAAGAACGTAAGAATCAGAACACAGAATGAAGCAGACTGTTTTGTCTTATGTTATGTTTTGGTCTGGTTTGGTTTTTCTCATGGTTTCTCCCATTCATTTAAATTCTTCTGTGCAACATGACTAATGTGAAAATGTGTTTAATGAGAACACATGTAAAGAACCCATATAAGATTGTATGCCATCTCAGGAAGTGGGGTGGATGGAGGGAGAGAAAATTTAAGAATTATGAAAGTGATTATAGAAAACCAAAAACAAACAATAAATTAATTTTAAAAAATTCTTGAGTCTCCACTGTGTGGACTTAGTAAAGGATCCTGAGATAAATTGTGCATTATTAAACTGGAACAGTCTTTCTAAAATGTCAAGATTTAAAAAGTTATAGTCAAATACCATTGACCTCTGTACATGACTTTCACACTCATTATTCATGGAGCAGAGAGATCTGAAAGAAACAAATCTCTGAATACTATTGACATAATTTTATAGTTGGAAAGGTTCTTTTGAGATTAGACAAAAATATTATTCTGCAAAAGTTTGCATAAAGGTGGCTAGAGTAAAAGAAGTTTGATGGAATGTTTCCAGATTTCTGAGTCTTTCAGTCATTGATAGAAAAATGAGAACTATTTATTTGTTCTCTCCACATTTGCGTGGTCCCTTAAGGCATTGTCATTTGTATTCCACTGAAATATTTAGACTTCCCCTTCTTTCAGTACACAGGTGTACTCCAATTACTTTTGGGCTCTACGTGATACATGATAAGTTTAATGTTCAATTTGTTGCTGATCCTGAAAAGTAAATGAAAGAGGTGACTTCCAGCAGGCAAATCCCTTGGAGTCAATTTTCTTTGTTGTTGTTGTTGTTGTTTTATTTCTACCACATTATTTATTCATTTTTAACACTTAAAAAAATTTAGATCCAAATTTTGTTCTTCCTTTTTACCCCTCTCTTACCCACCGAGAAGGTAAACAATGATATCAATTATGTTTTTGAAATAATATAAAACATATTTCCATGTTAGCTATGTCACAAAAAAAAACAAGAAAAAGATAAGAAAATCATACTTCAATTTGTACTCAGAGTTCATCAGTTTTCTCTCTGGAGATGGATAGAATTTTTCACCATTAGTCCTTCAGAGTTACCTAGGATTATTACATTAATCAGAGTAACTAAGTCTTTCACAGTTGATCATAGTTATAATATTACATAATTACAATAATAAATATAACATAACAGTGTAATATAATGTATAATATTGTATACAATGACCTCCTGATTATACTCACTTCACCTTGTGTCAGTTAATAAAAGTCTTCCTAGCTTTCTTTTGTTTTATTTTATTTTCTGAAATATTCCCTCTCATCATTTCTTATAGCATGATATTATGCTACAAATTATCCAGCAAATCCCCAATTGATGGACATCCTCTTAATTTCCAATTCTTTTCAATGATAAAAAGATTTGATATAAATATTTTTGTACATAGAAGTATTTTTCCTTTGTTTTTGGCCTCTTTGGGATATAGATACAGTAGTCGTGTTACTGGAACTAAAGGTATATGCAGTTTTATAGACCTTTGAGCATAGTTTCAAATTGTTCTCTAGAATAGTTGGATCAGTTCCCAACTCTGCCAATAGTTCATTAGTGTATCTATTTTTCCTCGACCTTTCTGGCATTTGTCATTTTGGATAGGTATGAAATAATACCACAGAATTGTTTTAATTTGCATTTCTCTAAACAATAGTGATTTAATTTTTTTCATATGACTATGTATAGCTTTGATTTGTTCTTCTGAAAACTGTTTATAGTCCTTGACAATTTATCAATTGGAGAAAGTTTTTTTTTATTTTTTATTAATCTAACACAGTTCCTTATATATTTGAGGAAAAAAGGCCTCTCAGAGAATCTTGCAAAAAAATATCACTTCTTTGTCTATGGTACCATTTATTAAAGTGTTATTTCCCAGATAATTTAATGATCTATTTTTGCATTTGCTCTATTTGAGGTCATTATGTTACCCCAGCCTTTTATTTTTACTTAGCTGAAGTGTAATAGATTCTGCTCCAGCCTTTCATTTTGATTCTGTACATATGTTTCAAGTGTGTACTTTATAAAGCACCTGTTGTTAGATTATTATTTCTAATTCATTCTGCTATCTACTTCCATCTTATAAGTGAGCTCATTCCATTCACATTTAACCAAAGCTCTTTTTTAAGGTGTTATCTTCTTCTGTATTTGTTTTTGCTTCTTAACCAAGATATTAATTCTCTTTTCATAATTTTCTTGCATCATTCTCATCTCTTTTTACAATTTTTCCTCTACCATGCTGATCTTTCTTTTACACTTATAAGAGTTTTAATTGGACTTGTATCCAAATAGCATTTTTCTTTGAGGTTTTTCTTACAGTTGTTTTTTACATGTTTTTTTTTTTCTACTTTGAAGTTTATATTTTAGTTTTCCCTGCCACAAGAGTAGTCTTTTATGGTCAAATTATTTTTTGTTGTTATTTGCTCATTTTCCCAGTCCATTTTTTGACATTGAATTTTATATTAAGTTGGGAGCTGCTCACCTGAGAGTGCTGAAGAACTGTCACAAACTTTAGACTTTTTCATCCTGCTATTTTCAGAACTAGTTCTAGGGGTCTGCAAGTTTTTGGTGTTTCAAGGAGATATGATCTAAGGAGTGGCATAGTCACTTCTCTCTTGGTCTATACTCATGTTTTACCCAGGAAAGCTTTCTGCTTTACCTGAACCACAAGTGCTTGTTCTCCTCTTGGCCATAGAACTGTGACTAGGTCCTTGTCTCTTCTGTAGCCACAAATGTTATTGTTCATTTTTTGTCTGGAAACTGATACCAGAAACCCTGCTCCCTTCACCCTGGAACTATAACCTAGAACTGTGTATGTATTAGCAATAGAATTACTAGGCAGTAACCCTTAGCCAGGTAATTTACTTTCCCAATTTGTAAAATGAGAAGCATGAACTAGATTATTTCTAAAACCCTGTTACATGACAACATTTTGTAATTTAATTACAATTTAAGGTAGCATATGAAAAGTGTTACAACTAAAATATATAGATAATCCATATTTACAGGAATTTGGAGGAGGGAGAGCTATTTTTTTCAGGGCAGATCATCTTTTTTTTTGTATCCCTAGAATGTAGCACAATGCTTGGCACATAGTAGGTGACTAATAAATATTTTTTGAATGAATGAAGATGATTTAAATATTTCAAGAAAGATTATGAATGGAAGAATGGGAGCTATGATGCCAGTCTAAGCTCATCAAAGAATTACCTCACAACATTAATACATTTGTTCAAAGAATAATATCATATAAAGTGCCTAATGTTTGGTGTGAGCCAGGGAAACCCAATTTAAATGATTGGTTCCCCCATGACAAGCATAAGGACTCCTGCAGATATTTTTACATCATGATACAGTTAAAGCTCCTTAGCCCTCTGGCCTTCGTTCCTTATTAGGCAATTTATAAACTACCCTTATTTCAGTGGTCTACCCTACTTCCTTGCCTTACTTCAAAGATGGTGGGACAACTGTTTTCATTAGTGTCATATCTGCTCTTTTTCTAAAACTATAAAAGTCTGAGCCTAGAGTTGCTTTGGGCCTTGAATTATATTATGACTCCTGCTGCAAATCTGGGCCACCAACTCTATGTTGCCCAAGGAATTAGAAACAATGCATGCTACATCTTCTGCTTTTTCCTCATTGGGATTTGTCCTACCATTACTGTGATTCACCTGCAACACTTTCACTCTCCATGAACAAACCTCTCCCTCTTTTATACTGCATTCAGATTTAATGACTCTTCCCACCAGAAGTGCTTTTATAATGGTGGCCTGCTGCATTAATGAGAGCAAGTGTTTTACTTTGATAATTGATTACTGGCATAGTTTATACCTTTAGCTACCCTGATTATATACAGAGAACAAATGATGCTATTATTTTACACTTAGATACAGAGGGAAGCTTATGAAAAGTAAGAATTGTGTCCTGAATCTACCTAAGGTGGCCATGAAGATGTGGCCTCAGGACATAATTGTGTTTTTCAGCTGTTTCATATTAACATTATCTGGAGAATTTTGCTCAGTGGAGTGTATTCTTCCATCTTATTTTGCATTAGGAAATTGTATCCTATAGATGTTACTCTAATGAGATGGAAGACACAAAATTATTCTAAATAATGGTCTCAAATATAGTTACTTTTGCTTTTCATCTTAATATTGTAAAAAAAATAAACTGATAGTTTATAGAAAAGCAACAGTTAACAGTTAAATTTAAATATAAAGAGAAAACTCTGATTTCCCAGCTGCTTGCCGTTTGCTCAGCATGTGGATAAACCTTATAAACAATCGATAGCAGCTATTTTCCTAAGGGCTGGTGACAATTCTGTTATGTGTGAGCAGCTGCTGGTTTTGAAGAGTTCAGCTTTCACATATCTAATGGCAAAACTAATATTGGTTTATTAAAAATGTATTATTGCTTTGTTTATTATGTAAAATGACAGATGCAAAACAAATATATCTTTTCTTAGAATTCAGAATTTTAAAAAAGACATTGGAATTGCTGTCTTGAGTTTCCTAAGTCAAATTGTTACTTATTCTTGCACAGAGGAAAATACTGCTAAATTGGTGCTGTGTAGTTTGTTTAGAAATTTGTATGTGAAGGAGTGGTATGTTAAGATACATATTTATAGCATAATAATTTCCATCTCAAAAAAAAACATTATCATTGGATTTTATCTTGACCACTTGATATAGGACTACATTCTTTAGTTCTAGAATTACAGGCTCTTTGAGCTACAAGGTACCTTAGGAATCCTCTGTGCATAATCCCATCATTTTAGAGATGAGGAAAATAAGAGACAGTAGCCTACAGTAGCCTGCAGTAAACTAATGATTGGCTTTGTAATTTGCTCACTTCTGTAAAGTTTTGCCCCTTTCGATAGTAACTGTTAGTTTTTCAGGCTGACGTACAAGTAGTTGGTTCATTTTGCAATGGACTAGGTCACAAAAAATTGAACCTATCTTAATCCAATAAGAAATGATTATCATTTTATCTGTGACTAAAAAATGTACCTATCATATGTGCATAGTGTCATTAGATATATGAAATATGACCATAACATGATGAAACCAATTTTATATATTTCTTTCATTAATTCATTTAGCATATTTATTGACTGTCTCATTTATGAAAGACATCATGTCAAGTTCTAGAAGAGACACAATATAACTAAGATAAAGTTCATGCCCTTTAGGAACTTACATGTTTATTAAGGGTGACAACATGAATACAAATCAATATAACACAAACCAAGTTTGAAAAGTCACTAAGAGATGTATAACTGAAGTACTAAGAAATTTCAGAAAGAGACAATCACTTCATGTTCAGGAAATTAGAGAAGACTTCATAGGGAAAGGAAACGTTTGAGTTGGGCATTGAAAGATGGATCATATAACTTTATATGGTGGAGAATCATTAAAACTCTAGCAAAGAATCCAACTATAACAAGTAGAGGTAGGGGGGCACAAATCAAGGCAGGGACGAGAGAAAATGTGTAATTTCTCTGAGGAGCACCTAGTCCATTGGACAGTATACATGATGTCAGTTATTTGTCTGTACTCACCAAGCCCCTAGTCTCTGAGTCTTTTACTGCACTCCTGTTGAGCTCAAGCATTATTTATGAAGCAAAACAGGGGGTATACTGGTAAATGTTTAACAACTAGGTTCTTCATAAAACTGTAAATGTGTGTGTATGTATGTGTGTGTATGCACACATTCTTTTTAGTTGAACCTGTAATAATTCAATAGAATCTGTAAACTTTCATGTGGCAAGACAATCAATAAAACAGTAAATGGAGACCTAATTTGTAGGCATTAAATTGACAGTGTTCACACTAAATATTTAACAGTCTGTTTGGCAATTAGAACTGGCACCAAGATATCATTGGAGTAGAGGGACATAAGGTGGATTGGAGTCAGTTTAAGAAGAGTCATAATGCTAGATTAAAGTATTGTAGCTTTATTTGGTGGATATTAGGGAATCATTGAAAATTTCAGCAAAGGATTCCAACAGTGAATTCAAAAAATTAATCTACCAGTGGTGTAAATAACATTTTAAAATCAGGGAGTGACTGGAGAGGTTGAGATAAGAGTTAAAGATCTGTTGAGACTAAGACAATGATAAATGTTAATGAAGGTCTGAACTAAGACACTAAAAGCAGAATAAAAATATAGGGACAAAAATCAAACTTATGGTTAAAATAAATAATAACACATTCAAATGCTGCTTTCAGATTTGCAAAACTTGTTCCTCATAACAATCCTGCAAGGTAGGTATTATATTGTTATTATAATTTTGCAAATGAGGAAATGGAGGCTCTGACCAGCTTAGTAACTTGTTCCTTATTGAATAACAGGTAACAGTCATTTATTAAGAGCTTACTCTGTGCCAGGAAGCGTACAAAGTGTGGAGGAGACAAAGGCAAAAAAAGTCTCTGCCTTATGGACTTCATAATAGTCAGTCAGCCAATAAATATTTAAGTGCCTAATTTGTGCCAAGCACTGTGCTAAGTAATGGGAGTGCAAATTGGAAAAATAAGCACAATACCTACATTCAAGGAGTTTTCGACTCAATTGGAGAAGAGAAGTTGAAAAGAGGGGAGAGAAGGTAGATAGCAAAGGCGATAAAGGAGCATAATAGAGTGGGAATGGAATAATTGAGGAGTACAACTAGTTGGAAATTAAGAAATGGCTGGTCCAACTACCCATTAAATGAGGGTTCTGGGAGGAGGTCTTGCCCTCTCAAAGCAATCAAAGGGATCCCAAGGAGAGAAGGTACTATTGAAGTGTGAGTTCCAGGACTGATGTGTTCTTGCAGGATGAAGAGGTTTCTGGGGCATGATGGAGAATTCCAGAGGAATGTAGCTGGTTGGGAAATCAAGCACACAACAGGATCAAATAAATGTTCTTCCTCCAAGTAGTCCTTTTGTGAGGCTATACACTTATTCCAATCATTCTGCTATCACTTAAAATGAGGCAGATATGAATTTATCAATCAATTGACCAGGCATTCTGCTAAGTCCTGAGGATAAGTTTAAAATGAAATATACCTTGCTATTGAGGAACTGATATTATAATATAGGAAAGAAGATGCATATATCTAAATATATACAGATGGATAGATGGATGGATGGCTGGCTGGATGGATGGATGAAAAAGCATTTTAAGTGTTTTCTATCTACCAAACACTGTGCTAAATGCTTGTGATACAAGGAGAAAGTCTAGACAGTTTCTACTTTTAAGAAAGCATATAAAATGTATTCAATATCGTTTTTGGAGGCAGAGCATCAGGAAATTAATTAATATCCAATCATCATTAGATGCCTACTACGTGCTAGGCAGAAAGTACTTCTTGAGTTTTAAAGGAAAGCAAGGATTCCAATAGTCAGAAGTTAGGAGACAAGAGCATCGTAAACATATGGAATGATCAGTAAGTACAAAGGGGAGATGGTTGATGTATCACATGTGAGAAATAGCAAAAAAGCAAGTATGTCTCAACTAGAGGATATATGGAGGGAAATAATGAATAATACATGAAAGATAGAAGAAAGAAGCCAAGCTGTTTAAACCTTTAAGTGCTGGATACAGGAATTTCTATTTATATAAATTCTATAATTAAATATTTACATAAGTGCTGGTCAAGTTGATTCAGGAGTTGATAAAGACTTACTAGCAATGGGAGAATCTAATATGGTCAGAACTGAATTTCAGGAAAATTTCTTTAAAACTTCATGGTAAATATCTTGAATTGGGGAGAAATTTTGAGTCAAGGAGTTGACTTAGGAACTACTCCAATAGCTCAAGTAAGTAGTGAAGAGAGCTTTAACTAGAGTGGCAACTGAGTAAATAGATAGCAGATGACATATGGAAGTTGTATTTTGAATACAGAAATGACAATATTTGGCATCTGATTCAAATTTTGGTGAGTGAGAGCGAGGAGTTGACGTTAACTCGGAGGTTGTGAAGCTTGATAAATGGGAGAATGGTTCTTCTGTACAATAAGCACTCTCTTTTTGACAGAAAATGATTTTGTTTACCTAAATCCCTGACTCTTATTCACAAAAAAAAAATAATTCCAAGTGACTCCTCATCTTTTTCAAAACTTGAATTAACCTCCAAGGACAAAGAATGGCTGCCATTATGTGTCATAAACACCCATGTTTGGTAATAGTTTTAAGGTTTATAAAATGCCTCCTTTACAAAAGATCTACGAATTAGCTTGTTCAAAAAATTTTCTAGATAAGGAAACAGAGACTCAAAACTCTAAATAATTTACCAATAGTCATACAATTATCAGGTAGCAAAGGTAAGCCTGAAATTTAGATATTTTGACCAATGTTCTTCCCACCATTTAAATAAGATATCATGGACTCTGAAGATAATGATGAGAGAATATCTAAAATGTTTTTGAGCAATAGCAAAATCATTGGGATAGGTATGCAGCCATCTTAGTATCTATTATGAAGGGGATAGCATTTCAGTGAACATAAATTCTATTTTAAAAAATATATTCTCAAAAATGTGTAATTGCAAAAATATCACTGGAGTAGGACGTCGATAGATATGTTACTAAGGTCAAATATGTTACCATGGGCAAATCATTAAAATTCCCTGGATCTCAATTTCTTCATCAATAAATATGAAGAGGAAGAAAGATAGTTTTATAGTAATTAAATGAACTTTGAGGGGTCTTTCAGCTCTAAAACTCTGTCTCCTATAGTTTTATCACAACATTGTTTCTGTGACCTCAACTTCCTCCCATTTTCCCCCATTTTCAGTTCCCTGTTTGCAAATACTAATCAAATTCATTTGATTGTCATTCCCTCTTTTGCTTCATGTGTTCTTTTATGACCTGACTTAGTAAACCCTCAATAGATAATTAAGGAATGAAAAGGTATAAATCACAAGATCACAGTCACATTGGCTGTGTAACCCTGCAAGTGGGGGGAGGTGTTAACAGCACTGATAATAGAACAAACTCTAGTATCAAAAATGTTGAAAAACCTACCTGTTTGGGTATAAAAGGTATCAATATTAAGAGTAGGACTTCACTGGAACTAAATGGCAATCCATACCTGTGTTTTGTCATAGCTTTAGATCTGGAAGAGGTCTTCTAGTCTAAGCCCATAATTATTAGATAAGAAAACTGAGGTCCAAAGAAATTAAGTAATTAACCCAAAATCACACATGTAATAAATGTCAGAGGCAAGATTCCAAGGTCCTATGACTCCAAGGTTAGTACTCTTTCCAGTGTATCGTATGTCATTCTGGAGAACTCCCTCCAATGATAGACGGAAAACACAGTAATTTATAATCAGTATGTTTCCTGATTCACTGAGAGGTTATGACTCATGGTTACATGGATAGTTGGTGTCAGAGGCAGGTTTGAACCCAAGTCTTTCTTGACTCCAGGCGCAGGCCTTTATCAAGTCTAACCCCAATTCACAATAATTGAGTCTTTCCTAATGCATAGCTGTCAAATTACTATCCTGGCTAAGTACTTGACAACTATTATTTATCAGATCCTCTCAACATTATTTTTTCCATTTTGCAGATGAGAAAACTGAAACAAAGGCTCCAAGATTTGTCCAGGGTCATATAACTAGCTAGGCTAAATCCACCCACTCTCACATTAGAGCTTTGGAGAAAAGGAGAGAAAGGGGACAAGGGAAAGGAGGAATGGCCACATTTCCTGTACTCAGTGTTGTGACCTTAACATAATACCCCCCCCTCACACACACACACAGCCACAGAAAACAACAACAAGATGAGCATAGTGGTATAAATAAAACAAATTCTTACGCATCCCTCCATGTGGTTATGTGACTAATACATTGAAGTTGTTTTTCTTTTTTATGAAAAAGTAAATTTCTCTATCTAAAAAAGGATGTTTTAATCCACTTTATTATTTTTGTCAAGTTAATGTTACCCCAGAACTGAGTACTTTAGGTTTAAGTTTCTCTAAATATTCAAATATAATTCACATACAGATTAGTTTTGTATTTGTTTGGTTGGCACATTTGGAAAGACAGCATAGTGTAGGGATAGAACAGTCATGGCCAAAATGGTGAAAGTACAGTTATCAATAAACAGCAGAAGGATTGCAGATATAGTGAGACTGACTCAGCACTCAACATTCAAAGCAGTATGGCTTTGGTGGTTTGGGGTCCCTGCATGCTTATAGACTTTCAAAAAGACCTCAAAAAGGGCTTATATTAGCTTTCTCTAAAAGTATCTAAAATATCCGTAGTTGGATCGTTTAGCTACCCTCAGTTGACAGGACAGAAGGCAATGTTCTCAAGATGGTCCATGTTGATCCTTCCTCTTTAGGCTGAGACCACCCTCAATACTACAAGTAACTTGTGAGAATACTACAGTTCTACAAGACATTATCTTTCAACAGGAACAAGGCATATGGGAGATTTATTTGTGGGTGAGGAAAGAAACAGTTCATTATAATTAATATATAGTATTGTAAAAGTCTAAGGGTTACAGGTTAACCTCAGAAAGGAAGTTAGGAGAACATCCTCATTCACAGACACCATTTCCCCTCTGTAGCAATCTTTATAGTTAAGAGTATAATATCAGCAATTGAATTATCATATAGAGCTACTTTACACATAACTTCTTTCTTTTGTGGTCTAAAGACTTAAGGAGTTCATAATTTGCAACATTATTTTGTGCCTAAATAAGTCATTAAAATTGAGTTTGAGATTTATGAAACAATGGCACAATATTATTTCTCTTTTTCATATTCCATAAGTAACTTAATAGCATGACAAAAAAGATAGAAACAGAGCAGTGATTTTTGGAAGACGTTTTGCGTTCCTTGGGGCCAGAAGCCACAAAATAGTTCTCTGAAAGGAGTTGTTTTCTGACTAGCATTCACCAAAAACAAACAATACAGCAGCATCAGCAAAATAAAACCCTTCAAACTTTTATTTGATTTTTAAAAACCCGAAAAACATTTAGAATTAAAACCTGTAATATCCTCTTGGATATTGCTTTCTCCTCTGTGTTAAAGCTCCACTTTTCAGGGTAGCTATTCAATGCAAGTTGACTGAGCAGACGGGAGTTTAGATAGGGACAGAATAAAAAACAGAAAGGTGTTGTTGATAAGTAGAGATTGCATGCAGTGGTGTGAAATAATGGTCAAAGGAATGTAAGGGACATAGAAACAGATATTTACAAAGTGAACAGGCAAGTATCTAGAAAAGTGATTGAAACCACTTTAACCATCCAGGGTTGTTTTTTTTTTTTTTTTGATAGTACTTTTCCCAATTACAAGTCAAGACAATTTTTAGCATTTATTTTTTACAAGATCTTGAGTTCCACATTTTTCTCCCTTCTTTCCTCCTTTCCCCTCTTCCAAAAATTTTATATGTTCATGCACACATGCAGTTTGGTTTATACATGTGCTAACATGTAAAATGTATTTCCATATAAGTCACAACTGTGAAAGAAAAAACAGATCAAAAGAAAAAAAACATGAAAAAAGAAAAGTAAGCAAAAAAATATACTTTGATCTACCTTCAGAGTCTATCAGTTTTTCATCTGGATGTGGATAGCATTTTCCTGCATGAGTCCTTGGTATTTGTCCTGGATCATTGTGGCGTTGAGAAGAGCTGAGTCATTCATAGTTGATCATCACAAAATGTTGTTGATACTGTGTACAGTGTTTTCCTGGTTTTACTCATTTCATTGTACATCAGTTTATACAACTCTTTCCAGACTTTTCTGAAACCTGCCTGTTGATCATTTCTTATTGAACAGTAGTATTCCATTACATTCATGAACCCCAACTTGTTCAACCATCCCCCATTTGATGGGCATCCCCTCAATTTCCTATTTTTTGCTACCACAAAAAGAGCTGCTATAAATACTTTTGCACATGTAAATTCTTTTCCTTTATAAATGAATTCTTTGAGACACAAACCTAATAGTGATATTGTTGGATCAAAGGGGATGTACAGTCTTATAACCCTTTGGGTATAGTTCCAAGTTGGTGTCCAGAATGGTTGGACCAGTTAGGAATTCAAGCAACAGTGCATTATTGTCCCATTTCTCCCACATCCTCTTCAACATTTATCATTTTCTGTTTAAAAAAAAAAAACTATATTAGTCAATTTGATTGGTGTGAAGTGATTTTCAGAGTTGTTTTGTATTTTCATTCCTCTAAAAGTGCTTTAAAGCACAACTTCATATTCTAGAGATAGTTTTGATTTCTTCACCTGTTCATATCCTTTGACCATTTTTCAGTTGGGGAATGACTTGTATTCTTATAAAAATTGACTCCAGCCTCTATATATTTGAGAAATGAAGCGTTTAATCAGAGACACTTGCCATAAAGATTGTTTCCCATCTTTCTGCTTTCCTTCATATCTTTCTTGCATTGGTTTTCTTTGTATAAAAGCTTTTTTATTTTAATATAATCAAAGTTCTCTATTTTACATGTTGTATTGTTCTCTGTCTCTTGTTTAGTCATGAATTCTTCCCTTCTCCATTGATCTGACAGGTAGACTATACCTTGCTCTTTAATTTGCTTATGTTGTCACTATTTATGTCTAACAATGCACCTATTTTGACCTTATCTTGGTATACAGTGTAAGATATTATTCTATACCTAGTTGTGTCCTGCATTTTTCCAGTTTTCCCAGCAATTTTTGTCAAATTGCAAGTTTTTATAGCAAAGGCTAGAGTCTTTGGGTTTCTCAAACCCTAGGTTACCATGGTCATTTACTATTTTGTAGCTTGAACCTAATTTATCACATAGGTTCACTTTTCTATTTCTTAGTCAGTACCTGATAACTTTTGATGTTTACTGATTCATAATATATTTTGAGATCTGGTATGGCTAGGCCATCTTCGTTTGTATTTTTTAAAAATAATTGTCTTGATATTCTTCCCTTTTTGTTCTTCCAGATGAATTTTGTTATTTTTTTCTTGCTCTATCAAATATTTTTTGGGTAGTGTGATTGCTATGGCACTGAATAAGTATATGAGGTAGAAATGTCATTTTTATTATATTAGTTTGACCTACCCAGGAACAATGGACATATTTCCAATTGAATATATCTGACTTCATTTGTGTGAAAAGTGTTTTGTAATTGAATTCGTGTAGTTTCTGGGTTTGTCTGGGCAGGTAGTATCCCAAGTATTTTAACTTGGTTGCAATTATTTTAAACGGAATTTCTCTTTTTTATCTCTTGCTGCTGGGCTTTGTTGGTCATATAAAAAATGTTAGTTATTTATGTGGGTTTATCTTATATCCTGAAAATTTGCTAAAGTGGTTAATTATTTAAAGTATTTTTTGGTTGATTCTCTAGGATTCTCTATATCATCATATCATCTACATAGCTCCTCATTGCCTATTCTAATTCCTTTCATTTCTTTTTCTTCTCTTATTGCTAACATTTCTCATACTACGTTGAATGACAGTGGTGATTAAGAGTAGACTTCTTGCTTATCATTACAGATAATATTTGCTCATTGTTTTAAATAGATACTGATTATTGTTTTAAGGAATGCTCCCTTTTTTCCTATGCTGTCCATTGTTTTTTATAGGAAATGGCGCTATATTTTGTCAGAAGCTTTTTAAGCATCTGTTGAGATAATCATATGATTTCTGTTGGTTTTGTTATTGATATGGTCAATTAAGTTGATAACTTCCTAATATTGAACCAGTCCTCTATTCTTAGTGTAAATTCAACCTTCTTGTAGCATATAATTTCTCTGATATGTTACTATAATCGCCTTGATAGTATTTTGTTCAAAATCTTGTAGTGATATTCATTAGGGAATTTGCTCTATAATTTTCTTTCTCTGTTTAAATTCTTCCTGGTTTAGGTATCAGCACCATATTTGTGGCACAAGAGGGGCTTAGTAGGCCTCCTTCTTTGCCTATTTTGCCACATAGATTATATGCTATTGGAATTAATTCTTCTTTAAATATTTGAGAGAATTCATTTGTGAACCCATCTGGCCCTAAACAGTATTTTTTTTTATGGAGTTCATTAATGGCTTGTTCATTTTTTTTCTAAGATTTAGGTATTATATTTTCTGATCTGTTAATCTGCGTTATTTTTAATTTTGTAAATACTCATTGATTTCACTGAGTTTGTCTGATTTATTGACATATAATTGGGAAAAATATTTCCTATTGTTTTAATTTCTTCTTCATTGGTGGTGATTTTATTCCTGATATTTGATTTTTCTCCTTTCTTTTTTTAATCACATTGAAGAGTAGCTTATCTTATTGTTTTTCTTTCATAATTCCAGCCTCTGTATTTATTTATTAGCTCTTATACTTTAGGGTTTTTTTTTTACTTTAATGTTATCAATTTCATTTATTATTTTCAATACGCAATTTCAAGTATGCAATTGGAAATTTTTTAATTTATTCTTTTTCTAGTTTTTTTTAGTTGTATGTCCAATATATTGATTATTTCTTTTATTTTTGCTGATGTAAGAAATTATAGAAATAAAATCCCCCCTAACTACTGCTTTGGTTATATACCCCCCAAAAAATTATATGTGGTATCCTAGTTGTCATTCTCTTTAATGAAGCTATTGATTGTTCCTATGATTTGTTATTTGACCAATTCATTTTTTAAGATTGGATTATTTCATTTTCAATTAATTTTTAATTTGTATTTCCATTGCCCTTTTTGGATTTTTTTATTGCCTTATGATCTGAAAAGAAAATATTTAGTATTTCTACTTTTCTACATTTGATTTTAAGGTTTTTCTTTCCTATTATATGGTCAATTTGCATGTAGGTACCATATGCTGCTGTGAAACATGTATATTCCTTTCTTGTTCCTATTCAGTTTTCTCCAAAGTCTGTCATATCTAATTTTTGTAATTTTTTTTTTTAGTCCTTTAATTTCTTTCTTCTTTATTTTTTGGTTGGATTGGTCAAGTTCTGAAAGAGGACATGAGACTCTCCACTAGTACAGTTTTGTTGTCTGTTTCTTCCGGTATCTCACTCAACTTCTCCTTAAAGAATTTGAATGCTATAACACTTCGTGTATATTTATTTAGTATTGAGATTGCTTCATTTTCCATGATACCTTTTAGAAAAATATACTTTCTTTCCTTATCTCTTTTAATTACTGTTATTGTTTTCACTTTGAGATCAGAATTACTACTCCTATGCTTTCTTTTTTACTTCAGTTGAAGCATAATAGATCCTGCTCCAGTCTCTTGCCTTTATTCTATGTGGGTTTCTTTCTGCTTCAAGTGTGTTTCTTGTAAACAATACATTATAGGACTGATTTTTTGATCCACTCTGGTATCTGTTTCCATTTCATAAGAGTTAATTCTATCTATCCTTATGATTACTATGTATTTCCCTCCGTCCTATTTTTTCTCCTGCTTGTCCTCTCTTTCCTTTCACCCTCTCCTTCCTCATCAGTGTTTTGCTTCTGTCTACCACCTACTGTGATGTGCCCTACCTTCTGTCAGTCCCTCCCCCCTTTACTTAATTTCCCCTTGTACTTCCCTGCTTGGTAAGATAGATTTGTATATTCAACTGATTGTGTATGTCAGTTGCATCTTGTGTCTATCAGTGTATATTGGCTCTTTCAATCAGTTAATACTGTCAAGAGTAAGTTTCAAGAGATGACCATTGCCCACCCTCCCCTCTTTCCCTTGCCTAGAATAGGTCTTTCATGCCTCTTCATGTGAAATAATTTACCCCATTCCACCTTTCCCTTCTTTCTGCACCCAGTGTGCTGCTCTTCTTATCCTTCAGTTATTTTTGTATCATTCCCTCAAATTCACCTTACACCTGTACCTTCTGTCTATGCATGTTCCTTTAAGCTATAATATTAGGAAACAATTTTTTGAGAATTATAAGTATCATCTTCCCATGTAGGTATGTAAGCAGTTTAGTGCTATGGAATTCCTTCTGTTTTCCTTTCCTTTTTCCATCTGTTTATGCTTCTCTTAGTCTTGATATTGAAAATCATTTTTTTTTGTTTAATCCTGGTCTTCTCCTTATGAAACTATGAAATCCTTCTATTTCAGTGAATTATCATTTTCTCCCTCGATATTTTATACTTAATTTCACTGAGTATGTGATTCTTGGTTGTAATTCTTGTTCCTTTGCCTTCCAGAATATCATGTTAAATGACCCTTGATTTTTTTTTTTTATGTCAAATTTGCTAAGTCATGTGTAATCCTAATTGTGGCTCCTCAATATTTAAATTGTTTCTTTCTGGCCACTTGCCATATTTTTTTCCTTAATCTGATAGTTCTGTAATTTAGCTTTAATGTTCCTTGAAGTTTTTATTTTAGGATCTATTTTCTGAGATAATTGACAGATTCTTTCAATGTCAATTTTGCCGTCTGGTTCCAGAATATCACAACAGTATTACTTAATAATTTCTTGAATGATACTGTCCAGGTATTACTTTTAATTATGGGTTTCAGGTGGTCCAATTATTCTGTCATCCTACCTGGATCAATTTCCAGATCAGTTGTTTTTTTCCATGAGGTATTTTACTTTTTCTTCTTTTTTTTCATTCTCTTGAATTTGACTGATTCCTGATGTCTTATAGAATCATTCGCTTCCATTTAACTCATTCTAAATTTAAAAGAGCTGTATTCCTCAATTATCTTTTATACTGTCTTTTCTATTTGGCCAATTGTACTTTTTAAGGAGTTTTTTTTTTTCTTCAGTGGGTTTTTGTAACCCCTTTTCATTTGACCAATTTTACTGTTTAAGCAGTTGTTTTCTTTTTCTAAGATGTTTATTTTTTTATCTATCTCACATATTTCCCCAATTTTTCTTATGCCTTTCTCACATGACTTTTAAGCTCTTTTTTGAACTCTTCCATGAGTTCTTTCTGGGCTTTATACCACTTCCCATTTTTCTTTATGGTTTTGTCTATAGGTGTTTTGACATTGTTGTCCTTTTCTGAGTTTGTGTCTTGATCTTCCCTGTCAGCATAATAATTTTCTATGGTTAGATTCCTTTTTTCCTGAACTTTTTTTAGCCTTTATCCTTTCTTAAATTTGAGTTCTGCTTCTGGGATGGAAGAGACACTATATCAGTCTTCTTGTACCCTGAACTGCAGGTCCTGATTATTTACCTGATGTTGCCCTGGGGTCAAATGGGGACTCACATGTGTGATACTGCACTGAGAGAGTTAAGTGGGGGGCAAGCTGGTGCTGCTTGAAGACACAGTGGGTTGGTAGGTTATCTGGTGCTGATCTAGGATCCTAGTGTTGATGTCTGGCAAATGCTGAGACTAATAGGGTGTTTCTGTGTTTCCCCAGGGATACACTGAAGATTGTAGTGGTCTCGTGGCTGGGGGCTGCCTGTTTGCTGGGACAGCATAGGGCAGTTTTCATACCTGGAGTCTGCCTGTTCCCCTGGTAATGATTAGACACATAAAGGATTCTGGTGTTGGCATTTGCCTGCTCCACTGTAATGGGGCTCAGGATCTACCACTGGTGTGCTGAGGTGGGGCTGACTGTTGATTTGCTGGAATGCTTCCTCTACTGGACGGCACTCCCTTCTACCTGAGTGAAAGAGACCTTTCCCACTGATCCTCCTACTGGGCTCAAAGATTGTTTCACTCCATATTTTTGCTGGTTCTGTTATTATAGGATTTGTTTTGGTGTGCTATTTTATGGTTGTTTGGAGGTAAATATGGGAGAGTTATGATGACATAATGCTAACTCCATCATCTTGACTCCCAGAAGTCCCTCTCTGAAGTTTCTTTTTTAACCATATTTTATACATGAAATATACAATGAAAAGTTAGACTTAAAATGAGAGTAAAGAAACTCTTTGAAAATTGGTTTTATGATTACAGTAGACCCTTAATTATACAGAGGGGTTTTGCTTCTCCTCTTTCACCCTCCTGCCTCTAGGCTAGTTCACTGCTAATTAGCACCTTCAGCAGAGAGAAGTCAGGGAAAAAGAATGGAACAGAAGCACAAATCAGTCAATTATGGTTCTCATTAGCAGTTCTGGTAAAGGTTTAAGGGAGGGGGGAACGGACTTGGAAACTATTGGCTAAAGTGAAGTTTGGTGATTATCCATGGATGGCTCTGGACCTTGTCATTCTAGTCCCCCATTACCAAAGATAATTGCCAACTGGATGGATGATAACATATTTCCAAAGCACTTATTGCTGTATTTTCACAGCAGAAGCAAAGCAGGAGGGTTGAGGTAATTATATAGATAATCCCAGAAAAGTTACCAGAGTTGCTAACAAGCAACATAATTAACTTATTTGAATTCTAACACTTTTCAATTTCCCCTGCATCTGTCTGATGAAACTATTGGGTTTTGTCTAAATAATGTGGATAATGCCTGCACCCTCATTTTACTTCCACTGTGGAGATGTGGCCTGCAAATGCTGATTAGTTATTCATCAGAAGTGTACTATGAGGCAGGTCATTAGAATTAGCATTATTCTAATTCGACACAGGAGGCTATAAGAACACAGAAAAACTAATTTTCCCTAGATCATACCCTAAGGGCTAATGGCAAAACAAAGTAGGAATATTCAGACATAAGTTTCTAGTCTAGAATTCATTCTATTGAGCCATATTATTAGTTAAATCTAACATGTTTATGTTTTGAAACATTTAATTCTTTTGAGGTTCTAATAATTTGACTTTTATGTAGTAGAATACTAATACCATTACTTTGTCTTCCTATATCCTATGTACTTCATAGATATTTCCCTTCCTCCCAAAAAATGAAGCTCAATTGAACTAAATGCTAAATTGTACATCAGAGCTTAACGTTGTGCATGCAAGGATATTCTCTTACAAGAAAACATATAATGTCATCGTTATGACTATTTAAAAAAATATTTATCTTATAACTCTTGAGAGGATCATTGACATGTCCAGGGTAAAATAATAAAACAATTGGACACAAAGGCTGATGACTAGTCTAAACAGCATGCCTAGGGTTGAAATACCTCCATGGTGATTGTAATCATAGAACAAACTATGATCCAGCAAATAGAACAAAGCAGGTCTCAAACTGGATACGAAACTAACGTTCTTAGAAAGTCCAAGGGATTACAGGAGTGAGAGCTGTGGAAGAGATAGAAGTTTCAAACCTAAGAAATCAACACAGAATAAGGAGGACCATGCTTTTAAAGGAGTTTCTCACAATTGAAGGCAATAGATATTCCTATCTACTAGGCATTAGAATAACTATAGTTGGTTAAAGTGCTTGCCTTCCCCCTATTCTCCTTCACTACTGTTACTATAGTCTTAAAAATCTAATAAGTATTTAAAAAGGGACAAAAATTCTGGTCTTCTGACTCTATCTCTTCTTTTATATGAGATTCATTTATAAGATACATCACATGTATACAATTAGCTAGCTGGAACACTACAAAAGTAGTCAGTAATCTAAATCAGGTTTTGTGCTATCTAAAATTTCAGAAATATAATGTATCATGATAGCAATTGTCTCAAGAAGGAGTATAATACCTGAGTTATCTTAGTGGCACTCTATTTCTCCCACTTGAGAAGTGTCTTTTTTGAGTTTCTCTAAAGCAGTGACTGTCCTACTGTGTTGTAATGTACAAAACAGGAAGATGATAAATGTTGGAAAAGATTGGGAGAGTTGGAACACTAGTTCATTACTGGTGGAGCTGTGAGCTGATCCAACCATTCTGGAGAGCAATTTCAAACTATGCCCAAAGGGCTACAAAAATGCGCATACCCTTTGACCCACAAAATTACTTCTAGGACTGTAACCCAAAGAAATCATAAAGGTAGGAAAGGGTCCCATATGTACAAAAATATTTATAACATCTCTCTTTGTGGTGGCCAAAATCTGGAAATCTAGGGAATGCCCATCAATTGGGGAGTGGCTGAATAAATTATGGTATATGAATATAATAGAATATTGTTGCGCTATAAGATATGATGAACAGGAAGGCTTCAGAGAAGTCTGGAAAGACTTATGTGATCTAATGCTAGTGAAAGGAGCAGAACCAGGAGAACTTTGTGCACAGCAACAACCACAGTATGCAAGGAATTTTTCTGTTAGACTTAGCCCTTCACAGCAATGCAAGGACCTTAAAGATTCCCAATGGATACTTGAGGCAAAATGCCTTCCACATCCAGAGAAAGAACTATGGAAATGGATCTCAGAATGAAGCAGACCATTTTCTCTTGTGCTATGTTATGTTTTGTTTTGTTTTGTTTTCATGGTTTCTCCTATTCATTTTTAATTCTTCTATGCAATATGATTAAGGTAAAAATGTAGTTAATAAGAATGTATGTGTAGACTCTATATAGATTGCATACCATCTCAGGGAGGGATAGGGAAAGGAGGGGGTAGGGAGGGGAAAAATTCTAAGATATTGAGAAGTGATTGTGGAAAACTGAAAACAAATAAATTAATTTAAAAAGGTCACCTAATAGAACCTTAAGCAGATTTTATTCCAAGAGCAGTATTGAGGAAAAAATGTAGGACATGGGACAAAGAAAGAAAGGAGAAAAATCAAATGCTGCATTAAAAGAAAAACAAATAATAAAGTTTATGGGAATATAAAACAAACCAACAAAAAAGTAATGCATTCATTACCTTTATTTTCCTTTCTAATCCCCAATAAACAATTTCAAATGCCATAAACAATAATATTTACTTCATTAAGAATTTTGACCCTTTGACCCAGTGATATCACTTCTAGGATTGTATAGTAAAGAGATCATAAAAATGGGAAAGGATACTACATGTACAAAAGTATTTATAGTAGCTCTCTTTGTGTTGGCCAAAAACTGCAAATCAAAGGGATGTCCATCAATTGGGGAATGGCTGAACAAGTTGTGGTATATGAATATAATGGAATACTATTGTGCTATAAGAAATGATGAACAGGAGGACTTCAGAGAGGTTTCAGAGGATTTATATGAACTGATGCTGAGTAAAAAGAGCAGAACCAGGAGAACTTTGTACACAACAACAACCACAATGTGAAAGAAATTTTTCTTGTAGACTTGGTCCTTCACAGCAATGCAAGGACCTAAAAAATTTCCAATGGATTCTTGAGGCAAAACACCTTCCACATCGAGTGGGGGTATAGGTGTGGTGGGTAAAAATCTAAGTTTTATGATAGTGATTGTAGAACATTAAAAAAAATAAATACAATTAAAAATAAAAAAAATTTTAATTTTTTTAAAAAGTCAAAAAATAAAATAAAACAGAGCTTACTAAAAAAACTAATAAAAATTATCTTCTCTTTTTTTAAAAAAGAGGAAAACTAAATCATATTAAAAATGCAAAAGATCTCACAGTAATTTAGATGAAATAAATTAAATTATTACATGTTAGTTTCCTTTGTTTAAGCTAATACTAATTGATAATTTAGATGGAATCAAGGAAGACTTACAAAATATAAACTATTCTGGATAATAAAAGAAGAAACAGCACAATATCAGAAAAATAAATTTCATAATTTAAGTGAACTTCTAAAGAAAAAATTCTTAGGCCAGATGGATTTTCATGTAAATTCTATTAAATATTTAAAATTGTAAATAAAGGAATATAATTGAATGCACTTCTAATCTTTTTCTAAGTTTAAATTTGCTCTTGATATTTAAACTATGGAGAGATGAAGTTAGGAAAGAAAGTGAATGACCAATATCCTTAATAAATATTTATTTTTTAAAAAAATAAAACATTAGTAATTAGTAGTAGCAGCAGCAACAATAGAAGTAGTAGTGTAACTAAATTATATAGAACTTTTAAGGATAGGACTAGTAGTAACTAAATTATATAGCACTTTTAAGGATTTCAAAGTGTTTTATGAATATCAAAATTTATGCTCACAGTCCATGTTGTAAATGAGTGGACTGAGTTAGATAGAGGTTAAGTGACTTACCCAAGTTCTCATAGTTAAGTAAGTATCAGAAAGTGCATTTAACTGTATATATAATTGCCTCAAGTAGGTTACAACAACGTAACAAAAAGATTAGATATTATGTTGAGACTGTATATTTTATCGGGATTTGAATTGCTTCAATATAACAAAGAGCATAAATAAAACAAACTCTTAGGAATATGAATAATTAAAACATATGATCATAACAACATAAGATGAATGTGCTTTTGATAGAATCAGATTTCTCCCTTAAAAATTTAGAAGTCATCGACATAAATGGATATTTCCTTAATGCAGTAAATAATGTCTAAATAGAAGAGCAAATATTAATGTAAAGGAAAAAAGTTAGAAGTCTTTCCAATAAGGTCAGTTGTAAAGCAAATATACCCATTATCAACATGACTGTGTAACAGTGTCATAAATGCTAGCTATAATTATAAAAAAAAGAAAAAGAAATTGAAAAAATAAACATAGGTATAGAGGAAGCACAATTATCACTTTTTGCAGATTATATAACTCTGCGCTTAGAGAACCACAGTCAAATAAATTTAATTGAAATGTTTAGTAACCAGTTAAGTTGCAGGAAGAGCAGTGGAAAAAAGAACTCTACAGACAACATGTCAAAGGATACACTGAAGTCTAATGGTGTTGAGGACTTTTGAGGATGAATCCAAAAGGACAAGAAGCAGAAGAGATGCAAAGTTCTTAAAATGTTGGGTAATAATACAAATAAAAAGGATCCCTCTTTGTTTATTAGTTGTTGACTAT
The DNA here is from genome assembly GCA_028658325.1 of Potorous gilbertii. NCBI lineage: Eukaryota > Metazoa > Chordata > Mammalia > Diprotodontia > Potoroidae > Potorous > Potorous gilbertii. The sequence goes on along the minus strand of CM053770.1, from coordinate 618,559,866 downwards.
TAAAAGAAACTTACCATAAAGTAAAATGATCTGAGAATCTCCTCCAACAAAGCATAAGATATACGCATGTATACATGCTATTTTTATAGATATAGATCTATATCTATCTGTTTCTCTCTCAATATATATCTATATACATATATTTAAAAATTCCTTGACATTTAACAAAACAGATAGTTTTGTTCATAGACCCTTGCAGAAGTATACTAATCGAAATGCTTGTCACTTTCATGGATTATATCAAAGCCCAAATAATAGAAAGATTATCTTACTTGAGATGAAATTGTGATGACTTGATCAACTCTAAGAATAATATAGTGCCTCCTAAATGATATCCAAAGTCATCTGAAAGCAGTTATTTATTGCTACAGGTGAAATCCAGTAGATTAGTAATCTCCATTATTCAAGTAATTACATGTATTTAGTTGCACAAATCATAATTCTTGTCTACCACTCTATATATTTCAAAAGGACAATGAGCTACCCTCAATATTATTAGAATAGGAAAGGAGGTTAGATTACCTTTTTTGGAAATGGTGCAACATTCAAAATGCCCAATGTCAGTAGCATTCTATTTATGTTGCAAGGGTAGGAGTCTAAGAATATTTCCATCTCAGATGACTTAACGTCAAGAAAGGAAAATAATGCATCATGGGCATGTGTAGGCTACCAAATATTTTCAATGAATTATTTCTGGTAATAAGTTGGCTAGAGGATATTGTCAAAGAGTGTAAAACTAGAAAAGTGGATGGTCTAGTCCTGTAGTAAGAGAAAAGGAAAATCAATGGATAGACTGTTTGGTCCATTGATAGAGTGTCAAAAAATCCATGTTCTAGCCAAACTTGCCCATGAGCCGTTCTTAGTAATAATATTCTATTTCCTTCCTTCAAGCTTTTGCACAGGCTAGCCTACATGCTTATAACACTATACCTCCTCACCTCTACCTCTGATGATCTCTAGTTCCCTTCAAGGTTCAACTTAGATGTTGCCTCCTAAAACAGATCTTGCCTCATCCCAATAGTAGTGCTCTTTCCTCATGTCACAGATGTTAGTTTGTATTTACTTTGATATCAGTGTATGTGACATTCTCCTCTTCATTTTAGTAGAATGTAACCTCCTTGAGGGCAGGGACTATTTTACTTTCTTTTTATTTTTTGTGATCAAAAATGAATGTTAAATGAATCACTAGAGGAAGGACATAGAAATATTGGGCAGACCTCCTAAAGTATTTCCTAGAGCATATGGACCAGGTTCACATGAGATAATATGATGGGTTGATACCTGCATTGTTAGGGATACTACCCAGTCTGTCTAACAGTCTAGAAATTAATGAAATCTCAGATGCATCAATGTATCAAAGTAAAGCTAATAAATGTTATGCAAAGTGTCCTGACTTCAAATTTGATATAATTGTCTAAGAAGAAAAATCTATGAGTCAATTGAAATGAAAATGACAATTTTTTAAACAAGTGCTCTCTGTTTCTAGAGGTGATCATTAATTCTAGCACTTAGTACTAGTGTCTGACACATAGTAGGAATTTAATAAATGTTCATTGATTGTTTGGATGTCATTGCTTTCTATATTGGTGATAGTTTTCCACAAGATAATGCTTGAAAATGAGTATACTTAAAATTTCCCAGAAAGTTTTAGAATTTATCCTGTAGCCATATGAAACCAAAGTTTGGTTGCTTTTAAATTATTTTATCATTGTTTCTTCTCCTATTACCACAGGAGCCAGTAAGTTCCAGTAAGTTTTCTGCTCCAGTTTCTGAAAGCTCAGGATGAGGTGAATAAATCAAAAATTGTCAGTTCCTCACTTTATAAACTTTCAGGGGAGTTTTGTTCTATATCAAGAGTTTGAAAATATTGGGAAACAGCAGCTGTTAGCTTTTTTTGCTTTGTTTGCTTCTTTGTTGAGCTTGTGGTGTTGGATCTTTGTCACTGTGCTTGAGACTTGTTGTTTTCTTAATTGAAAGGCCAACAGCTGGCTCTCTTTCTGATTGTTTTCACAACTTGTTTTTTAAGCATGCTCAAGCACTGAATTTCAAAAGAAAATGTGCAATATCAAAAACCTAAACTCCTACAATATTTATTCATGTGAAACAGGGATTGACATGCTTTAAAAGTTTGCTACATGTATATAATTCACTTTAAAACTGAGTGTTGGGACTAATGTGAAAATGTGTTTAAAAAGAATGTATGCATAGAACCCATATAAAACTGCATGCAGTCTCAGGGAGGGAGGGGGAAGGGAGTGGGAAAAAAATCTAAGATTTATGGAAGTGATGGTAGAAAAGTGAAAACAAATAAATTAATAATTAAAAAAACTGAATGTTGAATAATGGCAATTAGCCAAAAATAATTTAATAGATGGGGGTTATACATCAATATTTAATATCAAAACACAATATTTTGAATGATATGGAATAGTTCTTTACTGAAAACAGCGTGTAGTTAAAATGTAAAATATATAATATAATTACTCATCCACTTGGAGTTTCAAAAGTCTAATCTCAACCAAACATTGTAAATTGTAAATGTCTGGTTTCTGTTGGCTAAATGAGCATTTTTCAGTCTTTCTTTTTAATCTAAATTCACAGATATGAAGTGTATCACCTTCCAGAAAAAATGCAAAGACTATTGATAGCCATGTTTGTTTTCTTGGATTAAAATAAAAGCACTCAATTAAGTTGAAATGAAAATCACAACAATGAAAAGAGGAATAAACTTTACATATTTAAAATCATTGCATATTGAATGTCATTGTTTTCTATGCTGGTGATAATTTTGTACAAGGTATGAGGGATAATATTTGAAAATAAATATACTAAAATTTCCCAGAACCCAGGTTTTATTGTTTGTAGAATATTTGATCATTTCTACTTAAAAAACTTAACAGAACCTGCATCAAATCATTTGAGGACTTATGGAAGATCCACCACCATAAATTAATTTGGCAAAAACATATAATTTCTCCAAAATTATGTGAAGCTATTTTAGAAGTTTTGCTCTGGGGATAGAAAACATCAGATCAAGATCAATGGCAAACTTATTATGCATTTTATTTTCATAGATAATTGTGATTTTTACACATTTCCAGAGCTCCAAAAATGCTGTAACTTTGGCAGTACTACCAAAGCCCCTCAACTTAGAAATTAACCTTAAAAAAATATAATAACCACAGGCAATAAGGCATCATGTATGGCAATGGTTTGTTAACCAAAAAAAGCATTAAAATACATGAATATATCTCATTCATCCCATCATGCACTGAAAAATAGATTGAAGAGTACATATACTGTGACCTACTTTTGTTTCAACCATACCTGCACATAGGAGAAAAATTAAAAGCTTTTCATAAAGGTTAAAGAAGAAATATTCTACGTATATATATTTAAATGGCAGTCTAAATTGAAGAGCAAGGTAAAAGACTTTCAGTCCCTCAAAAGATAACTGAAAGAGAATGTTTAGAAATTGCCTGAGAAATTAAGAGCTCTGAAGAATGTTTGGGTTGGGCAATGCTCAGAGGTGGTTTAATAATACATCATGGATTCCTGACCAGGTCATATAATAAGGATGACAAATAGTAGACTACCCAATATGCTGGTTCAATCTTACTTTACCACAAAAATCAGTGACACTTGGTAATAGTCTCAATGACTGTTCACACTTTGGAATTCCAAGTATAATGTATTTTGATTATTTAGTTAACTATACTTTCATGATATCAAATGAAAGTAGATATAAATGAAGGAATAAATTATCTTAGGTTCAAAGTTAAATTCATATACAGACCACATGGAGAAAAGTATTCTAGGTCATAAAGGCATAATTATAAAAATAATTAGTGACTATACTCAGATTCGGAATAAACCAACAATACAATGAGAGAAACAAGACAAAGTAATGGCATAGTTGGTCACTCTATCTGAACTTACAAATGATCTCAACTTCAAAATCTGCTGGTTTTTTTCTTGGTACTTCTCCTATTTAACCTTTATGCTACAATTCGACAGTACTGACCATCCTTTCCTCTTGTATATTTTCTATTCACTAAGTTTTTATTACCCTAATCTCTCTTCTGTCTGTCTGACCATTTCTCCATTTCCATTGCTGAGTCATCATATGTTTTAAACACAGGAGCTATGGGGATTCCTCCTCTTTCTACATTCTCTCTCCTGTGAATCTCATAAATTCCCTTGGATTTAATTATCATTTATATACAGATGTTTCACCCAACAAAGGAGATACCATGTGTGTCTATGTGTGTGTGTGTGTGTGTGTGTGTGGTCTCTCACACATTGTATCACCTATTGAACATTTGAGCTTCTTTCTCTTGGAGTTGAAGCAAACTCAAAATGTTTAAAAGACTCACCTTTAGGATGGAACCAAGATGGTAGAGTAAAAGTAGGGACTTCTGTGAACTCTTCCCCAAAGCCCTCCAAAGACTTGCAAAAAATAACTCTATACAAATTAAAGAGCTATAGCACCCATAAAATGACAGAGTGAAACAAGTCCGTAGCCCAAGGAAACCTGGAAAGTTAACAAGAAGGTTCTATTGCACCAGTCAGGGAGCTGAGCACAGTCCATTGTGGACAGCACCAGCAAAGACAGGCCACAGAAGGCCTCAGGGGACTGAATCATTGGCAGATATGGCAGTTTCCAGATTTGTCAACCAAGAAATGCCAAAAAGGTCATTGGGAAAACTCTGTGAGACCTGGGTGAAAGAGGAGCATTTGGTCTGGCTAGTCTGGCCTCATCCCCAAGGCAGTGTATGTGTGTGTGGGGGGGAGGTGGTGGTGGTAAGTGACAGTGTGGTGGTGGTAGTGGTGGTGGGGAAGCAACAGCTGCAGCTACAGAGACTTTTTCCAGAGTTCTGGGCCCACAGATGGTAGTCAAGGACAATACATCCCTATCTCCCAGAGGAAGCAGAGTCCTACCCTGACAAAGAATTAGAAAGTCAAGCATTGGGCTGGGAAGATGAGTAACACTGTAAAAGAACTCAGACTATAGAATCTTACTTTGGTGACAAGGAAGATAGAACCAGAAGAAGACAACAAAGTCAAAGTTCCTACATCAAAAGTCTAAAAGAAAAATATGAATTGGTTACAGGCCATGAAAAAGCTCAAAAAGGACTTTGAAAATCAAGTAAGAGAAGTACAGGAAAAGTTGGGGAGAGAAATGAGAGTGATGCAAGAAAATCAAAGAAATTGAGTCAAGAGCTTGCTAATGGAGAGCCAAAAAAAAAAAACTGAAGAAAATAACACCTTACAAAAGAGAATGGCTAATTCAAATGGCAAAAGAAGTTCAAAAATTCAATGAGGAGAAGAATGCCTTAAGAAGCAGAATTGGTCAAATGGAAAAGACGGTACAAAAGCTCACCGAAAAAAAATAATTCCTTCAAAATTAGAATGGAGCAAATGGAAACTAATGACTTTATGAGAAATCAGGAAATTATATTACAGAACAAAAGGAATGAAAAAATAGAGGAGAATGTGAAATATCTCATTGGAAAGACCACTGACCTGGAAAATAGATCCAGGAGAGATAATTTAAAAATCATAATCTATAAAAGAGCCTAAGCATCATCTTTCAGAAAATTATCAAGGAAAACTGCCCTGATACTCTAGAAGTAGAGGGTAAAGAAGAAATTGAAAAAATCCACCAATCACCTCTGGAAAGAGATCCTAAAAGGAAAACTCCTACGAATATTGTAGCCAAATTGCAGTTTCCAGGTGAGTAAGAAAATATTGAATGCAGCCAGAAAGAAACAATTTAAGTATTGTGGAAATATAATCAGGATAATATAAGATCTATCAGCTTCTACATTAAAGAATAGAAGGGCTTGGAATATGATATTACAGAGTTCAAAGGAACTGGGATTAAAACCAAGTATTACCTACTCAGCAAAACTGAGTATAATCCTTCAGGGGGAAAAATGGATAATCGATGAAATAGAGGACTTCCAAGCATTCTTGATTAAAAAATCCAACTTTCCAATATGAGCATCAAGAGAAGCATGAAAAGGCAAACAGAAAAGAGAAATTATAAGATACTTATTAAAGTTGAATTATCTACATTCCTACATAGAAAGATGGTAATTACAACTCATGAGACCTTGCTTAGTATTGGAGTAGTTAGCGGAAGGATAGATGATAGATTAGATAGATAGAGAAGGTGGGGGAAGGGATAGGGTGAGCTGAATATGAAGGGATACCTAAAAAGTAAAATTAAGGGGTAAGTGAGGAATATATTGGGAGGTAGGGGTAAATTATTTCACATAAAAGAGACAAGAAAAAATTTGAATAATGGAGGGGAAGAGGGAAGAGATGAGAGGCAACGAGTGAACTTTACTCTCATTAGATTTGGCTTACGGAGGGAATAGCATCCACACTCAACTGGATATCTTACCCTACAAGAAAGCAGGGGTGAAAGGGATAAGAGAGGGGAAGTGGCAGAATGGAGGGAGGATTGAGGGAGGGGGTAGTTAGAAGAAAACAGTTCTGAATAAGGACAGGGTCAAAGGAGAAAACAGAATGATTGGGAGGCAGGATAAGGTGGAGGGAAATATAGTTAGTCTTTTATAACATGATTATTATGGAAGTGTTTTGCATAAGTACACATGTGTAACCTGTATTGAATTGCTTTCCTCCTCAATAAGGGTGGGTGGGGAGGGAAGAAGGGAGAGAATTTGGAACTCAAAGCTTTAAAAACAAATGTTGGAATTGTTTTTTGCATGCAACTGTGAAATAAGATATACAGGAAATAGGGTAAAGAAATCTATCCTGCCCTTCAAGAAATAAAGGGGAAGGGAATAACAGGGAGGCATGATAAAAGGGAGGGCAGCGTGGGGGAAGAGACAATGAGAATGTATGATGTCATATCAGGGCCCAGGAGGCGAGAGGAGAGAGGGAGAAAATTTGGAACTCAAAAGCTTGTGGAAATGAGTGTTGAAAACTAAAAACAAATAAAAGTTTAAAAAAGAGAACTCATTTTCTTTTCCTCCCCAAATCTTCACTTCTTCCAAACTTTCCTGTTTCTGCAAAAAGAAGCACCATGTTTCCATTCTCCCAGAACCATATTGTAAGTTTTATCCTCAATTCCTCTCTCTTCCTCACTCCACACATCTAACCAAGTGCCATGTCTTATGGTTCTGCTTCCAAAACATTCCCTCTCTGTACTCACACAACTATCATTCTCATTCAGGTCTTTATCATCTCTCATGTCATCACCTACATTTCATGAAATACCAACATCAGACATAAACATTTCAAATGTGACACCTTATAATTCACTTATAATTCACTAATCCACCTCTGTGAAGAGACTTTTTTACATTAACAATGCCCCAAAACTGATGGACTTCTCTAACCTTGGTGAGTTCATCTCTACAAACTTGATTTGAGGAAGTACCCACAATAGTTATACTTGCTTCAAAGCTGGCTCACTCCCTGGCTCCTTGGACTGCTATTCTACCTTGCCTTTCACAAAGGTAGCCCCTTGTGCTACCACCACTCCTATTCATGCCCCTTTTATGTATTTTATTCCCTTGTTAGAATGCAACACTTAGAAGTCAAAGCACGTTTTTTTTCTTTTTGAATTTATTTGTATTTCTTGTGTTTAACATAGAGCCAGCAAATAGTCAGTACTTTTGCTCACTTATTTACTTACTCACTTTATCACTATCACACTAATAATTCAGTCATATCTCATTTGATGAGAACTCCCCTCAGTTTCCAATTCTTTACCATGACATAACGAGCTACCATAAATATTTTTGTACATGTGTGCCCTTGTCTTCTTTCTTTGATCTATTTGGTGTCTATATATAGTAGTGGTATGACTTAGTCAAAAGGTATGAATATTTTAATAACTGAAACCACAACCTTCATATATCTTATAATACAATTGTTTTCTATCACATTAACAGTTTTGGGGGCATAGTTCCAAATTGCTTTCAAAAATGTCTGGATCGATTATAATTCCACTAAGTGTATAATAATCTGTTTATTTTCACCTAGCCCCTCCAGTATTTGCCATTTTCATTTTTGGCTAACTTTGCCATTCTTCTCGATGTGAGATGTCACCACACTTTTAATATTTATTTATTTTAATTTAATATTGTTAATATCTGTTTACATATTTATAGATTGATTTCTATATGTAACTAAATCACATTTGAAGTGGTTATGTCTGGTGATGGTACTTCATGAAGTGTATGTGATGAAATGAGAGATGATAAAGGCCTGAATGATAATGATAGCTGTGTGATTCAGATTTTTTTATATGGCCACTGATAACTTGAATACTTTTTTCTGAAAACTGTCCATTCGTATTCCTTGACAATTTATCAATTGTAGACTGAACTCAGAACTATAAATCAGTTCTCCATATATCTTAGAAATGAAACCTCTCTCAAAGATTTGTTTTTTGTTTTTGTTTTCTTATTTGCAGAAAAAATATTCTATGAAAAAGATTTTCCCAATTTCCTGTATCTCTTCTAATTTTAGCTGAATAATTTTTTTATGAACAGGTTTTAATTTTATGTAATCAAAATTGCATATTTTATATCCTGTGAAACTCTTGCTCTCTCTCTTGCTAGAGCATGAACTAATTTCCATCCATAGATGTGACAGGTAATATCTTCTACACTTCTCTAACTAATGTTGTTACCCCTTTATGCCTAAATTGTATACCCTTTTGAAGCATGTTTTTAAATATTGCATGAGATTCTGTTCTACACTTATTTTCTCTCAGACTTCTTTTTAGTTTTCCTGATAGTTTTTGAAAAACTAGTAAGTTTTTGTTCCAACAGCTGGCATCAAATAAATATTTAATGTGCTTATTTACTTCAGGATATTTTAACTTTAATCTATTCCATTGATCAATCTCTCTCTTTCTTATCTAGCACCAAATTGTTTTGATGATTAAAGCTTTGTGGGATAGCTTGAGATCTGGTACTTCTAGATCCCTTTCTTTCTCACTTGATTTTCATTTATTGTTTTGATAGTCTTGACCTTCCTTCCTATAAATAGTGACTTATTCTCAATAATATCATTACAAAAACAAGATGGCTTACTTCTCCAGGAAGAAAGAAAACCAAAATATGAACAATACAAATAAAACAAGCTACATGGACTATTGATGAAAGAGGAAATATATTGGAACAAAAAGAAACATTCAGGTAATCTGAAGATTAACAAAAATGAGGCTTATGAGTTTTTCCATTACTAGTAATTGTTCTCTAAAATATTCTAAGATTTAATATGTAAAGTCACTTATTTAACACCAGTTCATAATGTACTATTAGGCAAATGACTTTCATTTGGCTTTTAAAATTCTGTCTAAAGTGTGCCATAGACTTTATTAGCTCAACCTCTATCATAACTATGCATTGTAAAAATCTAACAAGCTGCTATTTTAATTTGATAATACAAAGATTCCCTACTAAATCTCTCAAATAATCTCATTGTCATTAAACAAGTGACATGTGCTCTGCATTTGCAGATTTAGAAGTTTCCCCAGATTTTGTCATTAAATGAACATAAAATATTTTATATAGTGTATGTATATATATATATATATATATATATATATATATATGTGTGTGTGTGTGTGTGTGTGTGTGTCTGTGTGTGAGTGTGTGTGTGTCTGTGTGTGTGTCTGTGTTTGTGTGTGTGTGTTCGTCTTTCAGTGCCGAAGATGACCATGCCATCAGAGAAATAATGGCATGAGTTGCACTTGACTTTGTTTTAAGTAAGGGAGGGCTGTTCAGGTCACCAACCTCACTTCTCCTCCACAGTCATCTGAATCCAGTGACCAAATATTCATAAGAATGACTGGAGATGACCCAGGATGAGGCAGTTGGAGTTAAGTGACTTGCCCAAGGTCACCCAGCTAGTATCAAGTGTCTGAGGGGAGATTTGAACTCAGGTCCTCCTGACTCCTGCACTGGTGTTCTATCCACTGCACCACCTAGCTGCCCCCATATATATGCATATGAATATGTATGCATACATATACATTTGTAAAGATACATATATGCATATATACGTTTACATTATAAAATCTTATGTTGTAATTACTGAGAAATTACATGGCCCATATTATCAGAAAAATGATAGCTTCATAGCATTCTGTGCAAGAAAATAAAAAAAATGGTATGAATTTCATTTTATTTAGAAAACACCCTTGTTTCAGGTGCATTGATACAATAGATAGCACTCTGTTCTTTTTTTTCCAACATATATCAGAGGTCTAATTTTCTCCTCTCTCAGGAGAATTTCTTAATGAAAGCAATAACCTGACAGATTGCCAGTAGATTATCTATATCTACACGAAAAATCTTTGATCCTACTGCCACAATGCTTGATGTTTTCATCACTTATATTTCTCACACATCTGTCAAATGGCTCCAATTATGTAATCAGAATTATAAACACATTATTTCATTTGTTCTGTTGCTATTTTCAGATTTGCTTTTCCCCTCAAAAGTTATGAAGTACCCAGAATTCTGGCCATGGAAAGGATCTCTGAAGTAATTTAGTCCAACAACCTATTCTTGACCAAAGATCTTATCTCCAACAGATCCTCCTAAATAACCATGCATTTTGAAAGAATCCAAAATAGTTTTAATGAAGTAAACCCTAATACATTTGAGGCACCCTATTCTACTTTTAGAGAACAGAATTGTTAGCAAAGAAAACCTTTGTGCAAGGTGTACACATTCTTCCTAGTTCTATTCTCTGGGAGAAGCAAACAATACTATATACCATATAAGTCTTTAAATAATTGAAGACTCTTCCTCTCATAATCTCTTCTCCAAGCTGAACACTCTGAATTCTTTAAGTAACCTTCAAAAAGTATTTTATTCAATTTTATTACCACTTCTAGTACAACAAGACTGGCTAGTAGAAGTACGGTATGCACCATCTTTTCTACCTGGTGCTGAAATGAAAAGAGACCTGTGGAACCTGCTTCCAAAAATAGTAAGTACAAAAGGGCCTTGTCCTCCCCTTCAAAATGTCCATGCATTTCTGTGACTGTTTCCTGTCCCCTTACTGTTTAGGAAAGAAAAAAATATTTATTAGGTGCCAAGCCAGAAATGAGTGTGCATACACACAAATTCTCTATCTCTGTTGGCTTTTGAGTGAAATGAAAAAAAAAAGACTATTAATAAGGCAAAATCTCATCTTGCAGATTATTAATGTATGATTTTTCTATTTCTTCTGCTCCCATTGTTTTCATTCTTTCTTGATCTTGATGAAAGAGTATTGTATCTGGAACAGTTTTGTGAGCTGAGAAATGTCAGAGGAAACACTAGACTTCTAGAATTTACGGTCTTTAGAAGAGTTTGCCAGTAGCTCAGTCTAGCACCCTAAAGAACAATTTACATTACCTAGTCTAATAGTTAAGTGGCCTGATAGCAAAGACAAGATGCCAATAACTCCTCCATTCACTATGCTATACCCAGAAGTGAACTTGGTCGAGGGAATATTTTGTAAAAACCACTTTAAGTAGGAACTTACTCTTTCCAGGTTCTGACATGTGGACAAGTGTACCTCCATTAATGAAGTTTCTGTAATTTGATGATTGTTTTATCTTCTTAGTAAATAACCCTTTGTAAATCTAATTGGTTGTCAATAATATTAAGTCAATATTAACAGGACATCTTATCCTAGGGCAATAATCACTGGAAAGCAATACCAAAAATATCAAGTGATCAAGCAAATATTGGGAAATTTTATATTATGATCATACAGGGAGCAAGATAGATACCAAAGAGGCAATTCAAGCAATAGTATTAGGATAAGACACCCCAAATCCTTGGGATCACCACTAGAACCTTGAGGTGGAAGGAAGGAAAGAAGGAAACAAGGAAGAAGGAAGGAAAGAAGAAAAAGGAAGAATGCAAGGAAGGGAAGAAGGAAGAAAAAGAAAAAAATTTCTATGGAAAGAAGTTGGATAAGAAACTTTATCCTCCCTTTCATGTATTGTCTTCTCCCATGAGGATGCATGATGCTTGAAAAGAGGACCTGTCTTTTATTTTTGTTTTGTTTATATCTAGCTCTTAACATAGTTCTGGGAACATAATAAGCATTTCATAAATGATCTATCAGTCATTTTTTTCTTTCTTTTTCTTCTTTCTTTCCTTCTTCACTTCTTTGGGTTCTTCCTTTATTTTTTCTTCCTTTTCTCCTTCTTTTCTTTCTTCTTTTCTTCCTTTCTTTCTTTCTTCCTTCCTTTCTCTCCTTTTCTTTCTTTCTTTCTTTCTTTCTTTCTTCCTTCCTTTCTTTCTTCCTTTCCTGATTTTCTCTTTCCTTCCATTCTTTTGTTCTTCCCTCCTTTCCTTTTTTTGCTATTTCTCTATTTTTTAAAAATGTATTTGTTTTCAGTTTTCAACAATCACTTCCATAAGTTTTAAATTTCATCTCCCTCCCTCCCCCCTTTCCAAGATGGCATGTAGTCTTATATGGGCACTACACATACTTTCCTGTTAAACACATTTTCATATTACTCATGTTGCATAGAAGAATTAAAACAATTGGGATAAACCATGAGAAAAAAACATAAACAAAGAGAAAATAATCTGATTCATTCCATGTTCTGACTCCATAGTTCTTTCTCTGGATGTAGATGGCATTTTGCATCATGAGTCCTTTGGAAATGTTTTAGGTCCTTGCACTGCTATGAAGGGCTAAGTCTCAAAAACAGTTCTTACACACTGTGGTTATTACTGTGTATAATGTTCTCCTGGTCCTGTTCACTTCACTCAGCATCAATTTATGTAAGTCTTTACAGGTTTTTCTGAAGTCATCTGTTCATCATTTCCTGACTCCTTTCTACCTCCTAAATTCAATGGGTACCTTCAAGACTCAGTTCAAATTTTATTTTTTTTGTAACAGGACTTTCTGGATTTCCATTACAGCTTAGTGTCTTTATTCTCAGATGATCTCCCTTTTACACTGTATATATCTTGTATGTACATAGTTATTTGCCTATTGTCTCACTCAATTGAATGTGATCTCCTTGATGTTAGTGACTATATTTTTTGCCTTTCTTTGTATTGGCAGGGCTTCCTCTGTGCCTAACACTCAATCAGTTTTTTTGGTCATAAACAAAGAAAAACTAAATAATTTGCTTAGGGTTCCAATAGTCAGAATATGTAAGATGTAGCATTTGAATTCAGATCTTCTTGGCTCTTTATCCACTTCTGCATTCTGCTTCTCTTCTTTTACATTAAGTATAATTAATTAATTACAGTTTGGTTTTCAAATTTGTACAGTTACATAATTGCCATAATATGGAATTGGGAGAGTGCCATAAGTTTGCTCTCTTATCTACCCAGCTTAATAATTTGCTAAAGTAATTCAGTAAAGTTAACGTAGGCCTGTAAGCATGTAAAAGATGCTTTTTACAAGTCTATTACTAAAATTTTTAAAATTTTTACAAGTCTATTACTACTACTTTTTTCATAAGTCACATTTACCATTTACTAGACTCAGAAAGCCCTGTGTCCTTGCCCAACTAATTTTATGGGAAGAACACACACACACATATACATGTGTGTATATGTATATATATACATATGTAACATAAATATATACACACATCCATATATATATATATGTGTGTGTGTGTGTATGTATGTGTTAGAGACACACACAGAGAAAGAGAGAGAGAAAAAGAGAAAGAGAGAGAGAGAGAGAGAGAGAGAGAGAGGTTAAATTTTGTCAAATAAGCTCAGCTTGTAGCCTTAAAATAGAAACTAATACAATGAGCTTATAAGGAAATGGGGAGGTGGACAGCATCACTCCATTTCCACTTAGTAATTTTTCAAGTATGAAGTCTTTGAATTCTTTATTTGAGGATAAGAAAGCCTATTTAACTACACTAAATAAAACAAAAATGCCAGTGGCCATATGCCATGGTTCCTAAATTGCCTAGATTTTTTAGTGAAAGAATATGTTAAATGTTTTTCTTTTTTAAATCCCCACCTAAGTGATGTTATAGTCTAGTCTCTTGGCCAACTGAAAAGCCTGTTTGCACAGTTCTGTCTTTGCAATTTAGCACCACAAATAAACATTCTTAATTATGTACCTTAATTGGAAACAGATTGACTTATCTGATTAAATTTAATAGACTTTTCTTCCTTTCCCTCAAAAAATGTTGGAAGATATTGTCATAGAAGACAATGGAAAGAAAATAAAATGGAACCTTTCCTAATAAAGTCTTTTTATTATATCAAAGAATAACTTTAGCTTAAGAGGTCTATTATCACTGGAAATGAAATTTGCACATTTCATGATATTGAAACAATTCATGATTTCAGACTTTCATTATTAATAAAATTTCAATGTATTTAGCTTTGTTAAAAATAGAATCATGCAATCAAGAAACAGAAAATGGTACTGAAAAAGAATATTCACAGAAATATGCTTTATCACATGGCTGATTTATAAGTAGAGAAAATCTTGTCTTTTTGATTTATTTTTGTAGACTTAATAGCTAAATTTTCTTCTGGTCCCCAGCCTCTGGGATAAGAATTCACTGTCTGACAAAATTGCTGGGAAAACTAGATAACATTGTGGCAGAAACCAGGCATAGACCCATGCCTGACACCTTACCCAAGAATAAAGTCCAAATGGGTATACAATCTAGGTGTAAAAATTGACTCCATGGACAAACTAGAGGAGCAAGGAATAGTGTATCTAACAGAATTATGGAGAAGGGAAGAATTTTTGACTAAAGAAGAGATAGAAAGCAATATGAAGTGCAAGATGGATAACACTCATTACATTAAACTGAAAAGTTTTTGTACAACCAAACCCAATGCAACCAAAATTCAGAGGGATATAGAAATTTGGGAAAGAATTTTTGCAGCTAATGTCAGTGATAAAGGCCTCATTTTGAGAATATATAGACAACTGAGTCAAATGTAGAAGAATACAAGTCATTCCCCAAGTGATAAGTGGTCAAAGTATATGTACAGGCAAGTTTCAGAGGAAGAAATTAAAGATATTTATAATCATGAAAAATACTCTAAATCACTTTTGATTAGAGAGACACAAATCAAAACAACTCTGAGGTACCACATCACACCTCTCAGATGGGTAAACAGGAGAAGAGGAAGATGATAAATGTTGGAGAGGATGTGAGAGAGTTGGAACACTAATACATTGTTGGTGGAACTGAGAGCAGATCCAACCATTCTGGAGAGCAATTTGGAACTATGCCCAAAGGGCTACAAAAATGTGCATACCCTTGACCCAGCAATACCGCTTCTAGGACTGTATCCCCAAGACATCATGAAAATGGGAAAGGGTCCCATGCATGCAAAAATATTTATAGCAGCACTCTTTTTAGTGGTCAAAAACTGGAATTCAAGGTGATGCCCATCCATTGGGGAATAACTGAATAAATTACGGTATATGAATGTAATGAATACTATTGTGCTATAAGAAATGATGAACAGGAAGACTTCAGAGAGGCCTGGGAGGTCGTATATGATCTGATGCTTAGTGAAAGGAGCAGAACCAGGAGAACTTTGTGCACAGCAATGACCACAATGACCCACTGTGCAAGAGTTTTTTTCTGGTAGACTTGGAACTTTGTAGCAATGCAAGGACTTATAAAAAAATTCCCAATGATCTTCTAAAGCAAAATGCCTTCCACATTCAGAGAAAGAACTATGGAATTCAGTTGCAGAATATAGCAGATCATTTATTTGTATTATGTTTTTGTTTGTCATATGATTTCTCCCATTTATTATAATTCTTTTACACAGCATGACTGTAGTGAAAATGTATTTAATAGGAAAGTATGTGTAGATCCGATATAAAATTGTATACCGTCTTGGAGAGGGAGGGGAAAAAAAATCTAAGTTATATAGTAATGACTGTAGAACAGTAAAAATAAGTAAAATTAATATAAAGAAAAGAATTGCCCCTATCTTCAAGGCTCAGCTCTTAGTGCCATCTCCTAAAGGAGTCATTTTATTTATCTAATTGTTAATACTCCTTGCTTCTTCAAATTACTCTTTAAAATATAATTACTTAGTGCTTACTTATCTCTGTACATATTATTTTCCCCCACTAAGGCAGGGATTATGTCATTTTTATGTTTTCAACCCCAGTGCCCACCACATAATAAATACATAATCAACTGATATTTCATGGGAAAAAATAAATAAATTTTCTTCTGGAATCTTTTTTTCTTTAACAAAGAGCAGGAGCTTAATAGCAATTCTTCAATAATAAGATGGGCTACAGCTGCAGTTTATATGATCTGTTTATATTGCAGTTCTTTAGTACTCTTTTATTTCACCTTCTTTAACCATGATCTATTGTATACATGTAAAAATCTCTCTCTTTCTCTCTCTCTCTCTCTCTCTCTCTCTCTCTTTCTCTCTCTCTCCTTACTTCCCTCCCTCTCTCTTAGTACAAATGTACATTGTAATCTATAGCTACAACTTACTATATTTTGTCTGCTAAAATTCGGAATCCTTTTGTTGCATATTTCTCATCATTTAAAAATCATAATGCCAAATTTGCTATATGTATAAAACAAGCAAAAATAAATCCAAAATCAAATGCAAATTTTAAAAATAAAACTAGCATATTAAAGATATCAACAAAACATTATTACAACATACTAAAGATTCAGGTACAACTCATAACGTAAAGAATTTTTGTAGTTTTGAGGAAATCATTGTCGTTACCATCATCTTTGCTCACATGGCATCTTCATTATAACTCAGTCACTAGGGGTAGTAGAAATAGTATAATCTCCATTTTATAGATGAAGAAACTGAGGCACAAAGTTTGATCACTTGTACGAATCTAGTAACAAAAGTAGTAATTCATAGAATTAGGATCTAAACAAAAGCTTCTTTCTTCTAAATTTGGGGTAATCTATGTAAGATAGTCTAATTATGGTACCAGAAATAAAATACTAATACATACATATTTTTCCTAATGAAGAAAAAATCTAATCCACTGAAATATTTACAAAAGTGATATTGGGGAGGAAGGTAGGCTTAAGCATTGGAATGGAAAACTCTTATTATAATGATGTCTTTGAAGGTCTCTATTGTTGCTCTTTAAAAGTTACTGAATAGAAAATTTGCCTAGCTTTAAATAAAAAGATCTTTGAAAACTGATGACTTCAGAGAGCACCTTTTAAAGAACTACAAAAGTTAATATTAGCCGAATCATTTCAAATTTATCAAATATTTATTATCAAGAATGTAATGTGTTGTATGTATGTGTGTATGTGTTGTGTTCTATTGTACTGTACTGTAATGAATTGCATTACACTATCTAGTATCTTACTGCATATGTTATGTGAGATGCTACAGTTAAACAACTAAATATATCACAGTCTAGGCTCAGAGTACTTAAAATCTAATAGGATAGGTATGACAGGTGCAGGTCACTATAATAAAAATCACAGTGTATTACATCTTATTAGCAAATATGTGAGGTAGCATTAACCTTTGGAACTTCCTGATTCCAAGTCCAGCATTCTGTCCACTAACTCACCTAATTGCCTAATAAAGTTAGAAATGGAAAGATTCTCAGGGAACATCTTGTCTAACCTTCTCATTTTACACATGAGGAAACTGAGTCTGTGGGAATTCTGTGTCTTTCCCATCACTCATGCAATGGGAGGCAGTATTTAGATACAGATCCTCTGACCCCAAAGGAGGCAATTGTCACCCCACCATGTCATACCGACTCCCCTAAAAAACAGTGTAGGAATCCTTTCTATCAGAAAATTAAGCTCAAATTTTCCTCCTGACATTTTTGGGTACTCACCATTATACTATGACAAAAGTTAGTTTCCAAAAGATAGTTCCTCCAGTCATGTATTATGTGAAATTCAAAGAAGGAGAGGTGCTTTTCAGCTGGGGTAATAAAGTATCATAAAGAAAATAGGATCTGATTGCAAAAAGAAGGAATTATAGATAAGGCAGTGGTGTTCCTAATATATTCAAAAATCACTCTAACATGAAGAGAAGGAAAGAAAAATTAACTATCTTCTTTAAAGGACTCCATGCTACATTTTCTGTGTAGTTTGAATTATTTAGTTTGACAATGTATTGTTTTATGTTTAACAACTCAATATCATAAAAGTATTGATCTCACTTTAGAGGAGAAATCTATAGATATTGACTATTATCTGGATTCCCAAGAATCTTGCTGAATTACTAACATCTCTAGTTAAGTATATTGAAGCACGATGTGATTTACCACTGCCCTCTTCTGTCCCAGCACCTTTTTCCTATACCATACAAAATATAAGACCATTATGAGAGCTAGCTATGGAAAAGACCTGATGCACAATATAAAATACAAAACTAATGGTGGTATTCCCCTATCCTCAATATCACCATCAATCAATATTCAATGACTTTTTATAATACCAGATATCTAACTTTAATGATCAGTCTTACATTTCTTACTAATTATCAATTTTAAGCCAAATAATATATAGTAAAGTTAATCATTTTTCACTCACCTACCAATTTTGTTTTTTTCTAGACTTTTTAGCAAGTCTAATTTTGCATGACTTCCCCACACTAATAGAATTGCCATTTAATTGTATTTTGTTTCCTAAACAACACTCAATGATGCACTCATCAAGAATGAAATAGAGAAATAAATTCACAAAGCAACCTGTCTTTCAAGAGATAAAAGGGACTTCAACTTGATATCATCTTCAACAAATAAATCAGCAAGTATGCATTAAGCAACCTGTTTTATGCCAGTCAGAAACAAGTACTGAATAAACTAAATAAAGCATTTTGAGCTTCTATGGGATTTGTTAATTTCTTTTCTTTGTGACTCATGTTTTTTCTAATGTTGTAAATGTTATATAGCATGTAAATGTATACAATTCTCATATTTCCATATTTAATATTTAACTGAATCATTTTCATATCATCAAGCATTTTATATGTGTATTTTTCATAATTTACTGGTAACTTTTTAATTCTAAATTTTCATTAAAATATGAAATATATCCATGCTAAAATTAATCAAACAAAAATAATAAATATTTCTACATTTCAAATCATAATACTTTTCTAATCATAAACACCTGGCCAACCCTCATCTAGCTCTAATGCAGTGTTAAGTGAGAAATTCATCTCTGGAGGTCTTCCTTATAGTATAATACAAAAAGAGCAGTCTCTCATCCATTTATTTTGTCTTACACCCTATCACCTGGATAGGTCAGGGACCCTGTAGTCTTTTGTCCTTTCTTACCTGTGTGAGCACCTTCAATTTGTCTGACAAGTGCCAATTCCTCTCATCTCACATGATCTTTTGACAATAGTGTGTTTCTTTGACACAAATTTTGTGACAGTCAAATCAAGGCTACTTTAAGTGGAATGTAAGTCAGGAGGAGGGTGGGGAAAGCCCAGCACTTTCTAGACTGATATTTCTATGAAAATTTTTAAAAATTATTTTTAAGATGAGAGAGAAGTACATAGATAGATTAGATAGAAAACAGATCAATACATAAATACATAGATGATAGATACATAAATGATAGATAAACAGATAACAGAGAATTCTCTAATATTGCTTTACCTCTTTGACCCTCTGATCTTTCTCTATTTTCATTCCAACATGTTATGGTATCTTGTGACTATGTGCCTAGTTTCTTCATCCCTAAATGGGGATAACAGTAAGACAATATTGTCTTAATTCTCCAAAACATCAAAGAAGTAACACAGGGTTTTATCATTCTGTGGTTGATTGTGACCATCAAGGATGAATAGATTGCTGACATAGAAATGATGAGATACTTCAGATGAAGTGGCAATGACAGCTTAGAGTAGGTGACATACAAAGGGGATGTCATCTAATGCACACACATGTCATATTAAAAAAACAAATTCCAAAGAATTCAGAGAAAGAATAGGTAAGATCACATGACCCAGTAGGGAAAGTTAGTCCAAGAGTTGTAATATAATTTTAAAAATTGAAATTATGATGACAGAAATATAAATAATACTCATATGGAAGAAAGTTAGATGTCTAAGGAGAACAATATAGATGCACAGAAAACTCACTGATGAAGTAGATTTTTAAAAGACATGTTAACTGATTAAATTATCGCCAGGTACCTGAACATGAATATGTAAAACTGGGACCTATAAGAATACTGTTAAGCAAGTTGAAGCATATTATTATTTGAGGCTGGTGATTTATATTACGAACCTAAAAGGAGGTCTTGTTAGTTTTGTTAGAGATAAATGAAATGTCAAAGATGTGATAAGAATGCTTGATAACACATATGAGAAAATATTAGAAGACAATGGAGAGAAGGGAGACCTTTTTCAACTGTTGCTTTATTTATGTTTTCTTTACTACTGGTAACATTCCTCAAAGTAGAAAGAAACCATGTGGTGATGAAAATCATGGATTTCTCCAAAAAAGAGTAATTTTAGGTAAAGAAAGTGAAAAATAAAACTTATTTCCTATTTTCTCCTGAAATTATGTACGTCTAAGTACTAAGGTTTAAAGAAGTCCATCCATCTAATATAATATAGAACACAAGAATCCCTTCTACAATATTTCTGAAAAATAGTCATTCTATCTCTGTTAGAAGACTTCCAATAATTGTCAACACAGGACAAAAAAAATGTCTCTGAATACTGACTATGTTATTTTGGAATGAACCTTGTACTTGCAGTAAAAAAAAAAAACCCTAGATTAATACCTTAATGAAAAATTATTCACTGAATGACCTTGAATGAGTCCTTTAACTTTTATTGTCCTGTGTCCTTGTTGCAAAAGTAATATAATAATGCTAGCATCACAGGGTTGATATAGGAAAATCATTTCGTAAGGATAAATCACCATAGGAATTTTTACTTATTATAATTTTTATGATAATATGGTAGTACTTATACCATCAATATGACTTAAATAAAATATATAAAATAAATATATAAAATAAAAAAGAAGATACTAGAGAAATTAGACAGGGATCTGATACATTTATGTTCTGATTCAGGTATAAAACAGAGCCACATTCCAAGGATAAGAAATTGATTGAAAAATATTGGAGGTGAAAGTAGTAAAGGGAAGAAATTAAATCAGTGGCATCATAATAGTCAGAAGATGTGAAGTGTGTCTAAAAAATATGGGAAATTGTAAAGTGAGCCATAACAAAAGGGAGAGAACTGAGAGACAGATTTCTGAGATAGATATGCCAAGGAGGATGTTGAACCTCCCTTTCCATCAATATATTATTCATTAGAAATAACAACAAACACAATACCATATTTGAAGAAGGGATGAAGAGTCAGAATTCTGCCAAAAATTAACCCCCACAAATTTGACAAAGGTACTCATTATTGCTGTCAGATTTTGATGGACAGTGAATGTTCACAGCTGTGTTTAGGCATTAAACAAAGCCACATAATTTCATATTTAAACATGTTAATTACCGCGTGCAATTCACAGGAGTGCTGATAGATCAAGACCACTTGATTATATCTTCAGTTCCTGTCTTCATAAATATTCAAAGCGGCACTAGCAACAATTCTGCCACATGATTTTAGTTTTTCTATATCTTCTTATGAAATGGGTCCCTACGTTTAAAAAGATTTTATCAAGCTTTACGTAATTAATGGAGATATTGATTTATTTCTAATATTTAAAAGCTTTGTATGATTTTTTTTTTGGTTTTTAATCACTGATGTAAAGTAACCATAGAAATCTTATTTTATAATAATATGAACGGGTTACCCAAATAAAATATTGGTTATCTAACACCTTAAAATCTTCTGTATATACAAAGATTTTTTCCTATATGATTTATTAATACCTATTCTGCAGCTAAATTCTAATCTAAGTGCTTCAACAACATACAGATTGCTTAGAAAATAATAGGGAATGTATGTTCATTGTGTGCAAGGAATAGCTTACTACATCTCTTTAGTAAAACCAATCTTGAAATAATACTAAATTTACCTCTAAAGAATAGTCATTTGAATAGTCAAGTCTGTTTTGCTTTTGTTTTGCGAGACTTTATTTTGATTTTTCTTACACTCAGTGATAACCCATTGTGGGCAAATATTTCCACTCATTCAGATAAGCAACAGTTTTGCAACTTATAGCCTAAGAATTTCCTAGGACATGGCATTATTGGGTTGTTTTCCTTCATTACTCCCTTAATCTCTTCTTAACAAACTAATTCATGATGCTTTTATAGATTTCTGATATCTGAAAATTGTTTCTTTTAAAAAAAATTCTTTACTTAATTCTTTAATTCTGTACGGACTTTCCATGAACTATGTACTCATTCATTTAATATATCAAATGTGCTTTAGCAGTTAAATTATGAATATTTTTCATCACATATCTTTGCATTTAATCGAAGTAGTCCATTATTCAGGTACTTATAACTACTTGAATATTTTTTAAAAGATAATCTCATTCAAATGCCACATGAATCTCTAAAAATTTAGATATACTTTTCAATTTGTAATTATATTTGATTGGTCTAGTTTGTCATTTACAGTCATTCATAAATGAAGTGTCCACCAAGTCTATTTCAATATTTATTTCATATCATAAACATAGTTTTGAAAACAACACTACTTTGCAAGCAACTAGACCTATTACCTTTGATAGCTGAGTGAGTCAGCCAGGAAGTAGACTGAATTCAGCCATCTTTGGATGTCTTACAATTTTAAGAGGACTGGAAACTGTACAATTCCATTACTTTAGGAAATTCTAATCTATGGTCTACTCTTATTTGTCTAGAAGTTGATAATTAAGCTTTTCCAGAGTGTGCAACTCTTCTTACTTCTTACAGAATGAAGATAGTGAAGAATACAATTATAGTTTTACACAATAATATACAGATGAGATAATAAACATAGCAAAAAAATATTTACTGAAATGAGAGTAAAAACAAAACTGGAGTTTAAATTCTACCTATCACTTACTTCCTATCTGACTTTGACCTATAAATTTGGGAATGTCTCTACTCCAAATGTTCATATAAACTATTTGTACCTGATCTGTGGTAGAGCCTTAAGATCTTGTATTGGTCTGATCAGCCAGTCAGACACGCTGTATCTTGATCCTAACACAGTAATGTCATGTTGGTCTTCTTCAACATTGAAGTACAACAATCAACCATGTGACTTTGGGGTTAGTATTTCACAGATGTAGATTTCTGTTCCCTCACCTATTAAATTATTGGGTTGAATTACAGGGAAAGTTTTAAGACCCTTCCCTGCTTCAGACCTATGATATTAATATTTTTAAGATGACAAAACTAGTATAAGAATAGACTATACAATAGTCCAGGCTGCTGTCCTTAGAAAGTGACTTTTAATGTTTAATAATGTAAGATGATGCTAAGACTGTGAGGATACATAGTACTTTAAGCTAGCACACATTCCTATTCTCCTCCCACTCCCAGTTAAAATAAATTTGTGCTGTCCTTTCTCCCATGAATTTCAGATGTTATATGCTATTTATGTCTTTATCCAGTAAATAAAAATCTATGCTAACAATAAGCACTGTCTTCAATAGGAAGTACCCTTGCTTTTCCTTGAATTCCCAAATACCTAAGTCCTCAATATTCATATTCCATTATGGAAATTGATTGTCCCACTCTGGCAGTTAATTCTCAGATCATAATCATTTTGGGGATGGTAGTATTTAGTCACACTGTAACTAAATTTATCCTGAGAAATTATCATTGAATTCTAAGACAGTCAAAAATTTTAGTATCATAATAATCCCTTACTATGGACAGAGGGAAACACACTAGGGTATTGCTGGAAGTTATGTGTCTCTATTTTCTTAAGTTGTCAATGTCTTTAATGAAAGGAAGTTGGGAGTGATTAGAAAGTTATGAATTGAATAATGAATATGAAAAGAGTCAACACACAAGGAGACTACACAGAATTCTTAGTCTCAAGATATTTTGGAAATCTATTTGCTAATTTGTCCAAAGGGAAATCTTTTAGTTGGAATTTAAACTTCATTAAAAATAATCTCATTCAAAAGTTGTTTCCTTGCCTAAATATTTTCCAAAGGCTTTTACATTATGGTAAGATTTTATTTTTATTTCAGAAAGAGGAAATGAATATCACAAAAGGTTACTTATTTAGAAAGTTAAATTAATGGCATAGTTTTCACATCAGTCTTCTGTTCACACATGGATGATGCCATCATAACATTCAAGGAGAAACCTTTTATTTAAGTGTTTCTCTGGTGAAACTGTTCTTTGGTAACTGACATTGCCATCAATCTTGATCTGAGGAGCTAAAATGTATCTGAAAGAATTAATTCATCTCTTCTTATGAATGGAAAGTTCATCCTTGTGTGACAAGTTTCATCAAATATAATGTATTAGATAAAACTGATTTTCTTTTCACATAGGATATTAAAAGATTATCTTATATCATACAGATGAAATTATGTCCATTCTAAATAAACTTTAATGCTTCATTGTCAATGTGGGTGTGTATTCTAGCAATGTAAATCACAAAGCATCCACTCCTGATCATCATATGTGACTCTTGTCCTTGTCCTGAATATGGGTGTATCTATTTGGTGTATTAGATAGAGCAGTGTGCATCGAGTCAGGAAGACCTTAGTTCAGTCTAGCCTCAAAAACTTAACAGTGAAGTAATCATGGGCCAGTCACTTCGTCTCTGTCTGCTTCAGGTTCCTCTATTGTAAAATATGTATAACCATATCTACCTCATTGGATTGTTGTGTGGATCGTATGATAAAATATTTGTAAGACATTTAGTACATAGTCAGACAAATAGTATGTGCTTAAGAAATGCTGGTTTTCTGCCCCTCTTCCCTCCCTAAGATCACAACAGCAGGTCTACTGTGTGTGCTAGAAGTTTTTCTTTGAGTTTTTCTGACATTGAAGCAATGCCAATGAAATGTTCAGTCCATCCATTGGTTATCCTTTACTTTCTCTGCATGAACAGCATATCCTATTTGTTTTTATTGATAAAGTTTTGATTACATTTATGATACTGCTTCTTTTGAATAAGTCCTTGTCTGTTTTATGTTTCCCTGTCCATGTCTATCATGTGCTTCTCTATCATAGTCGAGGTGATTTTCAATTAAAGTATTTGGAAATAGTAGTGTTCCATGATTTACAATTCTACAATGTCACTGTGAGAGTAGTTATCCAACAGGATTTATTATATAAATATTGTTATTAAAATAATTTTTTAAAAAAATTTAAATTTTCTTAGACTTTTCTTCTAAGCCTGGGCTTCATCCTCAATATTTCAAAACTCAATAGACTCATCATATTATCTATATGGAAAATCCCATCTGTGTTCCTTTAATCCTATAAACTATGATTCTGCCAACTGCATGTCTGAGTTCAGATAAAGTGATTTTAATTCTGGGAGCATTTCTCTAAAATGTCTCTAGTTCTGCCTTTATTCAGGAGTTCCCTTTTTGAAAGGATCAGTGTTTTATTTGGGTCACACTAAGAGGCTATCTACAAAGCAGGTCCTCAGTATACCAAATTTTCTTTACAGAAAATGTTTAGTTTAATCTGATGAAAATAAAGGACTTATACCTGACCCCAGAGTCATAACAATTCTATTTCTTTCTACAATGGCTTATTATCCTCCCCAGGTTATCTAACTGTTCTCCAAACTTGTAGTGCAAGTGTGAGTTGGTGCCAGAACCAAGAAGAAAAATTCTCTAAGGCTACTTACCTATCAAGTAGCATTGCAGCTCATGTGACCTCCAGTTGCTGTGTTCGTCCTTCCTTGCCAAAGAAGATCATGCCATCAGAGACATAATGGGATGAGTTGCACTTGACTTTGTTTTAAGTAAGGGAGGGCTGTGCAGGTCACCAGCCTCACTTCTCCAGAGCCATCTGAATCCAGTGACCAGATATTCATTAGGATGATTGGAGATGACCCAGGATGAGGCAATTGGGGTTAAGTGACTTGCCCAAGGTCACACAGCTAGTGAGTGTCAAGTGTCTGAGGTGAGATTTGAACTCAGGTCCTCCTGACTCCTGCACTGGTGCTCTATCCACTGCGCCACCATGTGAGACAGGAATGAAGGAGGACACAGTCAAAGAAGTTGTATAAAGCGAGAAAGAGGGGAGAAGAGGAAATGTATAGCAAATGCCTTTAATTTTGGTACTAACAAAGAGAAAGAACTGGACAACTCTTGTGTTGTGGTTAGCAATAATAACATTTCTTCTCCTTTATATCACAAACGAATCACGAAATAAAAAATATAAAAATGTTCTTTGCTTTACTGCATAGTTTATTAGCCTATTAACATGCAATTTTACTTATTTCTCCAAAGATTTTTAAAATTTATTTTTTTAATCTTGACTTAGGGTTATGATCATGTTGGTTTTCTAAATTTTAACTATAGTCTTAGTATATTAATTTATTTTATTTTGTTAAAATATTTTTTCAGAGATAAAAAATTTTCCCATAATGACTTTGATGTTACTTCGTCTTAGTTGCATCTATATAATTTTCTCATAATAGTCTTTTGAATTACTATCTAAAAAGAATGTATTTATTTTTGTCATTTTTGTACAAATGAGGTACTAAATCTGGCAAGATGGGAGTATCTTAGTGAAGAAGAATTTATATCTTTTCCTCAAAAATAGGCAAAGAAAGAATTCTAGCAAATTAAATATAAATGTAGTCAATACCCAAATTAGTATAGAGATAATGGGAATTATAAAATAATTTTACTGGTCAATATTGACACAAATATTTTAAACACAAATTTAGTGAACTGAAGCAGTATAGCCTTAAAATATTTTTATTACCAAGTAATATTTATATTCTAAGCACAAGAAGGTATAACATAGTGAAGAAAATTAGCATAAGTAATCAACTAAACATTTTTTTTTTTTTTACCAAAGAATTCTTGTAAGATACCTGCTGTCTTTGGATAGACTATAAACTACTCAGGTTGACGTGTAAAACCCCTTATAATCTGTATCGATTGCTTTCAATGCTCATTTCACATTCTTCATGTGTTCTGTGTTCTAGTCAAACTAATATATTTGCTGTGCCCTAAATTTGACATTCTATCTTCCATGGCATTGCCTTTGTAAGCTTAAGCTTAGAATTTTTAGCATCATCACTTCCACTTTCCGAATCCTAATGTGGCTTTTAAGGGCCAGCTCATGTGCCTTTTGGTAGTTTCTATTAGAAAGATTTTCTGATTCCTTAAATATTTCCCCTCAAATTATTGGGTGTATATTTCAGACATACATGCATATGTATATGTATATGTATTTATACATGTATATGTGTGTCTGTGTGTGTAATATAATTTTCCATACTGGAAGACAAGATACCTGAGTGTAGACATTCTTTTTAAATTTTGTCTTTGTATCCCCAGGACCTAGCATAGGGTCTTGTATGTAGTAGATACTTAATAAATGCTTAGTGGGTTGGATGGAGCATATATTGAAATTTACAAACTAGAGACGGTAACAGAAAAAAAAGAGTAAAAAGGGAGAAAATACATATAGATTAAAAGAAGTAAGATGGGGAATAGGAGACAATGATAAATGGTTTGGTTTAATCATTGATTAGAACACTAAATAAATCACGACTTTGAGGAATTAATTTGCATGTCTTTTCCCAAGGCACAAAATACAATATACTTGAATGAAACCAAGCTTCATTTTTAAAATGTGATATTCAGTATCTAATGTCTTACTGTCACTCTAGTTTCAACATACCTGAACCAACATAAAATTAATAATCATATTGTTAGGAGACTACAAAATGTTTCTAAGAGAAACTAGAGAATAAGTTTAAAAAATAATCACTCATATATTCTCCTAAATATGTATAAAAGTCTATGCATACATGGATATATTTGTTGTGTACATTTATGTATATATCAATATTATATACGTGTGTGGGTGTGTATCACAATCACAAAAATACAAGATTTTTGTCCTCCATGGAGACTGTTACCTTCTTGAGAGTAAGATGTACACACACACACACACACACACACACACACACACACACACACATACACGTGTTTTGTACATAGTTAATGTTCAGCAAATAATTGTTTCTTATATAGTATCATCATGAACAAAATGCCCAGGATATGCAGTAAGAAAGGGAAAACTAGAATAGTTAACAGTTAAGTCTTTTTCTCCATTAAATTGGATGAGTCATTCCAGCAGATCTGAGATAGAAGAACTGCATTAGCTTATAACAATCATGTTCACATTAAAGTTTTTTGAGTGTATAAAAAATTAATAGCATGTAAAACATTTGGTAGGATTTTCATATATTTATATGTTATGTACTATTATGTAAAACAAAAAGAAGGCAAAAAAGTCTTATACATCAGAAATTATTGTTTTTCATTTTTTAATCTTTCATATTAGAAACTTTGCTTTTAAAAGGGTCTTTAATGCCTCTTCCTTTACCAGAGAGTAAGATAATTCCCTGTGAGAGAATAAAGTCAATGCATTATTCATCGAAGATGACATACAGTGAACTCTAAGATGGTAAAACTCCATTAATAGTGAAAGGCAATGAATTCTTTCTAGTTTTCTTTTTTAATGCATTGAATCCATAGGATTTTTTTTTCTGATCATAAGGAACTTGAGCTGAAAATCATTCTTTAAAAAAAGTCTTAATTGCCTCATTATGGAAGAGCCCTATTGCAGAATACCTTGGCTATACACAAGAACTCAATTTTAGACAGGACTATTGGGCTTTCTGAGCACAACCCAAATTGAGTTCTGCAGGTAAGCAAACTTTAAGTAGTGATCATCAGTTTTCTTTACAAGTTTTTTTTTTTTAATTAACATTTGTCCTTTGTATCAGCTTCCTTGTCCCTGAGGTGCTGCTATGGGCAGTTAAATGAGAAACTTGCTTCCTCAGACTCCTTCTGAAGCCCTAAACAATTTTATTGGTTGAGCCACGTGGAGAGGTGATGGATGTGACAAAGAAATCTGGAATTGTTCACAATTATAGCTCATAAAATGCATTTCCATTTATCATGCACCACTATTATCACTCATAAAGCCCTAAAGATTAGCTTTATTTAATGATAATTTCTGTTTAAATTGTGGGGCTATATTAGAACACATTTCATGTCTGAAATTAATGGGTGCAGTCATCAGTGAGTTAGTCACTTTAAAAACATGATTCCCTGAAGTAGTTGAAAGGAAACATCAAAACAGGCTTAGTTTCAAATATTAAGTTGTGGGTTTCTCGGTTGAAGTATTCTATATGGAAGGAAATCTAAAACGCTAAAAGAATTAGAAATCTTTATTGCCTGTCAGGTTGACAGTTAAGATTCATTCAAACTGAATAATAGTCCTAAAGGCATTATGAGTTATAAGTGAAATAGATTTCTTAAAAAAACTTAATAGTTTTGAACAATAATCTTTCCCTATATACTATGAAGACTTAATTGGCTTTAAGTGATCTAAATTACATTTTTATCTTTTGGTGAAAAATTATTAAATAGAGAAATAAATTAAAATGTGAGACAGAAATGTGACATGACAGATGTCATGCTAAGACATGCATATTCTACAGAGATTTAAAGTTATACAATTGTAACTGAAATGAATACCAAAATGTTGCTGGAAAACTCACTCATTTATGTTTCCTCATTTTTACCCAGCACAAAGGAATGCATCAGGTTGATCTTTTCAAGTCACAAGCCAATTTCTTATTACAATATCCTGAGAAGTTTATTTTTAGAAATGTACAGAAGATAATTAAATAGTCAGTTTTAAGTAGTCTGTATAGACAATCAGTTTCAACATTACCAGAAATCCAAATAACCTGACAAAAATAAAATTCCTGACAAAAAATAAGATAAAATAAAATATACACATGTAAAGTATGTGTATGTATGTATAGGCATATTTATAAGTATATGCACATGTACAGATTTTCTGTGTACATACAAACATATATTTACAATCAGAAGATAATTAAGAAATCAAGAAGTCTGATCAGTGTGTTTCATTCTGCCGTTATTAGTGAAGGAAAGAAATCCAGAGACTGGCTAATCCTTCTTTTCATGACGCTTCTGGTTTATCATTATGGCACAAATTCAGTTTGAGAAGGTTCTAGCTGAAATCATTCACCCTATCTATTAGTCATGAGTCTATCACTAATATTTTTAATCTATGTGTGATTCACAAAAATTAAATACAGAGGAGATGAAGCAAATTTCCAAATTATTCAAGCAAAAATAAATTTCTTCTCTCTTCTGGTTATTCAAAGCAAAAGTATGAATTCAAACTAAAGTTTTTAAAGAAAATTTACCTCATTTTCTCTTTCATTTTCTTTAAGTAGATCTAGTTTTAGTACATAAGTCATCATCATTAATTTCATTTTTAAAGTAATATATTGACATATACAGCCCATACACATATAGGAATTGGGTAAACTCTATTTTTACCTCCAGAGTGAGATATAAAATTTTTCTGGGCAAAGAAGCTCCTCCACCAAAAACTGAAATATATCTAACCCAAAGTACTTGTTCTTGAATTGTTTATATTTTTAGTTGCAGAGTTTCTGTAGATATTACCAATTTCTTGACTATCAAGAGCTTAAAAATTGATTCTTTACTCTCAATCAACTTGCAATCTACTCTAAGATAACTACACAGAATAGTCATAGTCATATTATAGTTTGTCTATCTACTATATATGATGATCTGAACAATAAGCATTGTTTATACACTTGGGATGACGCTCTCCCACTTGGGATTCACTGAGAGTGCTAAGAACCTTTCTTACTTTCTCCTGACATAGCAAAAATGCCAATGAAACGCATGTACTGCCTACTAGATAGTTGTCACTTCTTTAGTATAACTAACTCATCTTTTTCCTCTCATAAATTTCCTGGATGAAATTTCATATACTCATTCTTCCTCATTTTCTAATTACATGTTCCACTCCCTTCATCCCTACTGTGGTCCTCTCCGCTGCTCTTTGAGTTATATTTGTTTTCATTTTTGATGGATTATAATGTTTGATGGTTCATAATCATATAACTCAAATAAAATATTATGAAAATAAGTCATTTTTGTGGATATATTTGGGGGTAAATGTGGAAACTTTTAAATTTTCCAGAGGCAACCCAACACACCCTACTTCTCTTGGGCAAATATGGGTCAAAATCACCATACACTTGTGTTCAATGTCAATGCACTGGTCTACCAACAATAATTTATTTTGTACCTACTATATGTCATTGTCCTGAGGATACAATTTTAAAAAATAGTCTTTGCTCTCAAACAACTTACAATCTACTCAAAGATATCTATATAGAATAGTTATAGTCAAATTACAATTTGTCTATCCTTGGTATAAGGTAATCTGGACAATAAATGTTTATTGACTTGTTTTTTTCCCCTGTGAAAGTTTAGGTCAAACTCTTTCAAATAATTATGTTTCTTGTTCCAAATGGTCAGTCTTGTTTCAGTGCTTGAATGGAGCCTTCATCATTATTTTTTATATATAGGAGCATTCAGAGGATTGCACCACCTAGTTACTTTGCCCTGGATTTCCTCCATGAGAATGACAAAATTTTTTTAGTAAGCCTAGTATTCTCTGTTTTATTCCTTACCTGCTATTAATGATCAGAAGATTGTTGGACAAGGCTATCATTGATATTATCTCTTTCAAGGAATTTTCATATACGATTAGAAGACGCATTCTTGATGTCATTAATGACTCCTTAGATGGGGATGGAGTGGGATAGAGTTGTCTATACAAACAGATGTGATTGTATAAGGAAGTCAGACCTCAGCATAGATTTTTTTAATGTATAAAAGAAATTGAGGACAAATATTTTAAAAATGGCACAGTCTTGTAAAGCATCACTTTAAGGAGGGTAAAGATTAGACCTAGCTGAAACTTGTGATAAATGTCATGGGTAACAAAGAGAATTATTTTAGTCACATTGAGTTTAAGGGGAAATCAGTGAAGGGAAAATAGTACCACTTAGGAAAGTTAGACTGACAATAATAGAAGGTGGAGAGGAAGACCTATTCATCTTATTCTTTTTTCGCTTTTGTCTTTTTTACTAAGAATAACGGTATTCCTCCTGGCAAAAGAGAATTAAATAGTTTAATAATCGAGGTAAAGACAATATAAGTGACAAAGTAGAAAGAAAACACTTAGTTGCCCTCTGAGTTAGTTACTTAATCCAGACAAAAAAAAACCAGAATAATATCAATGATAGCAGAAATGTAGAAAAACTCCTTATATAAATGATATAGTTTGAGGCTTACATCCCTTTCAGGTAGTTGGGGGTGGAGGAAGTAGGACAGAGAGCATTTATTTGAACTTCAACAGAGAAAAAATGAGAAATCTGTTTTATTTTGGAAAGAGAAAAGGGGGAAATAGATCAAAAGTTCAGAATACAGATCACATAGGAGGCACATAGGCACAATATAGTAGTGAAAAGAGACTTAAGTTATCTGACCATCTGCTGGAAACTGACAAAGGAAAGATAAGTACATGACTTGGATTAATGGTAATTCTTCCTAAAGGTACAAAAGCAAAAAGTGATATTCTGCACTTGATTCTAACTTC
Organism: Potorous gilbertii; assembly: GCA_028658325.1. Lineage (NCBI taxonomy): Eukaryota > Metazoa > Chordata > Mammalia > Diprotodontia > Potoroidae > Potorous > Potorous gilbertii. The sequence goes on along the minus strand of CM053770.1, from coordinate 618,527,258 downwards.
TAAGGAATAATTGGTTGCTGAAGTAGAAATGATGTTAACTTTGGAAGGAAGTGACTGCTCTATCTTAGAATTTATGAGAATGAAGAACAAAAGTCAGACACAGACAGATGTGCATTTTTGAATTGGGAAAGGAGTAAAACAGGAATTTGGAAGGGATAAAAGAAAGTAGAAAAACATTGCCCCAAATTATTCCAAGGGAAAGTTATCCGAGAAAGACAGAAAACTTTTGAGAATAAAATTCTTTAGACACAAATAGAAATTATTTCAATGAAGAGGAAAAGGGAGAGTCATCTAATAGATATATATGACTATTTACTTGACTTGTTTAGTCTCATTCTGTGGTACCTGAAAGCTCATGAAGAATAGGAGAGCTTACTTGACAAAAGAAGATGGGGAATCTGTCCCACTGTCCTCACTGCTTTTAATGTGACAATGTAACTTACAAGCTATTGGCCAGTGACCTTAGCTTCAATTTCTACTAAAATTGTACAATATCTTATTAAAAGAATAGTTGTGAGTATTTAGAAAGTGAAGCAGTAATTGTGAAGAGCCAGCATTGCTTGATCAAGAATACATTACGTCAGATTAACTCCATTTGTTTTTTTGATAGCTTTACTAAACTGTTAGATAAGGGAATACCACAGAAATATTACACCTGATTTTCAACAAAGCATATAAAAAAAAATCACTCACGCTAACTATTAGACCACATTGAAAGATATGGATGATGTGGATTGTCAGTCAAGCATTATGCTAAACACAGGGGATACAAAGAAAGGCAAAAGACATTCCCTGTAATTGAGAAGCTCACAATCTAATGATGGAGGCAACATGCAAACAACTATATAAAATCTACATACAGAATTAAGTGGAAAATAATCAACAGAGGGATGATACTGGAATTAAGAGGGATTGGAAAGCCTTCCTGTAGAAAATGGGATTTTAGCTGAAACTTTAAGGAAGTCAAGGAAGCTAGGATGCAAAGATGATGAGGGAGAGCATTCCACACAGGAGACAAAGCCAGTGAAAACGCTAATTTAGGAGCTGGAGTGTGTTGTCCAAGAAGGAAGGAGGTAAGTGTTACTAGGGGAAAAAAAAGTACATTTTTAAAAATTGTAGACATTTTATGAATATCATGAAATGGGCTGGGGATGTTATAAGATGTAAGAAAACTAGAATAAGAGGGGTGGGTGGGTTATGAAGAGCTTTGAATACCAAACAAAGAATTTTATACTTCATCCTGCAGGTATCAAGGAATTACTGGGGTTTATAAAGTAGAGGAAGAATATTGTCAGACCTACTCTTTAGAAAAATCACTTCGGCAACTGAGTGGAGAAGGGCGTGGAACAGGACAAAGCTTTTGGCAAGATAGACCAACCAAACGGTTACTACAATAGTCTATAGTTTGGAAGGTGAAAGCCTGGGCCAGGTGGTGGCAGTACTGGAGAAGGTAAAGGGATGTGTTTGAGAGATGTTGTAAGGGCAAAATTGATAAGCCTTGTTAAGAAGATTAGATATGTGTGTGGATAGAAATAGATGAGGATGTCACATATGTTACAAGCATGAAGGATTTAGATGAAAGTAGCATCAATAGTAGCAAGAAAATCTGGACAGGAATGGGCTTGGGAGGAATGAATATGAATTCAGTTCCGGACATGTGTAGTTTAAGATGTCCACACATAGGCAAGTTGACATGAGGGACTGGAGGTCAGCAGAGATATTAGGGATGGATTAATAGGCTTGAGAATCATCAGCATGGTTCACTAGATTTGGGAATATATTCAAGGGAACTTCATAAAGAAGCTAATTCTTGAGCTAAATTTTGTAAAAAAAAAAAAGGGGGGGTGGGGTTAAGAATGCAGAAAGCCTTCCCTTCTAGGTCAAAAAACAAGGACTCTAATGTTGTTATTAATGACATTGAGTTCAGTTCCTCCACCACACTAATCCATTCCTTTAAAAATGATAAAAAAAGAAAAAGAAAAAGGCTGATCAGTCTAGGGAAGAATAATTTCTAACAAAAGCTCCCATGCTAACTTTAATATTTTATTATCTTTCTTTGATCTCACTTATGCACTAGCTCATTTTATATCATATCATAATATCTCCTTAACACTAAGCCAGCATCTAGTCAACTGTTCAAGTGATTTTAGTAAGGTACAAGTATGACCATGTCACTGAATAAACTCCAGTGGCTCCCAATATTTTTTCTAGGATCAAAAAAATCTTGTTTGGTTTTTAAAGCCCTTTACAACTTGGCACTGCACTATTTTTCTAGTCGTCTTAAACTTTACTCCCTTCTGCAAACTCTGTGATCCAACAAAACTGGCCTTGTTATCTTTTCCTTACACATAGCAATGTGGCTCTTGATTCTATACCTTTCCATTGGCTGTCCTGTGTGTCTGAGATGCTCTTTCCACATCTTTACTAGTTGGTTTCTTCTGCTTCCTTTGATGATAAGCTCAAATTGAACTTTTCCCTATGTCTCCCACATATGTATATGTATATACACATATATAAATATGTGTTATCTGTGTATCTAAGTATAAATTTGCATACATATATGAATGCATATGTGTATACATATGTATATATCCATATATAAATAGGTACATATGTAGATGTATATTCATATGTATATAAACATGGTATGTGTATATAAAATATGTATGTTTCAGAGGGGAAGGCTATTTTCTATATACATAGTAATTACCACAGTGACTCCCTAGTTAGCATTTGCCTTTCATTTTTTGTCAAAATTTAGCACACCATCAGAGCCTTAATACATTTGTTGACAGACTTGCTTATTTACACATTTTCATTGCATGAGAAAATGATATAATCTTTGAGAATAACACCTGGGTTGTTTTTAATTTTTGTATGCCCATGGAGCATAGTGCCTCAACACAACTGACAATTAATTAATGGTTCTTGCACTGATTTGAATCTGTGAGAGTTATACCAATAAATTGCATACTACTGTTTAGCTACCAAATGGCTATGAGTCTGAATTCTGGGGCCTTATGTAAGACTAGCATAGCTGCTTTTAATTTAGCCACCTACTCCCCAGCCACCAACTTTCCACTGCTTAGAAGTTTTGCTTCAATTATCAACTGCAAGAAAATAGTAAATAAATGGCAACTCCTTTTGGATAGTATCGTAAAACTTGTGGTACAAATATTAAAGTTTTTTTTTTGTCTCAATATTTATTTCTGTCTGATCACTGAATAGTGAATCTGGGTATTAGTTGTGTATTATTGCAAACTAAGGAAATCTCATTAAAAGAATATCCAAGGATAATATGTCTTTTTTGTTATTATTTCTATATGTGTATAAATAACTTCTTATTTTCCTAAGGGTTATATAATAAAAGTGGGTCTATTTCCCTGAGGAAATGTTAGGTTTGTTTACTCATTTTTGAAAATAATTATTTAGAATTGGCTCAAATTAAATTTCAGGTATCAGATGTGATAAGCATGTTTTTTTACACTAAAATCATTCAGTATTTAGAATGAGATAATTTTTCTTAGTATCAGAAAGCCATAAGAAAAAGTAATATCAAAATCTGACTAATTTTTATCAGGTTATACATTTTATATATGTATATATACATATTATATTACATGTAAATAATAATAAGTAACATGTATATATCATTTACTGTGCACTAAACTCTTTACAATTTTTGTTTCATTTAATTCTCACAACAACCTTGGGAGATAGGTGCACATATGGATAGGAGTATGTATGTGTGTTTACATGTGTGTGTGTTTGTATGTGTATGTGTGTGTGTTTTAATAGCTTAAAACTACATTTACATTTTTTGAAAACCCTGTATATTTACAAGCTTCATTTTATTTTTTCTATTTCAGGTACATTTCAGGTTACCTAGACAGTGACATCTATTATACCATTTGACACTTCAATAAAATGTTACTACATTAGGAGCCTTTTAGTGAAATTACAACTGCATGATATCTTCTATGGTGTCTGAAATAGTCACTAGACCAATTGCAATAAATAGGCATGGCTCTTTCTGAAACTTTGGGAATACACCTCAACTTTGAAACATATTATTTTTCATTTATACACAGAAGTTATTTTTTTATGGTAGAATAATATTATATAGAAACTACCAATTTCTAAGAGCATTTTTAGAGTCAGGATTTAAACATATACCTACATATATGAATAACTTGTAAGCAAGAATGAAGTTTCCATGCAGTCCTCCACTCAAGTCAAGTTTATTCCTCCTTTGTATCTTTCCATGTGGAGAAACTAAGGAAAATCATGATGACCTATAAGGGAAGTGTTTTTCAGAGACCATGTAATACTTTGCATAAACATTCTGTTAATCTGGATCGGAAAATAAATAACATGGTTTTCAAATGGGTTGGAAATGAATTTATTTGATTACAGACATGTCAGGTCTCGGCTCCTATTTTGTCTCACTATTTTCTGGGGCAACTCAATGTCTTTCACTCATGACATCTAGTGAGAGACCATGCTTTAAGGAAAGAAAGACCATGGAGCCTTCTAATCTCTGAGTTTTTATGTCCAAAACAAAAAGGCTTCAATCTTTGGCCTTTGTGCTTGTTTCTTTTCATTCTTGGTAACTGGAATGAAAGTTCTAATTTTAGGGATTTAAAAAAAAAAAAGTGAGTGAGGCAGAGGAATTCAGGAGTCAGATTACAAGTTAGGTTTCACAGCCAGATCAGTGTAAATGTCTCCCAAAACAGAAAATGGACCCTCTTTTGAATCTTTGCCCTGTGGAAGCTGAGATAACTCATCTGACAGAGTTGCTGTATTTGGATAAGAACTTGATGGAGCCAGTTGGATCCTTGGTTCCAACTTTGGAGTTTTTGACTCCCAAACCTGGAGTCCTTCACTGCTGGACCAGTTCAAAAACTGACTGATCTATTGCCAAAATTCCTCCAGCTTTTTTAAAGCCCTTAGGGGTATATTTAGCTTTTGGAGTTAACTTGATGTAATCAAAGAACTTCACATCTCATAAAGAAACACAAGACATGAAACTTCTTGCTGAATGAATTGGTTGATTCAGTTGAGGGATCTGTATCTTTTGTTGTTACTTTAATTGAGATGAGAATGGAACTCTCCAACTCCCTATGCATACCTTTTCCAAAGATCTTGAGAGTCAAGACCTCAGGACATTGGGTGGATCTCCAATGATAGATTTATAGGATAACATATACAAGGGTTTGACGAAAAGAGAAGACATGGATGTTTTGTGATCATTAAAGATATTTAATGAAACCACAATTTCATGAAAATATAGAGGCTTTCATTTATTTTTACTAAAGCAGAAAAATTGGTCATGATATGGTGAAATCTGGTGGACCTTTTCAGATGAAATCTCTTGCCCCAGTGTAATGGAAAATTAAATGAGAAGAACTTTCCCATTCATTAATAGACCCATGTATATGGGTCACTGCTTGAGTCACATGGAAGTCTGAGTGACATGAAACCTGTGGTAAGAGGAGTTTTCTGAATAGATGGAGCAGGAAGGATGAAACAGGAAGAGGCAGAGCTGAGGGGAAATTAGCGAGAACATAGTCAAAACTGAAGGACACAGGCAAGTAGGCATCTGGATATGAGTGAGAGAATGGCATTTTGTTTAAGGGAGCCTGTTTGTAATTTAAGGGAGCTGCTTTGTGGGAAGCCTAATGGAGGGAAGGTTTGGGGCTAGTCTTGCCCTTTGCATTGTTGTTGTGCATAGATTATGATGGATTTAACTTTCAGGTATCTGAATAAATGTTTTGGTTCTGCCTTCCATATGGAGAGTCTGTTGTATTTCATGATTAAGAATTGTGCCTGCATATTCATCACTGCCATAGGAATGGTAAATATTGTGTTTTAGTGCTACACCTGGTTATTTCCTTGAAATCTCTTTCCTCAATCCACATCATATTAGAAGTAAGTTATAATAAAGGACTTATGTCTTGTACTTTACCCCAACTTAAGATACCCCAAATTCCACATTTAGATTTATTAGTTGCTCCTTAAATAAGGAGGCAATACAAGCATAAAGAATTTTGGAGGAAAATTTGCACTCTATTAATTATGCTCTGGTTTTTTTTGATCAAGTTATTTTTAAATGTATTTGCCAGAACAGGGGTAGACTTGGAGAGTGTTATTTATTCCAGTCAATGATATGGTGCAATGATACAGATTGTAAATTTTTGTTCCCAAAAATAATAATATGACTTTATAGAGAGATATAAGTTTTGGAGATATATAGATATACATATCTATATCTATCTATCTATCTCTATATATAGTATGTATTTGTAAACATGCGTGTGTATGTGAATTATAAAATTTGATCCTCTTACCCATCCTATAAAGTAAGTATTACAAGTACCATTTTCCCTATTTTACTGATAAGGAAACTAAAGTGTGTATATATATATGTGTGTGTGTGTACATATATATGTGTGTGTGTGTGTGTGTGTGTGTGTGTGTGTGTGCATAGTGTGTATATATTTATCTTGAGAGAGAGAGAGAGAGGCATTTACACATTACATTCAAAGTACATGAAGCTGTTAACATGGTTAAAGGGATGGAATGCTGACCTTTAGTCAAGAAGATATACATCAGAATTCTATCTTGAACACTTACTTGCTATATGATTCCAGACCAGTGACTTAAACTATCTCATTCTCAACTTCGTCATCTGTGAAATAAGGGTAAAATAGCACCTACCTCACAGGACCATTTTGAGAATCAAATGAGATAAAACATGAAAAGTGCTTCACAAACTTAAAAGTACATTATAAATACTCAATGCCACCACCACCACCACCATCATTACCATTAAATAGATATAAGATAATCTTGGAGGATAAGACACTGGTGGCCAGGGGACCAAGGAAAGACCTCTTCAAAAAATAGAGACTGAGAGGGGAGGAGCCAAGATGGCAGAGTAGAAAGATTCACATATGCTAGCTCCAAATCCACGGCCCATAAAATACCTATAAAAAGGAACTCCCAACAGATTCTGGAGCAGTGGAAGATGCACGGCAGTGGAGTGGAGGAGATTTTTGTTCCAGAGAGACCCGAGGAACCAACACCAGGGGTCCATCACGCACTGGACCTGGAGCAGAGCCCAGCCCTGCCTTGGCCACGTGGCACCAGGAGGAGCAGATCTGAGCAGGCTTTGGGGGAGGAATCTTCAGTGGCCGTGGGGGTTCATCCACTCACAGATGCCAAAGGTTAGAGAGCCAGTTTAGCTCACCAAGAGGGGACCTTGGTGTCCCCATAGCTCAGGTCCCCTCGAGAGGCAGTGGTGGAGGTGGCAGCAGATTGGAGCTCCCAGGGCAGGCAGGGGCCCGGATCCATTGTTGAAGGTCTCCACATAAACTCCCTGAGGGAACCTAGCCCTGTGAGGCAGCCCTGCCCCTACCTGACCACCTGAATTTAATCTCACACTGAATAGCAGCCCTGTCCCCGCTGAAAGCCCTGAGGCTGAGAAGCAGCATTTGAATCTCAGACCCCAAGCACTAGCTGGGTGGATCTGGAGGCAAGGTGGATGTGGTAAGGAATCTCAGAAGTCAAGTAACTGGCTGGGAAAATACCCAGAAAAGGAAAAAAAAGTAAAACCATAGAAGGTTACTTTCTTGGTGACCAGATGTTTCCTCCTTTCCT